>JAWNNX010000317.1:135000-273293 GCA_035044505.1 Zaprionus lineosus
CAATTGCACTGATGGGTGGAGAAGATGATGATGATGATGAGGATGTTGGGGATGATGAGGATGATGAGGATGATGATGAGGATGTTGGGGATGATGATGAAAGAGACGGTGAGACGGGGTAAAGAGAAGGGGAAGGGGGAAGTGGGAAAGAAGCGGCTGCAGTCGGAGGCAAGTGGGAACTCGGGGGTTGGGACTGTTGTTTGGGGGATTAGGGATGAGGGCTTGGTTATGGGTTATAGGGATGCAGATGGGAATGTGGTTAGGGGGTTAGGGGGCTAGGGGGCTAGGGGGCTAGGGGGCTAGGGGGCTAGGGGGCTAGGGGGTTACGGGCTGAGGCCTGCCTAAGCGTGGTAAATGGAAGAGATGAAAGAGAATGGAGATGATGATGACGAGTTGCACGTTGTTTTTGATGTTGTTGGTTTACATATGCAACATGACAAGTAACACACACACACACACACACACACACACACACACATGCATACACACATACATACACACATGCATACACACATGCATACACATAAACACATGAATACACAGAGGTGGCTAGTCGGCGGTTAGAGGCAGACACCGCCTGCACTCTGCCCCACGCTTGCCTCCTAATAGAGTCAACGTTGCAAGCTGTTTGGATCGCATGTTGTGGGTGCTTTTTTTCTGTTGTTGCTGCACCAGGAAGGCCGGGCCCGCCGTCGAGGCCATTGGGCGGCCACGCAGCGTGGAGGGGTGGCTACGCGAGGCTGGGAGTGGGTAGTGGTTAGTGGGTAGTGGGTAGTGGGGGGCATGCAGCGTTGGCTTTGGAAAATTGTTGTTGTTGTTGCTGTTGTTGTTGTTGTGGAGCAAACAAGGAAGTAAATTTTCGAAATGGACGCCATCAGAGGCCAATGCGAGCCAGCGATGTGATGGAACGAAGACAGACAGAGAGAAGGGAGAGAGAGGGGGGAAAAGCAGAGGTGGATAAGTGCACAGGAAGCGCAGAGAGGGGCACAAGAGGTTGCAAAGGTAAGAAGAAAGAAAGAGTGAGAGAGAGGGAGAGAGAGGGAGAGAGAAAGAGAGGGTGAGAGGGAAAGAGAGGGAGAGAGAGAAGGAAGCGAAGCTCAAGTGTCCATTTGGGTATTTTTCAAGTGTTTGTACAGTGCACTTACACACATTCCTCTGCCCACCACCCCACCGCACCCCACCCCACCCCTGACCGTTGCGCACTCCTCTTTCCCACGAAGCAACTTCACCCACTTCCAACTTCTCATCAACTTTTGCTTATGCAATGAAAAGTGGCAAAAGGCAAACCAAAAACAACGGCCAAAATGAAGGAAAGGAAATGAAAAGCAACTTGAGAAAACATCATAAATATTGCATGGCAAGAAGCATCAGCACACACACACACACACACACACATACATATACACCCAAGTAAACACTCGCCCAGACACGTTTTCAAACTATAAGCAGATATATCCTCTTAGACAGGAAGGACACTCATTAGTTGAAATTTAGATATAAACATCAATAGAAAGGAAAACCAAAGCATCCTTATAAATCGTAAGCTCAATGATCGAGTGCTTCTGCTCATAAGGTGATAGTTCAAAGGGCATTAAATATGACCCCCAATGACAGCCAGAGATACCCTTCGGGCATTCCAGGAGGAGGGACTTGGGACTCGTTTCTCTTGATTTTTAAAAATGAACCACAATTTAATTCGATTTGATTTGCTTCATAATCTTAAATCAATTTAATGCTGCTATCATTTATACTTATAATTAATTAATTATTAATTAATCAATTAATTAATATTAATTAATATTTTATTTTTTTTTTATATATTTCTAAGAACTAAAACCTTCGCGCCGGCGGCGCAGAGCGCAGGGTATCTCATAGTCATTTGCCATAACATGCAGCTCTCTATGTATGTATGTGTGTGTGTGTGTGTGTGTATGTGTGTGTGTGTATGTGTGTGTGTGTGTATCTTGTATGTTTTCGATTGCATTTGATTCGCTTGGCGGCTGCCTGAAGCTTCAAGCGTCAATTGCCAACTGCCAACAGCCGCCATTGACTCGTTGACCGAGCGACTCACTGAGCAAACTGCGCACATAGATACAAATTCATAGACACACACACACACACACACATATGCATATATATTATGGTGTGTGTGTGTGTATACATGGTGTGTGCAATTGTGAGGCACCTTTTGAATTGAAAATTTGTAAGCGAAATCGAAAGTTCAATAAACTTTCACGTAATCGACAAATTGTGTGGCCGTCGCCGTCGCCGTCGCCGTCGTTGCCGCCGCTGCCACCGCCACCGCCGCTGCTGTTGATGATGAGGATGCTAAATGTGCAATGTGTAATTTGTTGTTGCCGTTGTTGTTGTTGTTGCTTTTTGTTTTTCTGTTGTTTGGCCGCATTCAATGCTGAAAATATATGCATGTTTATTTGTCTCTGAATTCGTATGTGTATGTGTGTGTGTGTTGGTGTGTGTGCATGCATTTGGCCAAGGGGCGTATGCGTAATTTGCCATTGCACATTACGTATACGCAGCGGTTGACGGTCAAGCAATAACATTTCAACACACACAACACAACGCATACACACACAAATATACAAATTCACTTACGCACACACACACACGTACACACATACACACATACACACATGTATATCATGCATACAAATATATGCAGAGTATTGAAATATTTTTCGCATTGCCAATTTCTTTGCATTAAAACTTGATCGCCTTTTCCCATCCCCGTCACACTGACTCGCTGACTCGCTGGCTCGCTGGCTCCTTGGCTCGCTGTCTCGCTCGCGCGCGCACACTTATCGGATACTTGGCTTTGGTAAAGAAAGTGAACAAGTACGAAACAGCAGTAAGGCATACGGAAAGAGTGAAAACAAATGAAATTACATAAAAGTAACAACGAACCCGCAACACACAAACACACAGCCCAAAGCAACAGAAACAATAACATGAATGCCAATCAGGCAGAGGAAGAAAATAAAAAAAAAAAACTAAAAAAAAATAAAAATAAAAATACAAAAAAAAAACATACAAGTAACCAGCAAGAACAACAACAACAACAACAACAACAACACGAATAGCAGCAACAACAACAACACGAATAAAAACAACAACAACAATACGAATAACAGCAACAAAAACAGCGACGTCGGCAGCAAAAAACTGTAACAGCAACATAAGCTTAGAAGCGAATGCAAACAGAGAGCCGAGCCGCAAAGCAAAGAGAGCGGCAGAGGGAGAGAGCGCACGTAAAAAGAGCGCAGCAGCAGCGGCAGTGGCAGCACCAGCAATGGCAATAGCTTTTGATCGTCATCGTTTCGTCATTGAATTGATGCGCTCTCTATTGGTCGCTCTCTCTCTCTCTCTTCTGCGCTTGCATGCACACACACACACACACACACACACATACACACACTGTATGCATTCTTCCTGTGGCATTTGTGTTCTGCTCTCTCAGGCAATTTTGCTCTGACTCTCTGCTTCCATGCATTGGCTTTCACAACTATTCCCGTTTGCTTGGCCACCGCCACCACCAACACCAACACGAACACCAACACCAACACCAACACTAACACCAACACCAACACCAACACCAACACCAACACCAACACCAACACCACCAGCACCACTTTACACAACTTCACACTCCACTCCTCTTCGCTTCACTTCGATCCACTTCACTCCACTTCACACCACTTCACTTCACTTTACTTAACATCACAGTGCGTGCTTCGCTCTTGTCTGCTTCTTTCCACTCATTCGACGCTTTGCCCGAAATTGGGTCAGCCATTGAACCCGTTGCGACGGCTACACCAGCGTCGGCATTGACGTTGACGTTGACGTTGACGCTGTCGTTGACGTCGGCGTTGGCGTTGGCGTTGGCGTTGGCGTTAACGCTGACGCTGACGCTGAAGCTTGCGTTGCTTTGGGCATCGCTGTGTGCGCCTGCGTCAGCGTAGCTGCTACACTGTTTGCCTCCTAGGTAGTCAGCACGTGTTCTTTGGGTCAAAGATGGTTGAAGCTTTGTATGTTGATTTTAAGTAACGTTACCGTCGACTGTAACGTCGACGGCGACGGCGACAACGACTGAGACAACAACAGAGACGGCAATGATAACGGTGACGACGACTGCGACTGCAACAGCGTCTCAAAATGACGATCATCGTCGTTGTGTTGCGATTGCTGTTTTTGCTTTGGCCAAGTCGCTTGTATGTAACTTAAGGTTATGGTCACCCGCAGTAACGGATTGACCCTTTCCCCCTACCCATATGCCCGCTGCCGCACTATCACTTCCACTGCCACTGCCACTGCCACTGCCACTGCCACGCCACGCCACGCCACGCCTCGTAGCAACACGCATAAAAAGAGACAAGCGGAAAAAACACAAAAAAAAAAACAAAAAAAATCAAAAAATACAAAAAAAAAACAAAAAACGGAAAACAAAACGTAAAAAATAAAAAATAAAAAATATAACCGAAACAAAATTTCACTTTCACATCAATTACGACGTCGCAGCTTTATGTTGAAGTACTGTACTTGAAAAGTTCAACTACACGCCTGCGCATGTGTGTGTGACTCTGCTGGCACATGCGTGTGTGTGTGTGTGTGTGTGTGTGTGTGTGTATGCACATCAAACTGCTGTCAAGCCCTGCCACCAAAAATGAGTTTTTTTTTTTTTTTTTTTGACGCCGATCGACGACTTAACAGCTGACAAACCCCTCCAACCTACCGCTCCCTCATGCATGGCTTTCTTTTTGCGTGTGTATGTGTATGTGTGTGTGTAGGTGTGTGCAGTCATATTAAGATGTTTGTAGCTATGTGTGTAAGATGCACATTTGAATGATGATCATTCTACTGACAGCTCCTTAAATATGACTCATTCCAATGGCCGCTGCTTCAATCGGTGACCGTTTCACCGGCCACCGTCCACCGTCCGCCGTCCACCGTCCACCGTCCGCCGTCCACCGTCCACCGTCCACCGTCCGCCGTCCACCGCCCTCTTGGCCAATGTCAATGAACGCTTAACGACCAACGGAACGCCCTTTTTCGCAGCATTTTCTTGGCTTGTCACAGCTTTCGGCCATTTGGACGCCCAATGAGGGTGAAGGGTGCAGGGGGGTCAATCTAAAGCCCAAGAGCATCAAACGAAGTTCAGCCAGCGACTGTATCAACTGCTTGTACCCAAACCCGTGGTCAAGCAGACGTCAATGATGGCAGCGGAGGAGTAAATGAAATCAAAGGGCGGACTAAGTGCGTGGGTGGAGTAACACCGTCTTCGCCTTCGCCACTTTTATTCTAGGAAAATTTAAAGGTCGAATTTTTGAGTTTTCGATGAGACAGTGAAGAGCACCGATAACAATCGATAAATTAAGGATATATTTCTTTCAGCTATAGCTTTCAGCTTTCCGTTAGGACTAACTGCCGAATTTGTCTTAAGTAATGTTTAATGTTAGTAATAATAAAGTCGATAAGTTATAGAATAATGTCTTTAGTTCGATTTCCGAAACTTATCGATAGCTAAGCTCATAAGTTACAATTTATTTTGTATACAAAAGTTTCATAGATCTCTGAGATTTTAAAGTGTTTAATGTTATCGATACATAATTCGATAGCTTACAAACATATTTTATTTTCCTTCTTTAAAATCATACATTTCAAGACTCCAACTGTTAAATGTTATCGATAGTAAAGTCGATAACTTATATAGAAATTCACTGTTCATTTTATTTTGAAAAATGAGAGATTTCCGGTATACCAAAATGTTGCGTGCTATCGATAGTAAATTCGATAGGTTATAGAATAAATTGCCATTAATATTGTTTTTGTATCGAACTGTTAAATGTTATCGTTATCGAAGTCGATAACTTCACGCTTACTTTGTATTTAATAATCTGAGTTTTCAGAGATCTCAAAAATCTCCTCCAATTTTCAAACGATATTTTTCAAGTGCATCCGATAGTTGTTTGGGTTTTTCCAACTTCTTAATGAGCTATGATTTTCATTTTCATTTTAACAGGTCTTTAATATTGTTTAGATGCTTCTTCTCCCTCTCCCTTCCTCTTCTTCTCTTTCATCTTCTTTCTCCTGCTCTCCAAAGGGCAACAACTACTCATTAAGAGTCTTAACTGTTTTCTTGTTTGTTAACTTGTTAGTTTGTTTTTGTTGTTGCTTTTTTGTTTTTTTTTGTTTTTTTTAAATTTTTATTTTTATTTCTGTTTTATTTTTGTTTTTATTTTTGTTTTTTTTTTGTTTGTATTTTTGTTTTTTTTTTCTCTTTATGGTTGACGGAGGGTAGCGACCCAGCGACGTTGCTGGAGTCAAAATCGAAACCGGTTACAGTTACAGTTACAGATGTTGTTGCTCTTGTAGTTGTTGTTGTTGTTGTTGTTACTGCCTGACTTTTGTTGGTATTTTTTGTTTTTTTTTGTTTTTTTTTTTTGGGGGTCAACATGCACACAAACGCAGCTGCTCGCCCCTCTGTGACCCTCCCAGTTTTTGGTAGCTTCCTCGCTTTCACACTCTGCCCTGTGCCTGGGTGTGTATGCATGTCTATGCATGTGTGTGTGCGTGTGTGAGTGCTTGGGTGTGTGCGTGTGTTACAACTTCTGCCCGCCATCTTCCGTCGCAGTCTCCATTTTCGTTTTCGTTGCTTGTTCTGTCGCCTTTTTTGGTGGTTGTTGTTGTTGTTGTTGTTATTTTTTGTAGCTTAATTTGTGCGTGCTGTGCGTTGTTGTTGTTGTTGTTGTTGCTCTTTACATACATATTTCTTTCTTTCGCTGCGTCTTTCTTTCTTTCATATCTGCCTTTTATTTTCCTCTTCTTCTTTTTCTTCAGAAAATAAACTTGAACTTGCCCGTTTACTTTTACTCTATATATTTCTTTCTCACTCTCTCCCTATCCCTTGCCCACTCCCTTTTGGCACTTCTATACAGCCTCTCCCATGTGTGTGTGTGTGTGTGCGTGTGTGTGTGTGCGTGTGTGTGTGTGCGTGTGTGTGTGTGCGTGCGTAAGCGTCTTCTTATTGTTGTTTCTCTTGTGGTATTAAGTGTTGCCTCTTGTTGTTGTTGTTTTTGCTGCTGCTGCTGTTGTTGTTGTTGTTGTTGTTGTTGTTGCTGTCGCTGATACTTTTTTTGGGGAAGATTACATCGCCTCGTTGGCAGTTGATCATGAAAATTTTCAATTCAAGTTTAGAGAAATTTAAGCAGGAACACATATAGCAAGAAAGAGAGAGAGAGAGAGCGAGAGAAAGAGGAAGAGGCAGAAAGAGAGGTAGAGGGAGGGTGAGGGTGAGGGTGAGAGAGTGCGATACACAACATCAAGTTCAAAGTGCGTAATATACGATAATCACCGTTATACGAAACTCAACTCCAGGTCTGAAACTTAATACGTAGCCAGAAACTAAAGGCATCCGATAGGAAACTCAATCGTACAGTTGACCTCTATAAAAATCATAATTCCTTATTTTCGATCACTTTAATTGACTGAGTCGCTGAATGTGAACAAGTGACTGATAATCACGACTTACGACTTATACGAATACTTCCAAAAATAACCCGAGAGTTGATCTCAATATTTTCGTACATCTTTAATTCATACTTTATCATACATTTGATGTATGAATCTTCATATATTCTCATATATAGTTTATCATGGTTTACACATTAAATTATCATACATCATAGAGCATCATAGAGCTCTTTATACGTACTCATACATCATATAATACACATCTTATATCAGATATCAATAAATCATATATCACATATCAGATATCAGATATCATATATCATATATCATTCATCATCCTCTATTCTATATTCATCATATCTCATCATATGTCATGTATTTTACATAATATAACATCATCATTTTATCATAAATTACACTTCAATTGATTGATACATCATCGTACATCATATATCATATATAATATATAATAAATCATATATATCTTCATACATTATTATATATTTATATAACATGGATTGCTCGTCATACATCGTATGAAACCAAGCATATCATCATTCATCAAATTTCATATATTATACAAAATACATCATTTATATTATACATCAGTCATCATCAATCATGAATTATTAAAGATGTATTTTTCATTTATCCCTAATCATATATCTATTTATATGATAAATATTAGTCATCATACACCATCATCATACATCATCATCATAATCATATCATACATCATACATCATACATCGTACGTATGATGTTCAAGAGGATCTCTGGTTATTTGAATTCTCTTAACTCCCGTCCGTATGACTTGACTCTGCCGTTCGTTTCGCCCCTCTGGCTGAGAGGAGACTTGACTTACTTTTAGTTAAAAGTGCAAACTGAAGAAATTGCATTCCCCAAGAATTCCCCATTAAAGGTGTAAAAACAAGTTTTTATATTTATGATATACGATAGTTATTATTATAGCATTGCGGGGGATCCAGCGAAATGTGAAAACAACATCTGCCCACAGTTTCGAGGAATCGATGTATCACATTACGAATTTATTGCTTCTGAGTTCCTATGGATCGATTGACTTCCCAGTCAAGACTCCAAATGTGCAGATATACAAATTTATATATGCATATAGTCAGTGGGTCGGACTTGTTTCTCATTATTTGTGCATCTGAAGCATCAATCATCAATCATCAATCATCAATCAATCATGTATCGTCAACCCTCAAGCATTTGGACTCTTTTGGTTGCTGAAGGTTAAGACATTGCCATTATGTAACCTTACATCATGTGTAAGATTAGAAGATTGCAAATTTGTTGCTGGAACGAAATGGAATAGAACACTTTCATTTGAAAGTCAAAACCCCAGTATAAAACTCTTTTATCTCCCTTTCTCTCCTTCTCCTTTCTCTGACTCTCTTTCTTTTACTTACCCGCCTTTTCTTCTCATTCTCTATGACTTTCATCTTTATCTTTCTTAGAATATTTTTCACTTTCCTTTTTTTTCTTCATCTCATTTCTACCAATGTCTTAATTCTCCATTTCTCTCTTTCATTCTTCTCAATTTTTCCCACTTCTATTGTCTGTCTCTCTTGTTCTTTATATTTATTTCTTCAATTTCTAACTATGTGTGTTTCTTCTCTTTCTCCCTCTCTCTCTCTCTTTGTCTCTTTCTCTCTCTCTCTTTCTCTCTTTCTTACCATTTTTCTCTCTCTTTTTATATCCTTTTCTTTTTCCCCCTCTCCTTCTGTTTCGCTTTCTGTTCTCTTATCTTAAAACATTTCCCATGTTTCTCCTCTTCATATTTCACTTCTCATTCGTTATCTCTTCCATTCGTAAACGTTTAACAGGCAGCAGATCTGAAGTACAGGGTATTTTTCAGCTTTGACTTGTGGCTCTTGATGTCCGCACCTGAAAATTGCTGTTGGTAAACAAGAAAAGTTGACTACTTTATTGGCTGTCTGAATGACGAACTGCCAAACTAACAGACTCAGGGTATGACGAGGTGACTAAATGACGGATTGACTGACTGACAGACTGACTGACTGACTGACTGACTGACTGATTGAATGAATAATTGGGTGGTTGGCGCTCTTTGGCATCTAAAACGCCCACAAGAGCCGCCAAATGCGGCAGGCGAAAGTTTACTGGGACTATGACCGCTTAGAATGTCTACACACACACACACACACACACACACACACACACACACACACACTCAAACACACGTTAATACACTCTTTCATATACATGTGTTACAGACTCGCACACACACAAACACACACACAACACACAGAAGACACACACGGAACAGACTCTGGAACTTGAAACGGAATTTTTGTTGCTCTGTTGCGTTGTTGTTTCGTGCAGGGGGCAATGAAGATGAAGGGTGGTGGGTGGTGGGTGGTGGGTGGAGGATTGGAGGGTTGGGGCGTGCAGGGTGAAGGGGTGAAGTCAAGGGTGGGGGTTGGGCGATGGAGGGTTGATGGCTGACGGTTGACGAGTGGCGGCTTAGGAGAGCGAGTGAGAGAGAGATAGAAAGAGAGTGAGAGAGAGAGAAAGAGAGCGGAGGGTAAGGCACAGGGCCATAACCGCTGGGGGCCTCATAGAAGTGTCTGCTGGCAGTGGCACTGCGTGTGCATATGTGCGTGTGTCTCTGTGTGTGTGAGTGTCTGAGTTTGTGCGAGTGTGTGCGAGTGTGTGCGTGTGTGTGCGTGTGTGCGTGTGTGTATGGCAGCGCTTATCTCAGAGTCGTTGCCTTGAATGTAGGGCAGTAGTTGGCACTCGGGTTTTGTTGTTGTCGTTGCACACAGCGCGATGCATGTGCAGCTCATGCCCCAGTCCACATATAGATGCACTTATATTCATACACACACACACACACACACACACACACACACACACACACACATACACACGCACATACACACTGATACACTCACTTATTTTTTATGCAGTTTTTGTTGCTTGTGGCAAAGTCATTGACTTTTTGGTTGCCCGCTTGCCTGCCACCCATAATTTTGGTATGGTTATTGTTGCAGTGGCAAGTTGCAAGTTGCAAGTTGCAAGTTATAAGTTGCTGCTTGCCAGCTTTTGATTAAATGTGAGCCAAGACTCAAAGGTCGAGGATATTTGGCAGCTTCGTTGCACCCACACACTTGCCACACCGCACAAGTGGCATCTTCCCAAAGCTTGGACAATGCTTGCGATCTCTCAAATGACAGAACTAAATGATACCCTGTAATTCACAATGGCTTTGAGAGTTTGAAAGAAGAAATATATTTTAGTAGTTTTTATTTAAAAAAAAAATCAAATTTTTTTTAAGGACTCAATATTTCAATTTTTTGATTTTGATTTTCAAAACTTTCAAAATTCAAATTTTTATTTTCATTACGAGATTTTATATAGTTTTTCGCTTCTTCTTCTTCTTCTTCTTGATTCGCCCGAAGTCATCCAACTTTTATATATGATTCATTTTTCAGTTTTTTTTCATTCTTCTTTGGATTCGCTTTAAAAATCGAGTTTTTGTTTTGATTTCGATTTTAGTGAATTTTTTAAATTTAAAATTTTAAAATATTAAAACTTTTTTTTTACCAACTTTTTATCAAAATAAAAATGAAATTGAATAAAATTAATTTTGAATATATTTTTATTTTTTTTTTATCTTGAAGTAACTCTGACAAAACATATCCTTCACATGTCCTTTGTTACTTTGCTTTTTTAATTTCATTTATTTTTAATTAAATTTTATTGATTTTGAAAAATACTTGAAAAATCTTAAATATTTTTCAATTATTTGGGACTTAAAGTTTCTTCCCTTGGGTTGGTTTGCTCTATGAATTTTCAACTACTTTTATCCTTTTGTGGTTTTTCCTTTCTGTTTTGTTTTTGTTTGGCTGGCATTCTGAGGATCTGCTTCCCATATCGCCCCACCAGCCGCCCCACCAGCCGCCCCACCAGCCGCCCCACCAGCCGCCCCACCAGCCGCCCTAGTACACCGTTGTTTTTCACCCACCCCCACCTTTGCTTTAGATAAAAATACTCTTTGAAATAAATAGAACATAAATAACGGAAGAAACGAAGCTAACGAAATAGAAAAAGAAGAAGAGAAAGAGAAAGAGAAGAAGAAGAAGAAGAAACATGAAGAAGCGGCAACGGATGACTCCCAGGCAGGCGGTAGGCGGCAGGCAGCAATAACAAAAATTTATATATATATATATCTATATATATATATTTGGGTGTGCATGTGGGCGAGTGTGTGTGTCAGTGTGTGCATCTGTGTGTGTGTGTGTGTGAGTAAGTGGCATACAATAAAACTTTGCTGTCTCTGTAAATAAGGCATAGGAATTGGGTTAAAAGTTTATAGAGCAATGCAGAGATTTCAATGCATTTATATTAGTGTGTGTGTGTGTGTGTGTATATGTATGTGTGTGTGTGAGTGTATGAGTCTTCATATCAGTCGCCGTCAAGTGGTTACAGGGCCGCCGCATGGTCGAAGGCTGCACCAGTTTTCAATTGCACATGGCAAAGGCGTTTGGGTTGAACAATGTCGATGAAATGTCAACGCTCCACGTGCAACCACGTGCTGCATGCCACAGACATCCCAATTGAGTGTACACAGGATTGGTGGGGCGAGTAAAGGATCAAATCTCACCGCAATGCAAACAGATGCCAAAATAAAATGCCAGATTTCAAATAAAAGTAACCCAGTTAACGGTACATGAAAGTCGAGCCGATGAAAATTACAGGATGGAGCAGCGGAGGAGCTCAGAAGGGACAGAAACAATGGCAGAAGTAGAAAAAGAGAAGCATAATACAATAACAAGGAGTAATAGCAGAGTACGAACAAAGGATGTACACCCAACAACCATCCTATTTCTAAGCAGTCAGTTTTATAAGTCAGTCAGTCAGTCAGTATTTCTGTAAGTCAATCAGTCAGTCAATCAGTTATTTATTCACTAAGTAAGCAGGTCAATCAGTGATTTCTTCGCTTAGTTAGTCAATCAGTCAGTCGGTCCGTCAGTTCTATAAGTCAGCCAGTCAGTCAGTAAGTCAATCAGTATTTCTGTAAGTCAGCCAGTCAGTCAATTAATCATTTATTCACTAAGGTAGCCAGAGAATCAGTCATTTCTTCACTTAGTTAGTCAATCAGTCAGTCAATCAGTCAGTTAGTCAGTCGGTCAGTCAGTATTTCTGTAAGTCACTCAGTCAGTCAATCGGTAATTTATTCACTAAGTTAGCTAGAGAATCAGTCATTTCTTCACTTAGTTAGTCAATCAGTCAGTCGGTCCGTCAGTTCTATAAGTCAGCCAGTCAGTCAGTAAGTCAGTCAGTATTTCTGTAAGTCAGCCAGTCAGTCAGTATTTCTGTAAGTCAGTCAGTCAGTCAATCAATCATTTATTCACTAAGGTAGTCAAAGAAACAGTCATTTCTTCACTTAGTTAGTCAATCAGTCGGTCAGTCAGTTCTATAAGTCAGTCAATCAGTCAGTATTTCTATAAGTCAGTCAGTTTGTAAGGCAGTCAGTCAATCAGTCATTTATTCACTAAGTTAGCTAGTCAATCAGTCATCTCTTCACAATTAGTCAGTCAATCAGTCAGTCGGTCAGTTTGTTCTATAAGTCAGTCAGTCAGTAAGTCGGTCAGTATTTCTATAAGTCAGTCAGTCAGTCAGTCTGTTAGTCAGTCAGTCAGTCTGTTAGTCAGTCAGTCAGTCTGTTAGTCAGTCAGTTTTTTCTTAAAGTCAGTCTGTCAATTAGTCAATCAATAAGTCATTCATTTAGTTAATCTGTTAGTCATTTATTCACTTAGTTAGTCAGTCAGCAAACCAGTATTTTTGGAAGTCAATCAGTCAGTCAGTTTTTCTGTAAGTCAGTCAGTCAGTCAGTCAGTCAGTCAGTCAGTCAGTCAGTCAGTTTTTCTGTAAGTCAGTCAGTCAGTCAATTAGTCAGTCATTTATTCACTTAGTCAGTCAGTCAGTCATTTAGTCAGTCATTTATTCACTTAGTCAGTCAGTCAGTCAGTCAATCAGTCAGTTAGTCAGTCAGTCAGTCAGTGAGTCAGTCAGTCAGTCAGTCAGTCAGTCAGTCAGTCAGTCAGTCAGTCAGTCAGTAAGTCAGTCAGTTTTTCTAAAAGTCAGTCATTCAGTCAATTAGTCAGTCAATCAGTCAGTCATTTATTCTCTTAGTTAGTCAGTCAGTCAATCAGTCTCAGTCACTCAGTCATTCACTCAGTCAGTCTGTTAATCAGTCATACGCTTAGTCAGTTATTCAGTCAGCTTAGTCATATATTTAGTCATTCATTATGTCCGTCATTTTGTTAGCCAGAGTATCAGCCAGTCAGCTAGATAATCATTTAGTTAGTCAGACAGTCAGTCAGTCAGTCAGTTTCTCAGTCAGTCAGTTACTCAGTCAGTCAGTCAATCCGCCAGCCAGTCGTTCCCTGTAATCCACCTCCGCCTGTAAATTCTTTAGTTGATAGGCGCATCGATTGGGTGCAGTCTGCACTCAGATGCCTTATCAGCGGGTGGTAGAGGGGGCCGTAGCATACAAACACATGTACATACACACACACATACACATAGATTCACATAGACACAAGCACACATAGAGACATGCTCATACAGACATCAATAGAAAACGCAAGTGGGGAAATATTTGAAAGAAAAGCAAATACAAGTAGCAAGATGCATGTAGTTTATGGCATGGGGCAGGAGTGGTGAGGGGTAAGAGGTGGTAATGAAGTGGGGAGTAATATGTGAGTGGGGGAACTGTGGCATACACAAGGAACACACAACAGCCAAAGCCAAAGCCAAACAGCAAGAAGCAAGCGGCCGATCCAACAAATGAACGAATAAACGAACAAGTAAACGAACAAGCAAACGAACGGGCAACCGAACGAACAAGGGAACGAATCGGGGAACGAGGGAACAGACGAACGAACTAGTCCACAACATAGACGAACGAGCGAGCGAGGGAGCGAGCGAGCCAGCAAGTGAGGAAAATAATAATAACGTGCAAATGAAAAGCTAAGCGAACATCGGGGCGGCGGTGGTGGCGGCGCTGCTGTGGCAGTGGAAGGGAGAGCAAGAGAGAAGAGCACGTCGTCGCACTGGGTCAAAGACCTGTAGGAGGTCGTTTCAGCCGTTGCAGTGGCAATAGGCAACGTACAATACCACGGCGATAGCGACGACGGCGGCAGATAGCAAACACACACACACACACACACACACACACACACATATGTACACAATTGCATATTGACAGTAGCAGCAGCCTGCACTATTGAATAACATAAGCTAACGACGACGATGACGACGGCGACGTTAGCAGCGCTGCATATGCAGCTGAGAGCGAGGGAGAGTCTATTTAATGCAAAGAGAGCACGCATAGTGCATGGCAATAGATACGGAAAGAGAGGGAGAGAGAATGAGAGCAGGAAAGAGCTTAGAAAAGCTTTATGCCACTGATGACGTTGGCGCTCACTGTCGATGTTGTTGTTGTTGCTGTTGCTGTTGCTGTTGCTGTTGCTGTTGCTGTTGCTGTTGCTGCTGCGGCTGCTGCTGTGGCTATGGCTATGACTGTGGCTGTGGCTATGGCTGCGGCTGCGGCTGTTGTTGTCGCTGCTGCAGCGACTGCTGCTCCAACGACCCAGCGACCGAGCGAACGAAAACGAAATCGAAAACAAGAGTGAAATGCATTCGAGTCGCCATATTGGCATTCTAGTGTGTGTCTGTGTTTGCGTTTGCGTTAAATACGTCTGCATCTGTTTTGTATGTATGCGTGTGTGTATGTGTGTGTGTGTATGTGTGTGTATGTGCGTTTATTCGTGTATTTGAGTGCCTGCAGTTGTCCGTACATAACAAAGTGTGAGGTGGGAAGTTGTACTGCGTTTATTATGACTATCATTATAACAATGTGACCAGACTATGCATAATTATTGGCCAATTTCCAAATGTTCCACATTCATGTGCCATTTTCTTTTCATTCCTTCCCATTGCAGACATGCCCGGCCGAGGAACTGTTCAATTCAAGCAATCGTTTGGCAGGATCACACAAAACAGGTGAGTTTACATTTCATTTCTGTCTGGCAACATTTATCCTCCAGTGTTGCCAGACTTTTTGTAAAAATAAACAACAATAATTTGTTACTCAGATAAATGACAAGAATATGGAATATGCCCTGAAAATGTTTATATAATTTTTAATTGCATTTTAATTTTTTTTTTTATTCTTTTTTTAATTCCTTTTCTAAGTTCGATTTGTATTTTTAAGGAATCCTTGGGTTTCTAAAAGCTCCTGCGATCTTTTCTCAGCATGTCCTGCAGTTAGATAAATTCAAATTTTTAAATTGTACTGTGAATTTACAGGATACTTCAGAAAGGTATCTGCATTTAATTCCTTGCAGGATCTGCCTTCTGCTGAGCTTTGTTTTCTTCTGGTAGATCCTTTGGCTGTCCAGCCGAAGGATGAATAAAATTATAAATCGTTTAGTCTGCAAAACTTTTCCGCTTTTCACGTTCAACGATGATGATCACCGTTGTGTTTGCCTTTTCCATTGCCGCTGTTGTTGTTGTTGTTGTTGTTGGTGTTGTTGTTGTTTTTATTGTTGGCTTCATTTGCGCAACATTTGCACACTGGTCGAGGTTGGAGCTGGACGGCGAGGTAGTTGGAGAAGGACGAGGGTCGCGAGAGAGCGGTGAAGGGGTTAGGTTGGAGTGTGGTGGGGGAGGGGGAGGGGGAGGGGTAGGCTGCATGTGCTGAACGGGGTGTCGGTGTCAGCCATCATATGATTTGCAATTTCCATTTGACGCTGCATTGCATTGCATTGGAGGTTACGTAAGCTAAAGTTAATGCCACATAATCATGGCTGAAGTTGCAACAAGCAACGCGACGCAAAGCGACGCTAGGTGACGCGACACGCCGGCCGCCCGTGCCGCCTGTGCCGCCTGTGCCGCGAGTGCCGCCTGTGCCGCAATTGCAATGGGAAATGGGGAAATGTTGCAGCGGGCGGCGGGCGGCGGGCAGCGGGCAACGACGTGAAGAGACCATGACACGCCATCTTGTTGCAACTGCAACTGCAACTGCAACAGAAACAGAAACTGACAACTCGTCGCCCCACTAGCCCCACTCGCTGCTTTCCACCAGCCGCCCGCCGCCCACCACCCACCGCTCCACCGCTCCACACACTTTGCCGTTTTTCCTGCCACTTTCTCTCTCTTTTTTCGATGATGCAGTCGATGAAGTAATCGACTACCCCAGCGCCTGGCTAAGCATTTCACGTACACCCCTCTCTTTCTTCCCTCCTCCCCCCCTCCTCATCCCTTTCCCCCATCTAACTATTGCTGCCGCCCCCGCTCCCCCACTCCCCTCGCCTTGCAGCCAACTAGACGCTGCAACACGCAACACGGGGTAAGTTGATCGTCGCTTCGTTTGCGGCTGCAGTTTTAACGGTGACTTAATTTTTTTCTCCTCCCCCCACCTCCCCTCATCCCCTCCCCTAGCCCCTTTTTCATCACCCGTTGCCATTTTTGCTTTCATGAAAACGAGTTTCGGTTTTTCCTCCACAACAAATGGTAATGGATGGTTTTTTATTTGTTGTTTTTATTTTTGCAGTCTTTTCTTTGTCGTTATTTTTTTTTTTTTTTTTATTTGTTGTTGTTTTTTGTTTTTGTTTCTTCTCTTTACTATTTGCAGCTCAGTTTTGTTTTCTTATTTTTGTCTATTTTTTGCAGTCTTTCTTATTTTTTCTTCTTCTCTTCTTGTATCTATATATTTGTTTTATTTTTTTATTTTTTATTTTTTATTTTATATTTTTTTTTTATTTTATTTATTTTTATTTTTTTTTTAAGCCTATCTTTTCCTAACGATCGCAGCGATCGGTTTTGGTGTGGCCCAAAGTGGTGGCTTCCAAGCTGTTACGTTGGCGACTGTTACGGCGACAGAGCGATGGGTACGATGGGTGCAGGGGAGTGGCCAGGGGGGCGGGGTGCTGGCAGTGGGAGGGTGTGGTGGTGGTGCTGGGCGGAATGGAGGTGGAAGAGCCGAAGCCCTAGACCTCGGTTATGTGTGGGCTGGTCGAATGTCGACTCTTCTGTTTGGGGTCTCCGGTTGAATGGGAAAGTTTGCCCCAAACCCGGGTTAATCCTGAGATATGAATAGATGTTTGTGGTTCCTGGAAATCATCGTTGGTTAATTGCTAATAAAGAGGTTAAAGGTCATGGGTTGAGGTCTCAGCTCGGGGGCTCAAGGAGATAACAAATGCATCAAGGATCTTCGGGCTGATTAAAACTAAATTTTATTGCCTTTGAGTTTGAAGATATTTTATTATATTAAATATTGTTTAATATATTAAATATTTTTTTTAATAATTTTAAAAAGTTTGAGGCTTAGAAAATTTTAAATTTATTTATGATAAAGTTTAAAATATATTTAATTTTTAATAATAATTGAAATAATTTGATTGAGATTATAATATAAAAATAATATAATAATAATAAAATAATAATATAATCATATAATAATAATATTATATTAATAATATAATAATAATATAAAAATAAAATAATTAAAATTGTATTATTTTAAAACATAATTTTGATTTTTATTATTAATTTATTATTTTTTAAACTTCAAAAACAAAACAATTCTTAAGAGAGGAATATATTTTTTTCAATTGTACCGTTATTTTCAAACCTAAATCTTACTTTTAAATTTAAATTTAAGAAATTTCTTCGAAAATAGAAAAAAACAATTGCAAATCTTAAATTATTAGTTTAATTTATTATTTATTACTTAATTTATTAAATATTAGAATCCCATTTTCCAAGCTGATCTTCATTGAATTAACGGTAAAATTAGTTGACTTAAAGGGAAAAATATGTATAAATATTAAAAATTATAATTTCGATAAGTTTAAAAAATTAAAAATCACGAGCAGAGATTTTTTTTATTTTTTGTTTGGAACCCAAGAATCAAACTTAGGAGAACTTTTTATTTGGTACATCGCAAAGTCATGAAATCGAATTTATAAATTTTAAATAAAATTAAAAAAAAATTATAATAATAATAAAAAAATAAATATAATCAAATAATTATAATAAAATAAATAAAAATAATAAAATAATTATAATAAAATAATAATATTGAAATAATAATAATTAAATAAAAAATTAAAAAACTATAATAATAAAAACAATAATTATAATAATAATAAATAAATAAAAATAATAAAATAATTATGATAAAATAATAATATTTAAATAAAAAATTAAAAAAATTATAATAATAAAAACAATAATTATAATAATAAATAAATATAAATAATGAAATATAAATAATGAAATAATTATAATAAAATAATAATAAAAAAATAATAATAATAAAATAATAATAATTAAATAATAATAATAATAATAAAATAATTGCAATTTTATTCAAATAAAAATAATAATACTAACATTTTTTTTTATTTAATTATTATTATTTTTATTATAGTAACTATCGACTCTTATATTATATATATATGTGAATATATATTCTAACTGATAAATCGAATGGAACTTAAATGTTGGAACGCCCTTAATAATTTTTGGCCCTTTTCGTTGTTGTTGTTGTTGTAATAATAAAAATAACAACTGTTGTTGTTGTTGTTGGTGCATTTGTCATAGTTGTTGCTTGGCTTGTCCGGCCACATGGGCAGCATAAGCAACGTGCAACGTGCAATGTGCAACATGCAACGTGCAACGTGCAAGTTTAATTCATTTGACAAACGGCAACTCTTTGCATCTCAGGCAGCCAGCCAGCCAGCCAGTCAGGCAGCCAGGCTGCAACATTTGCCATGTTGCACTTCCTGCTTATCGTGCAACCGCTTGAAACTGATCGCCATGCAATTGCGGCACACACACTCCCACCGCCTCACCGCCCCGCACCATCCCCTGCGTTCAACCCACTTGTCGGCAACCGTCCTCCATCTAACGGTAACATTGCCTCCTAACACCATTTTCCTTTTGCTGTTGCCGTTGTCATAGTTGTTGCAGTTGTAGTTGTTGTTGTTGTTGTTGTTGTAGTAGTAGTAGTAGTTGTTGTTGTTGTTGTTTTTGTAGCTGTTGTTGTTGTTGTGGCTGTTACGTGAAAAACGAAAGTAAAGCTTGCAATTGGCAACGACAACGACGACGACGACGACGGCGGTGGCGACTTTGGTGCAACGTTGCAACGTTGGTGGTTGCTGTTGTTGCTGTTACCTGGTCGCTGGTTGCCGTTGCCGTTGTACAAGTTGCAGTTGGCATTGTTAGTTAGTTGCCATCTTTCTCATTTTCATTACGCCGACTGATCGAATCAGTGAATGGGAAAAAACGGGATTTTCCAGGCGAAAAACGAAGCAAAAAGAAAAACTGGAATGTGGCACACGGTCTGTTGTGGAGGTAAAGATCGACGTTGTCATCGTTGTTGCTGTTGCTGTTGCGGTTGTGGTTGTTGCTAGTTGCTGGTTGCTAGTTGCTAGTTGCTCGTTGCTCGTTGCTCGTTGCTCGTTTCTGCCCACCGCTTGGCTGTGTGTTATGTCATACAAGGAAGCGAATTTGCAGCAAGCAGCGCGACGATGGCCAACAAATGCAACAACAACATCAACAGCAACTGCCACAGCAACAACAGCAACAGCAACTGCCACAGCAACAACAACAACTGCCACAGCAACAACAACAGCAACAACAGCAACATTAACATTGTTGCAATCAATTGGACTTGGAACTGTCTGTGGCAGGAATTGTTGTTGTTGTTGCTGTTGTTGTTGGCAGCTTCTAACGTGGGCTTATAACTGGCTGCACAAGCAGCAAAGTGTTGCCCCTCCCCCTCTATGCCGCGCCTACCCTGCCCACCCTGCCCCGTGGACAAGTTTTCCTTTCAGCAACCACAAAATTGAAGCCTGAAAACTCTGAAGTTGAAACTGAAGTTGCTTTTAGAGTTCGTGATGCGGTTTCTTGTTGGTGTTGTTGTTGTTGTTGTTGTTGTTTTTCTTTTTTGCTTTGTCTCTTTGTTGCAGTTGTTGTTGTTGTTTTTCACTTTTCATTGAACGTTTTTCTAGGTTTCCTGCCGCTTTTGGCGTTACTGGGTAAATGTTACATAATTGTCAACAATTTTTGCCGATGAATTTTTTCGAGAGCGATCGAAAGACACATCAGAGCAGAGACTCGGTCACAGCGACTTGTTGTTGTTGTTGTTACTGTTGTTGTTGTGGTTACTGTTGCCTGCTGGCTGGCTGTAGTGGCGTGCCCAAAGCCAAACCCCTCGCTCAGACGCGCCCCACATACTGTGGCGCGCTCTATTGTTATGTTGCAAGCAGTTTTTTTTACTGTCAATGAACTTTGGCTGGCAATTTGGATCAGAATATTTTGTTGCATGCCGCATCAGAAGATCGTCAGAAGAGAAGAGAAGCAAGACAAATCAAAATACACACACACACACACACACACACAAACATACATCAGACACACGCTCCAAACTGTGGCCATGGCCCTGCCCAGCGCTTTGGGCCCCCAAAAACAGAAAATCAAAAAAAAAAAAACAAAAAAAGAAGCAAAAAAAAAAACAACAGCGACTTTGACTTCAACTTCTTCTTCACGCGTTCGCTTCTCCCTTTTTGGTCGCCTCAGTCGCCTCAGTCGCTTTTCTCGCTTTGCATTTAATGGGCAAAAAGCAATTAAAATGTCAAAAGCGTGCACAAAAGGAGAAAGTGAAAAAAGTGCAAATTTTGTGCGGCGTAAAGGTTTTTATTTTTTTTATATATTTTTTTACATTTATTTTTGTTTATTTTTGTTGTACAATTGTTGTTGCTTTTGTTGTTCGATTTTTAACAATTGCAAATTGAAAAGATTTTAAAATGCGCGACAGGCAGCGCCACGGGCGGGGGTAAGGCTGTGGGCGAGGCGAGGTGGAAAGGAGGGGAGCGAGGGGAAGAGTGACAGAGGAAGGTAGAAAGAGGGGAAGAGAGAGAGATGAAATATTGTTGTTGTTGTTGTTGTTGTTGCTTTGGCGCCCTTTCTTTTGGTTGCCTTTGAACTTGCGTATGGGGCGTATGCGCAATATTCTGTCATATTCAAGCAGCAGCTGCCAACTGACCGAATACCAACAGCAACAACAACTACAACAACAACAGCAGCAACAACAATTGTTAACAACAATTGTCTAAGTAATAGTAATTGTAATAGCAACAAAAATCATAATAAACAATTGAACAACTTTCACTTGGCGCTTGAATTCAACGCACGACGCAATTCAAACGACAATCATCAGAGCGACCAAATGCCTCTGTATGCGTGTGTGTGTGTGTGTGTGTGTGTGTGTGTGGGTGGTGGTTGAATATGCACGCCCCTGCACATTGACAGACCTCGTTACAGGGGCACAAAAAATAAATTAAATAAAAAAAAAAAAAAACCAAAATTAGCCTAAACTCAAAATGAGCAATTGAAATGCCAGAGAAGTGAGTGAATCGAAGGCAAGTAGAAGAAGGAGAAGGAGAAGGAGGAGAAGAGGGAGGAAGCGACAACTCGAAGAATTAGAGAAGTGAGTGAGAAGCTAGAGAGAAGGAGTGAAGTGTGCAAAACGTTAGAAAACATTTGATTCAAACTAAAATTCAATTTGCAAATAAAGCGCACTTCTTCCCATACTCAAACACTCATCCACTCGAGCGAGTGCATTCATATTCACTTTCAAGCTGAACGAATAGCCACTCAAGTCAGTTATAGTAAGTGGCCAAGTTAAAGTAAATCATAATTCACTCACTTTTACTAAAAGATCAAAAATGCTGCAAATTCAAAAGACTTTTGAATGATTCAATTGATTCATATCATATCGACTTACTTATTCACAGCACTCACTCATGCATTCACTTAAAGCGTATTTACATTACGCTTTTACTTATATTCAAATTGCAGCTACATTTATTTTTATCTTAACAAATAACATTTTATTTAAAGGATTATTCACTTGGATGAGTGTATTCAAAGTCTTGAGTTTTGAATCTGTATTCTTATATTTTTAAAATCACAAGTTTCCAAATTAAATAATTTAATTGATCTCAAAATAAAAAAAAAAAAATTGATTGAATTTTACGAGCTATTCATTTGAATCGAATGAATGAATAATATCAATGTAAAGCGTTAAGAAAACATAAAGAGCATGATATTTGATTTATATTTGAGAATCATGGGCAGAAATGAAGTTTGAAAATCATTAAAGTATCACTGATTCTCCATCATAAGTGACTGAATAAATGAATGATTTGAATGACTTGCAAGTTTGTCAATTAAATGAATCGTTGTCAGAGTTTAAATACAGTGAATGTAAACATTTAAAAACATATGAATCACTCAAGAGATGTTAGTCATTTGTCAGCTTTTGATTAATAATCGTATGGCAGTTCACGGCGAGTGTTTCGAGTCCTTTGAATCCTTTGACAGGATAAAACGAATAACATGCGTTTGAAGATGAAGCTCGAACAACCTGAGCCACAGAATTGGTGTAGGTCGCAAATTGCCTGTTGAGCAAGTCGCTGGCCAGGGCGCAAAGCTTGCCACATATGCAGGCTGCAGAGCTTGCAACATCGTTGCTGCCACTGCTGCCACTGCTGCCACTGCTGCCACTGCCACCTCTGCTTCTGTTGGCGTTCTCAATGCCATTCGGACTGACGTGACACAGTTATGGGCTTTATGTAGTCATAACAATTCTTTGATTGGGTGTTGCTGCCACTGGCAGAGCTGTGGCAATGCCTCCTGTGGGCAGCAAATCAAATGAAATTCTGTTTCATGTGCTGCATGCAACGCGTTGCCTTAGTGCCACGTATCAATGTCCTTGGACTCGCCTCGACGTTGCACAGCGGTACGTTGAACTTTCGATTTATGTTGCCTTGGAAATGACTGCACAACACACGAACACACACACACACACACCCGAACACACTCACACACACACACACATACACATACACAATACTCACGGATGACTATTGGCGGCTCCTGCGCAGTTCGTGCCACATTGAACGCGACACACACGGACAATGTTGGCCAACGTGCGGCAGGTCAGTGCTGGGAAAAGCGTCGCTTGCAGCCGCTGCTGCTGCTGTTCGCTGCTGCTGCTGCTGTTGCTGCTGCTGCTGCTGCTGCTGTTGCTCCTGACCTACCGTATTGCATTTTAGGTTTGTCCTCGTCCTGCCGCTTGTGCAGCCACGCTGCAAATTCGCCTCCCGCCACCCGCTGCCCGCCACCTGCAATTCGCACATTTACAGAACTTTTCGACTGTCTTCCTGTATATGTGTAAGTGCGTACATACTCGAGTGTGTGTGTGTGTGTTGGTATATGAATGTGTGTGAGTTTGTTTTGTGCCCAAGTGCAAGTTCAACCTATGAATTTGAACGGATTCTGTGCACGGCCCCGACCCCAACAAAAAGGCAGCTTCCACCTCCTCCGGTTTTTTGGTATCGGCACAGATTCTGCAGTCCCAGCCAACGCTTTCGCTCTCGCTCGCTCTCTGTGGCTTTCCCTTTCATCTCCCTCTCTCTCTCTCTCTCTCTTCATCTATCCCTCTCTTTTTGCACCGTCATCTATTGTCGTGGCTGTAAGTGTCCTTGCCAAAATGCAAAGTTCAGAAGCAGCACAAAATCCATTTCTGGCACATTTTGAATCCACATGAAGTCCTCGTACCTCGGAACCAAAAATCAGTTAAAGGATAACCAATGGAAGGCATCCTTATGTTATATAATATAATTCAGAAATCGATAAACTATGAACAAGATGAATCGAAAATCTATATCCTTAATTAAAGCAGTTATGATAAATAGCTCGAAATGTCTTCGTTGGGGATGTCCTGTGGAATTTAAATAAGGATATATGTGGACTACTTACATTTAGCATTTACTTAACAAACAGTAAAAAGTCTCTCGATTGCATTCATTATTATTCATAATTTATTATTCATCATTCATTATTCATTGCTCATTATTCATTATTCATGTTTTATTATTCATTTTATTATTCATTTATTCATTTAAAAAAAACTTAAAATTTTATCCCTTTAACTCCTTTATTTAATTATTTATTCTTTATTCCTTTTTACGCTCCTTTCTTTATGCTCGACTTGAATGCGTTCACTTTAGTGAGTGCGTACTGTACATAGCTATAATATGATGGTATCTTTTTCAACTTTAATAATTGAATCCATAGATAACAATTAAAAAACAATTAATCGAGAATCAATCGATATTTATTCCATTACAAGCTGATATAATGAGTGTCTACTGTACATAGTAATTATCTTCTACAGTTTAATCCACAATCTACAATTTAGTATCCTTTGGTGGGGAATAAATTAGAAATTTCTGCTACTGCTTAAAAGTAGAAAAATCGATTATTAATTTCGATTAACGATAATTTTCCTATTACAAACTTTTGTAATCGAATCAACAATCGATAATTAATATATCCTTTGGTAGTCAGCTCTTTCTATTTTTATTCCGATCTAAAAATAAATAAATCGATAATTACATTAAATTATAGTATCTTTTGGTGGTGAATATTTTCTGCTCCTGCTCAAAAGTAAAAAAATCGATTATTAATTTCGATTAACTCGATACTTAATAATCGATAATTAAGATATCCTTTGGTAGTCAGCTCTTTCTATTTTTATTCCGATTTAAAAATAAATAAATCGATAATTACATTAAATTATCGATACTTTTAGACTCCTGATATTTCCAGCAGAGTTCCTCGAGAAGTTCTCGAATGACTCGACAGTCTCTCGGCCCTCTCTTAAATATGGCCAGGTCGTTCAGTAGGAAGTGTCTACCCGAAGGACTCCCAGTGTGCCCCCCCCCCCCCCCCCCCCCACCCCTTCGATTTATTAGCTTCGATTTCGATCAGTGAGCACCTTTTTTGGTCTGAAAATTCAATTTGAATGCATTGGCTGACATTTAGAGGCAAGACATCTGTCCGCCGAATGCTTCCATTGTGTACATACTTAGCCTTGAAAATGCTGCCAGTGTGACCGTATATGCAATTCAGTGATTGATTGAAGCTGTCCGTTTGTTTGTCATGTTTTGCATTCTTTACATAAATATCAATTTCCCACTGATTGCAAACGATCGGCAACAACTGAAAAACAAATAAAAAATACCACAATAACAACATTACCAAACAACCAGCAACAACCAACAACAACAACCAACCAACAACAACAACCAACAATCAACAACAACAACAACTCGTTCTAACTCTCTGTCTGAGTCTTTAGAACGTCCGGTGTCTGCGTTTTACGATTCGATGTTAAGTTCAATGTTGAAATTAGCATAAAATACCGTTAATTGCATTAGCATTAGTCTGGCCCGCAGCGTTGGCACCCGCCGCCCGTTACTAGCCCCCCCCGCCCACCACCAACCGCCCCCAACATCAGTCGCATTTACTCGCCTCTCCCACGATCGACGACATTCAATTGCACATTTTTATGGCGCATTCTTGGCGCATATGTCACACCAGCAGAGAACGTAGCAGTTATCCTTGAGTGTGCGTGTGTGTCTGTGTGTGTGTGTGTGTGTGTATTTGTGTGTATAACTACACATTGCGCATACGCTACGTTGTCGCTGGCCAAGTCCAAATGCGGGGCCTCGTTTCGATGCGGATAAGCGATCGCCAACCGCCAATCGCCAATCGCCAATCGCCGATTGACGATGATCGTATAGCCGATCGTAAATTATCGACGATTGCAGTGTCTTTAGCATTTGCTATGCTGCTGCTGCTGCTGCGCACAGTGGCACAAAAAGGCATTTTTTCAAAGGGCTTCAAGTGATGTCAAGGGAAGTGCCTAAAGTTTGTCAAATGAATAACGAATTTAAAATAATTTTTTTTTATATTTAATTAAAAGCATAAAATATATTTTATATAGATAGTTATTATATATAGATACTCATTATATATGGGTAATTATTATATATAGATATACATATTAAAAGTAACCTCCTTTTCCATTTTCCATTTTTCATTCAAAATTAACTTTAATGGTTTTAATTTTGATTTATTTCATCTGGTATATTCTTGGTATATTCTCATGGGTTTGGCACCACTGTGCCTGTGTTGCTTTCATATACCCGATTTTCACCAGCAGATCACATACACTTGACATTGAGGCGGCGCATGCAGTACGCAAAAGTGGAAAGCAGTTAGAAACCAATTATAGACCTGGGAACGGTTATTGGTGTAGGTACATTATAGTATTTATAGTATATTATAGTATATGCTGTATATTATAGTATATTTAAGTATTGCAGCAGCTTAGGAAAGAACTGAAGTGAATAAACATGTTTACAAAGACTAAAATAACTGCGCGACATATGTAACCGACAGTGGGAAGAGAGAGATTGTAATGGCTCGGACGAATCACTAAAGTGACTCGAAGATTTATCGATAAATTTATCAATTTTGACTCTTGGGTCATAATTTCTAATTTCGAATAATTTGTCAATTTAGTGTGCAAATGAAATGACTTTAAATTAAAAGTAACTTAAAAAAACTTAACTTATAAAAATCGAGATGTTTTTGAATTATCGATTAGTTTTTAATTTAATCGATTTATCGACATAAATCTTGTTTCCAATACAAGATAAAGTCTTTCGCCAATGGAGCTTTGAATAATGAGCCGTAAGTGGGACTTACCAGATTTATTTTATCTCACTTTTTTATAGTCGCTCTAAGTACCGACTTCAAGTAGGAAATATCAACAGTTGTGACTAAATATAGTATATATATATATAGTTAGATCGATCGTATTTATAACTAGGAAGTATCGGAAATATCATGTGAGTAACACCCTGGGAAAAGTTTCCATCTATGTGTGTCTGTGCATGAGGAAAGGTATCCCCATTATCGTGTCCACTTTTGTTTTTATGGGACAGCTTTGACACTTGATGGATCTCTCCCTCTACACCCGCCCACTAATTGTTCTATATATATACAAGGTATGGGCAGAAGACATGACTTATCACGCGTATAGAACGTAAATAGTCAGTGGCTCGGAGTACAACAAAAGGATCTCTAGTTAGATCATATGTTTAGCAGAGAAAGAAATGGAGAAAGAGAGAGAGGGGAGAGGGGAGAGAGGGACTAAGGTAAAGAGAGTAAGAGTGCTAAAGAATGAGAGCGACTCGTGGATGGGAGGGGGGAGACGTGGAGATAAACAGCGGTGTATACGTAAAATAGTTTGACCCAGATTTCAAATGGTTTCTTCTTATATTTGGTTTTTTATCTTTAAACAACAACAACAACAACAACGAAAATATTTATTTCACTTCGTTCGCTCACCCTACACTAAGCAGCCAGCGCTGGGCACATGCGTTCGCTCGTAGCGTTGGCGACACGCTCTGCGGGCGGTGTGCGGCAGGGCGTTCGATTGGCGGGGATGTCCAATGGAATTCTGCGTGGTGTTTGTTGCTGCTGCCGCTGCTGCTGCTGCTGACGGGTGCGTAGAATGTGAACAAGCAAGCACACACACAGTCACACAGACAGTCGAATGGTCGGCCAGACAGGGGAAGGGGAAAGAATGAAAGCAAGAGCATGAACCCAAGCGAGTGTACGGGGGAGGGAGCGAGATAGATAGAGCAGAAGTCAGAGGCAAACAAATTGTTAAAAATTTTATTGTTGATTTAGAACCTGAGAAAGAAAAAAAAAAGAAACAAAAAAGAAGAAAAAGAAAGAGGAGAAAGAGGAGAAAGAAAACAAAAACAAACACAAGAGTCGAGCATAAGAAATGAAAAACTTTAAACTCGATGACTACCGATAAGATAAAAAACACTCATACAAACAAATAGACCAGAAAAAAAATAAAAAAAAATAAAAAAAAAAAAAATATATAAATTGTTGAAGAAATTGAAAAGAATGGAAAAAAAAATAAAATTTGTTTCTTTCTATTTTTCTATTTTTTCAATTTTTTTTTTTTTTTCTCTCTTTTCTATTTCGAAATGTTGACGATGACGACGTCGACCTACTTGTTGGATGTGTGGGCGTTCTAAGCCATTGGAGGGGACACCAGCAGCAGCGGTGGGTGGTTGGCTGGGGAGGGATAGGGGTAGGGGTAGAGGTAGGGGTAGGGTAGAGGTAGGGGTAGGGGTAGGGGTAGGGGTATGGTGTATGGGGTAGAGGTAGGGGTAGGGGTAGGGGGGGCTGACGTTTGGGGTACATGTTGGGGTAGTAGCTGCTCTTCGCTCTTCTTCCTCTTCTTTCTCTGCTTCCTCTTCTTCCTCTTCTTTCTCTTCTTCCTCTTCTTCCTCTTCTTCCTCTTCTTCTTCCACATTGTTCGAAAATGATTGTAAACAAAAATAAACCTTCAACTTGATACGCGTCCAGGGATGTGTTGAAGGTGCCGTACACACACACACATACACACACACGCCCACATTTAAAGATAAAGATATGAGCATGTGTATGTGTATGTGTGTGTGTCTGTGTGTCTGTGTGTGTGTGCCTGTGGTTGTGCTTGGGGATCTGCACGATCAATAAAAAGAGCGCGACATGTCGCCTCAGAATTGCGCGGATCTTTGAAAATTCTATGTGTACCTTTTGGAAATTACAATGTCCCCCCTCTCTCTCTCTCTCTCCCTCTCTCTCTCTCTCTCTCTCTCTTTCCTGTCTTTTCCGCTCTATGTTGGGATATAGGTCACTAGCAAACATAAATAACGCCCTACACATGTGCTGTCCACATGCACTTAGAAAAAGAGTCTCTGATCTCAAAAGGAAACACACAGTTCGCTTTAGTGATGTTCTAGAATCGTGGCCGATATATCGAAAAACTATCGAAACTATCGAATAACAAATACATCGGCTGTGCTTTTATTGACGGACGTTTTTAATCGAATTCGAAACACTCGATGGGTTGACGCATTGTCGAAAATTTATAAGAATTTCCGATCAATGGAGAAAGCGATGTTATTATTAAATAATAATAATATAAAAAATGAAATAATGTATTATAAAATATAACATATAAAAATATATTATATGATACATTATATAAGATTTCTTGAGAATTTCCATATACTTTCATCCAGGAGCTTCTTACACCTGGAAAATTTTTCTTTACAAAATTTTGAACTTCAAATGGGAAAACTTTATTTGTTTTTCATTAATTTTTTTTTATTAAAGAGTTTTTTTTACTATATATATGATATATGTATAAATGTGTTGCCTCGACAAGCTGTCAAAATTTCTCTCAGTGTGCGCTTTTAGGTGTTCCACTGCTTGGAAATAAGTCAAAGCATTCAAGAGCCGCAGCCGCCGATGCGCACCTTTGTAGCTGCCACAGTCACAGTCACAGCTACCAGCTACCAGTTGCCACTTGCCAGTTGCCAGTTGCCAGTTGCCCACCCACACACTACAACGAACACACACACACACGCTATACACACACATACACTCACACACACACATACACACGCACAACATTTCAAGTTCTTGGCCCAGAGCCCGTCGCCTGTCAATTCTGATGAGATGACGATGTTCTTGTTGTTGTTGTTGTTGTTGTTGTTGTTGTTGTTTTCGTGGGTGGGGGGAATCGATCTTTGTCTTGATAGATTTTTGATTGTTGTTGCTGTTGTTGCTGTTGCTGCTGTCATTTGGTGTCCGACAGTCGACGCAACTGTCAAAATTGACCTAAAAATGAAAAAGAACTAAACGAGAATTCGATTTTGAATTTGGAAAAGCGCAGCAAAGTCAACAACAACAACAACAACAGCAGCAACAAAAACAATAATAATAATAATAATAATAATAACAACAACAACAACAACATCTACATATTATAGGGTAACTTGATAGTAGCTAAAAAACAAGCCCCTTCCTGTACTCGACCCTCCCCCCTCCAGCACCCCCCACCCCCTACTGGTCTTTGGGCAAGAAATCGGAGATTAGAATTGGGAACAAGTGACCAAAATTTGAATTCAATTTTTTCGGGGGCTATACGAAATTTTGGATGATGCAATTGAAAGCCGTTACACGTTGCGTATACTTAATGTTTTATATTAGGTATACTAAATTTAATCTATAAATTATCTTTTATTTTTAATTTACTTTTATATTCATTTAATAACACCGCCCCCTTCCGCCTCTCTCGCTCTTTCTCTCTCTTTCTCTGTCTCTCTCTATCTCTTTCTCTCTCTCTATCTCTCTCTCTCTCATTGCAGTTCTTAGAGGGAATGACGCAGGCATTTCTTTTGCAGCGTTGGACTTTCGTTTTATAAGGTCAGTAATTAAACATTTATATATATATATATTTATATATATGTGCATATAATTATTTATTTATTTATATATATAAAGTCATAGATTATATATTCATATTCATAAACAGACACGACTTCTTAGCATAGGAAAAATGTCACTTTTTTTACAGCATCTTAAAAATTATTTTTTTTTAAAGAGGAGAAGTACCCACAGAAATATGATATATATATATATATAGATATATATCTTATCTGATTATAATTAAATATATGTATACCTTAGTTATATGTGATGTATGATTTACGATCTTTTACAATCGATTATTTATTAGCTTAAATTTAATCAGATATTCCCCTGGCTCTGCCTTTGAATCGATTTAATTATTTTTCTGTTTAACTTCTGAATATCGAATCATATTGTTCATGGCTTTGAGTTAACACTGTACTTGGCTCATATAAACATATTGATATTTGCGTTTCAACTTGCAGCATATGTGAGTGTGTGTATGTGAGTGTGTGCGATGTGTGTGTGTGTGTTTGTGTGTGTGTGTGTACAAATGTCTATGACCCAGAAACATTACGCTATTGGCTCAGAGCACAATAACAACAACAACAACAACAACTGTAGAAACAATAACAGCGGTCATAACGATAACAATAACAGCAACAACAGCAACAACAACAACAACAACAACTAGAACAACAATAAAGTGTCAGCATTTTGCACTTTACTTAACAAAAGTCGGAAACACCTCAGAGTCATGGGCTTCTCGCATTCATCGCATTCGTTGAGTTTGCGAGTTTCGATTTTTCATTTTTCGTGCTTCGAGCTTCGAGCCTCGAATTTCGAGTTTCGAGTTTTGAGCAACGAGAAGTTTTGTATTCAATTTCGATTTCAACTTCGACACTTGAACCCCCCATACCCCTCCACCCATCCCCCTTCGGCATTCATCGCACTTGTTTATCTGTTTGCCCCTTTTTTATTCAGAGCTTTTTTTCACTTGACATTCGCTTTGATCGAATTTTCAAGTTGGCAACAAATACCGTTAACTGAGCTCTTTGATGGCTTTGTTTTTCGTGTTGTTGTTGCGGCTCTTGTTGTTGTTGTTATGACTCTTGTTGTTGTTATTGTGGCGTCTACAACATTCTACAAAGCGCCTCACCAAATACCCTTTCCATCCCCCCCCGCCAGACACGAACTCCCACTATACCCCAACCACCACTACCTCCCACTACACCCCAAACCCCCCTCCCCACTACCTCCCTACTATCACCCCACTACCTCCTTCTACTACCCTACCATCTCATCCAACAAACCTGAAGGTGGCTGTTGCAACTGTGGCGTATACGTAATTCTCTTCATGTTGTTGTTCTACCCGCTGCTGCGGCTGCTGCTGCTGCTACAGTTGTTGTTGTTGTTGTTGTTGTTGTTATTGTTATTATTGCTATTTTCGTTTGGTGTTGCTCATGTTGTAGTTGTTGTTGTTGCTGTTGCTGTTGCTGTTATTCTCGCTGCAACTATTGTTGTTATTGCTATTGGGGGGTTTTTTATGCAAATGGCGTTCAAGGATTTTTGTGTGAAAGTTGTTGAACCTCATGACTGGCAATTAGAGTGCAACTGCAACTTGTGTGCGCACTTTATAGAGTATGCTAATATTTATGATATCTCTACATACACCTATGCATGCCTTAGTATACGTGTGTGTGTGTGTGTGTGTGTGTGTGTGATCGAACCATTACATGTAAAAGATCTAATGAGTCTGAAAATGTGATAACAACTTCAGTAACGCGATACACCTCGATCGTAAATTGATACTCGTTGGGTGCTACTCGTTGAATGCTACTCGTTGAATGCTACTCGTTGAATGCTACTCGTTTAATGCTACTCGTTGACTGCTTCTCGTTGACTGCTACTCGTTGACTGCTACTCGTTGACTGCTACTCGCTGAGTGTTACTCGTTAAGTGCTACTCGTTGACTGCTACTCGTTGAATGCTACTCGTTGACTATTACTCGTTGACTGCTACTCGTTGACTGCTACTCGTTGACTGCTACTCGTTGACTGCTACTCGTTGAATGCTACTCGTTGACTGCTACTCGTTGACTGCTACTCGTTGAGTGCTACTCGTTGACTGCTACTCGTTGACTGTTACTCGTTGACTGCTACTCGTTGACTGCTACTCGTTGACTGCTACTCGTTACTGGCAGCTCATTACTAACAGTTCGTTACTAACAGTTCGTTACTTGCAACTCGTTATCTGTAATTGATGTCATGTTTTTCATTATCAGACATGAAAATGTACAGATTCAAAGGATCACAGCAAATGTCATGTTTTCAGGTAGTTGAATATCTCGTTGGGTTCTATTCGTTATCTAAAACTAATTAATTTTGTGCTATAATAAAAATGGTTCAATATAAAAAGAAAATGAATTAAAAATCTTATAAAAACGTTTTTCAACTCGTAACAATCGAAATTCAAATTAAGCGAGAATTTTCGAATTTTGGAACTATTTTCGATAATTGGTCATGCTGCATAGATAATACAAATAAATATGTGTGAGTGTGAGTGTGTATGTGTGTGAGTGTGTGTGTGAGTGTGTGTGTGTATCTATGACAACAAAAGGTGTCAAACAACAACACGACCAAAATGTTAGCTTTGCTCCCAGGCGACTTCTAGGCAAGCATAGAAGCAGGCATACTCATGCACACACACACACACACGCAGACAGGCACAGACACAGCGATGCTTATGTATGTGTGTGTGTGTGTGTGTGTGCATTTCCAATATCATCCAAGGATATTTCGGCTGCACTAAGTCCACATGACCTTCTAAAGTTGGTTGACTCGCGTCCAACACTGAGCGGAGGTCGGATGAAGGGGGCGTCGCATTGCAGCACAGGAACTGTGGATGGGTTGGAGTGGTGGAGCGGCGAGAGGGGTGAGGGGAAAGGGGTGAGGAATAACAGGGACGGGGTAAGAGTTGCGTGGAGCAGATGACGGCAACTTTTGATTAAGCAACAGCCACTGCAAAGTTGACAAGTGTCGGTACAGAGGGAGCGGCTACCATGCAGCAGTAGAAGGGAGGAGGGGGGGAGATGCCTAAGCAGTGTCTATGATGCAAGCAGCAGCTGCATCAGAGCACGCGAGAGGCAAGTTGAATGCAAAGAGCATAAGCAAAAGAGCGGGAGAACCGCTGAGACAGCAAGAGAGAGGGAGAGAGAGGGAGAGAGGGAGAGCAAGTCTATTTACCTGTGGGTGTGTGAGTCTATGTCGTTGTGTCTATCTTGCGTGTTTGTGTGTGTGTGTGTGTGTGTACGTGCACTTGACGAAGCCGTTAGAAGCCAAGAGCAAATGGCAAACGGCAGTTAGCAAAATTGCAACTGCACCATCGTCAGCAGCGTAAACATAAGCAAAGGCAAAGGCAACGGCAACCGTTGCCGTAGCCAAAGTCATAGCCCAAGTCGCAGCCGTAGCCGCAGCTGTAGCCGTAGCCGTAGATGTAGACGTAGACGTAGCCGTAGCCGCAGCTTTTGGGCTAAGAAAAACCCCACGCGCCGTCGTCGTTGTCGCTGCTGCTCGGGTTCTGCTTTGTGCAGCGGCTCTCGTTGGTTTTCGGTCTCAGTTTCGGTTTCTGTTTCTGTTTCTGCTTCTGCTTCTGCTTCTGCTTCTGCTTCGATTTCTGTTTTCTGTTTTCTGTTTCTGTTACGTTTGCAGTCGCTGCAACCGTTTGACAATTTCGCTGCCGTTGATGGCTGCCAGTTGCACATTTCCGTTATATCCGCCAGACCGCCGTGCAGTAGCAACGCTCGTTCAGCAACCACTCGACAAAAATTGCGTACAGTGCGTGCAACGCTGCTTTCAATTCGAAACCAAAAAAAAAAAAAATAAATAAATAAATAAAAAAATACAAAAATAAAAAATAATAATTTAAGAATAAGAACAAAAAATGGCAGAGCAATCAAGTTTTAATTAATAATTGAGAATAAATGACTTATCCGTCAGATTCTATTTGAAACACTAAACAAACACAAAAACAACGGCTGCAGTTGTAATAACAACAAGAACTGCAGCGCCAAGTAATTTTCGCATACGCTAAGCTGCTGACTTCGCTGCCGACGCTGACGGCGGCGTTGGCTTTAGCGTTGGCGTTGGCGTTGGCTTTGGCTTTGGCTTTGTTTTGGCTTCAGAGCTTGGAACTGCAGCAGCCTCAGACCACAGACTGCAGACTGCAGACTGCAGATTGTAGACTGTTGACTGTTGACTGTAGACTGTAGACTGTAGACAGCCGTAGTGGCAGCAGCGGTGGCAACAGCAACAAGAGCGGTAACGGCGGCAACGACGGCAACGACGGCAACGACGGCAACCGCGGCGGCAGAGCACTAACTTCAGTTCGCTTGTCGTTCGGACGCAGTCAGCGCGCGCGCTTTAACTGAAAGTTCAAAACCAGATTCAGATTTTTGTTCAAGTGTTCAAATTGTTTGTATAAGTGAAGAGTGACAACAACTGAAAACGCAAGTGCATAATAGGAAAATATACAAAAAGGATCAAAATCACCATACCAACAATAGCATCAAGATCGCCAATAACAACAACAACAACAATAACAAGAAACAAGCAGAGACAAACGCCTACAACTATGCCTGGCCCGGCGCTGTGGTCCGGTGAGTAGCTTTAACGATCACCAGACTCAAAACATGCAAAAACCTCATACAATGCGCGCTCAAACACCTCTCTCTCACTCTCTTCTGGCTTGCTCTTGGTAGTTGCATATTTCCGTATGCTGTCTCGCTTCGTTTTATGTGCGAGCATTCAAGCGAGTGTGCTTGCTCTTTAACTCTCTCTCTTTTTCTCTCTTTCCTTCTCTCTGTCTAACTGTGGTTCGCTAACCACGATCCGTGTCATGGACAAGGAAAGAACCCAAAACTTTCACTTGCGCCACTGTGTCAGTCAGCGGCAGCAGCAGCAGCAGCAGCAGCCGCAGCAGCAGCAACGACAGCCTGTCAGCTGGCCGCAGAGAGCGGCTCTGACAGCCACTCAGAGCGCACTTTAGTAACACCAAAAAAACGAAAGAGGGAATGAGAGAGAGAGGGAGAGCGCAAGTGTGTGCGATAAAGTACAAATTGGCATAGCAAAGCCAAAGACAAGCTTTGGCGGTTTTAAGCTTCCTGCGTTACAAGTTACACACACACACACACACACACACACACACACACACACACAAACACACACACACACAGACACACATTAACAACAAGAGCAATTGCAGTTGTAGACTTGACACGTTTGCGTTGCTCAGTAGTGCTCGCATTTGGTTGTTGTTGCTCATTATAAAGTCGTAAGTGTAATGTTATTTATGTATGAGTGTGAAGATATGCATACATACTGTATATGCGTGTAGGTGTGTACGTGTGTGTGTGTGTGTGTGTGTGTGTGTGCGAGTGAAGCAAAATGTCAGTGAGCAATAAGGAAATGAAATGTGCGCCAAACAATTACATATTGGTATTGTTGCTGTTATTATTATTGTTGTTGTTACTGTTACTGTTGCCAACAGCGTGCAATGTATTTGAAATCGAAAGTGCTCAGACAATGGTCAACGAACGAATAAACGAACGTACGGACAGGCGAACGTGTAAATGAGACAAGAAGTTAACGTAAAGACAGGCAATTCGATTGGGGAGTGTGCGGGTGTTTATATCTTGTTGTATGTGTGTGTGTGTGTGTGTATGGGTCTGTATGTCAAATCGAGCAAATGTAAAAGACATGTTAAGTAGCTGCAAAAATCACACACAGTACAAATGCACACACACATACACACACACGCACACGCACACGCACAACTATACGCGCATACAGCTTTTTTTTGTTATTTTTTTCTTTTCATTTTTGGCCAACTATTTAAGTTGCCTTACCCCCTGCCTCTTCCTTTTTTATACAATTCGCATTTTGCAATTCATGACATTGCTGCTTCTTAGTGCTGCCCGCCGTTGCCGTTGCCGTTGCCTTTGCCGTTGCGCTCCACTTGCGCAGCCGCCGTTGCGCAATCGTCGATGTTTTCTGCTCTTTTTCAAATTAACTTTTACCTTTTACTCGGACTGTCATTGTGCGCCTGTGTGAGTGTACATACTTCTTGTATACATACATATATATATATACATGTACATGTGTCTGTGTGTGTATCTCACCCACTGATCAACAACGGGATCTCATCTGCATTTGACTTTGCATTGCTGAGAGCCAGGAAGCATTTGCAGCATGCGCCACAGCCAGCGCTTTTTCACTCTCATTCTCGCTGTCTCTATTTTTCCCTTGCATCTAATGGCAGCTGAAAGCTTTCATGCAACGTCGACAGCAGCAGCGCAGCCGACGTCAATTTCAACGCCGCTGCATTTGGTCTCGCTGGTGGCACAGTTTTATGTTTCATTTCATTGAACCTTTGCATAAGCGCCTGCAATCTTCCGCGGCCGCTCTCTTTCTAGCCTGTTGACGTAAGTGACGACACGAATGCCACCCGAGTGAGCAATCGGAGTCGCAGTCGCAGTCGCAGTTGCAGTCGCAGTCAGTCGTTGAAGTTGGAGTCAGAGTCAGAGTCAGAGTCAGAGTCGAAGCAAAGCTTTTCCTGCATCTGCCTTCTTGTGCCTGTTACTGTAACTATTGCGACCCACTGGCAAGCCGGTCAACGTCCACAGGCGAACAAACATAAACACATGCACATGTCTATATTTCAACATATACACGCACACAGAACACAACTTCACTATTTAATTTAAATGCAAACATACATAGACCCATAAGCAGTCGAGAAGGGCGGGGACTGGGAGGTCCCACAAAGTTTAGCATTTTCTTTTTTGTTTTTTTTTTTTTTTTCTATTTTCTATTTTCATGCGGCAACAGCAACAGCAACAGCGACGACGACGACGACGTTAACGTCGACAGAAACTGTCGCCAGACGTAACGGAGTTGTTCCTGAGGGAGGGTGGGTGACGGGAAACTTTAATCGGCTCGCAACTGAAATGCAATGCATGCAAGTTGGCTAGCCTAGGTGCGCGCCTACTCTTGTTCTCTTTCCCACTCTAACTATCTCCCTCCCTGTCCCTCTCTTCCATTCTCCTCTCGTTCTCTCTAGGTATTTATCTATCTAGCGCTCATTGCAGCCGAACAGTGGCCGAATGTTGCCGAGTGTCGGCGACGACGGCAGTCGCAAAGCATAACTATGACGTCGACGTCGCCTGGTGTATGGCTATGGCTTTGCATGTTTATGTGTATTTGTGTGCTTTTTTACTTTTTGTCTATTGGTTTTCATTTTCGTTTGCAGTCAACATCGATGTTGGCGTCGACGTTGGCGTTGACTTCGCTGCTGTCGGCATCGTCGCCATCTAATGGCGCTGCTTGATCGTTGGCTTTGGCTTTGGCTTTAGCGGCGCGACTGTGAATATGACGGCGACATGGGCTGCGACTGCGACAGCAACAGCGACGACGACGCTTTTCAAATAGTTGTAGTTGCGACGCCTGCAACCAGCTATATGTTAGCTTCGACGCCAGCGCAGACGTCGCTGGCTGACTGGGCTGAGACTGTTTGTGGCTGCTGCTTGCTTTCTTTCGCTCGCTTACTCCTTTCATTTCACTTTATTTCGTTCGAATGTACGCACGTTGGCCGCGGAGCAGCATCAAACAAAACAACACCAGCGACAAAAAAAACAACAACAAGGAAAACAACACTCGGCGCGAAAGCGACTCTTGCCCGCTGTTTCTCTGTTTGTTGTGTGTTGTCATACGGAAGAGACTTTAAACATTTTTACGTCAATTTTTGTTGTTTATTTTTTTTTTGAGTGTGTTTTTTTCTCAGTTTCTTTGTTGGCGACGAGTGCACGCGTACAACGAGTACCCGGTTTACAGTTACTCGGTATTTCGGGGCGCCAATAAGTTTAACGGCAAATTCGGGATCCGCTTGTGACTTGTTTGATGTGGCTTGCCTGTAATATTTAGCAACTAATCAAAATAAATGGATATATAGATACATATACAAATACAAATACAAAATATAGATATATATATACATATATATATACATATGTATATACATATGTATAATTGCATATAGTATATATTTATATATATATTAAAATTATAGAAACACAAATACATCTACCTTACATATAAATCAAATGCATTCTCGCTCTGCGTGTGTGTGTGTGCGCGGGCATGTGTAAGTGTGCGTTAATTGCCTGCTTCTAGAGCGGCAGTAGAACAACAAATTTATAAAAGAAACAACAATCATAACAAAAATAAACTCACCCCTGCAACTTACGGATATTACGGCAATATCGGAGCGCAATAAAAAGTGATCATTTCTCCACATATATATACATGTATATACATATACATATATACAATCATATATAAATATATATGTATATATATACATGTATTAATACATAGATAAAAATCTTTCTATTTTGATATATAAAACTTCTTGTACTAAGTGTGGCTTGTGTTTACTAGTTGTAACCCCAAATGACATGATAATTCACACACACACACACACTCACACACCCACACACACGTACACACGCACACATGCACACATGCACACAAATCTACACTCGTCACTTAAAAGCAACGAGTAAAAGTGCGGCTCATTTCATAATATCATTCAGTGCATTTGAACGTGTGAATTCCACAAATCAAAGGATAATTCCATACATATTATTGTATGTGTGTGTGTGTGTGTGCGTGTGTGTGTGAGTGTTTATAAATGTGTGTGTGCGTGTAGGATATTTCATTTCTTCCATTTTTTTTTTTTGGTTTTTGCTTACTTCATTCATCATCAGCTGTTTAGAGTAACGAGAGAAACTCTCGCTGGTTGTTGTGTGTGTTTGTGTGTGCGTCTGTTCGACGAGTGCTCCAAGGCTGAGCCATACACTTCCTGAAGAGATCCAAGCAAATAAATAAATCTGGGCATATCTGATGCGAAAGAATGCGTCATAGTCGGCGCTGGTCGCCAGCGGTTGCCGTTGCCATTGCCATTGCCAGCATGGCCCCAGTAGCCGTTGCCACTGATCATCCTCTTTGTCTGCCCACCTAAAAGCAACGTCCCCCGGCAGCATCATCATCAGCAACAGGAACAGGGACAGGAACAGCAACGACAACAGCAGCAACAACAAAAACAACCACAATAAAAGCCCAAATGAACGCTAATCAGCCGTTAAGCTTGGAGCCGAAGGTGGCTGCTGTCGGTGTTGCTGCTGTGGTTGAAGAGACGCCAGCTGCAACACCAGCAACAGCAACAAAATCGCTGCTTCCACCGCCTGCCACTGGCGCCAAACAGAATGGCCAACATGCACACGATGAGCACCAGAGAACGGTCAATGGTCACGGCAACAACAACAACAACAGCAACAACAACAACAACAGCAATAGCAGTGGCAGCGGCAGCGGCAGTAGTAGCAACAGCAACAGCAACAGCAGCATCGTTGACGACGACGACATCGACAATGTTGCTGGCAAGGACGCCGGTCCAGAGGTTGACAGTAGCAGCAGCAGCAGCGGCAGCAGCAGCAAGTTGACCATCATAAAGACGCCGTTGAACAAGACGTTGCTGAAGAAGTGCAACAGCAACAGCAGTAACAGCAGCTTGCCGCATGTTGCACTCAATAACAACAACAACAACAACAGCAGTAGCAGCGGCAGCAGCATCATGCGCAACATCAACAGCAGCAGCAGCAACAGCGGCAGCGGCAGCAGCAGCAACGCCGGCAGCGGTTTAGCCGTCGCTGACGTTGACGTTGACGGCGACGACGGCGGCTTGGGTTTTGGTTGCGATTCCGGTTTCCGAAGCGGAAATAACAATGAACAAGAACAATTTATGAATGACAATCATCATCATCATCATCATCATTACCACCATCATTATCATCACCATGGCGAGCACGATGTCGATAACGATAACGATCATGATAACGATAACGATACCGATAACAATAACGATAACGACAATAATAATGATGATGCTGCTGGCGTTGCAGGCACCACAACAGCAACAATAGCAACACAAGCAGCAACCGCAACAGCAGCAACAACATCCGATCATATTGCCACCGAGCAACAGCAACAGCAGCAGCTTCTTCAGCAACATCATGCAGCAGAATATCATTTAAAGGCGCCGACAACAGCACCAACAACAACAACAACATCATGTACAGCGGCAGCAACAGCAGCGGCAGCAGCAGCAGCAGCTGCAATCAAGGCTCCAACACAAAAGTGTAACAAGTGCAATTCCCCAAACAACAGCAACAATAATAATAACAACGACAACAGTAGCAGCAACAACAACAGCAACAACAACAGCAACAGCAACAGCAACAACAACAGCAACAACAACAATAATAACATTCATTACAACAACTACAACAATTACTATAAGAAAAAATCTCGTATGCCGCCCATTTGCCGTTAGTATTTATGTTTGTTCTGTTCTCATATCATATATCGTATCGTATCGTATCGTATCATAACCCATAGAAGTACTCAGCTGCTTGACCCCCCCTAGACATACCCTTCTGTACGCACACTCCCTGGCACACACACTCGTACTCGTACTCGTACACACACACACACACCAATGCCCAACCTCCCCCCAAATGCCCAACAAGTGACAAATGCAATGCAAAAACAATTGGCAAAAACAAAAAAAAACCAAAAAAAAAAAACAAAAAAAAAAAATTAAAAATTAAAAATTACAAAAAAAAAAAGACAATCAATAGACAAATTGGCAATCACAGAATCGATTGATCAGCAATGATCGATTCGATTTGAAGTATTTGATAAACAAAAGTATATTTTTTTTTTTATCATTTTGTCGTTTGTCCAGGCTTTGCCGCCATGTGGCAAGTGCGGCGTCCACAAATTACAGATCCTAAATGCTTCCCTCGGATGCAACCACAATTTCAATACCAAAAACAAAAACAGCAACAACAACAACAACAACCAAACCAACAACAAATTCATCAACAACAAGAACAACAACAACAACAACAATTGCAACAAAATTTATAAAAATTCCCGATAACCCAAAAAATACCAAAAACCAAAAGCAATTTTACAATCGGCAAACAAAATTTTTCCGAATTCTTTTTAAATCAAATTTCAAATATCGAATCGGCAACAACAAAATTATGACATCCATAGGTAAATTGCTATAAAAATCCTTTCTAACCTCATAAACGTAATCCCCCACTAACTTTACAGCCTAATTTAGCGTTAATTTACTCTTAATCTACCGTTATTCGAAAGTAACAACAACTTCCCCCCCAATGCGATCGGTTGTTCTACTTTCGATTTTATATTCTATTTATCGGTTTCCAACTGCACACGCTTCTCTTTATTTTTTATTATTACTTCTTTTTTTTATTTACTCGTTATGCACCAGCAAGAAAACTATGCACGATTTATTACAATTAATGCGATATCGATAAGTTTTATCAAAAGATTTTATTAATTTTTAACTATCGTAAAATGCAAAGAAATTCTTAGATTCTTTGGGCTATGAATCGATCAATTTATCGACAAAGCTAATATTTTGTATTGACTAAAAAATGGCTAAAAATAGTTATGAATTCTATAATTAGTATTTTTATCGGCTTATCGATAATATTTTTCTTTTTTTAGTATTTATTTAATTCACTAGGAAAATATTTAAAATTCAAATGAAATCCTAAAATTACTTTAATACTCAACATGATTGACATCTGCACGTAGATGCATATGTGTTTGTGTATATGTGCATACATATATATACATACACATATGCATCTCATTTTGGTATTATATATTTGACATAGAAAATGCCATTTATTAATACATTTTATTTAGAGTTCTTTTAAGAGAAACGTTTCCATATTTTGTTTAGCGTCGCTTCCAAAGGCCGGAGAGGGGGGAACTGAGGCAGGGAAATAAAATTCCAAATGCTTTTTAGTTTGTGTATTGCGTTAAATTCTGAAAACTTCACCAATTGTTTTTTTTTCATATATATATATTTTTTTTTTTGTATGCTCATTGGACCCCACAGGTGCGTATGGAAGCGACAGCAGCCTGTCCATGTGTATATTGGTGTGTTATGTGTGTGTGTGTGTGTGGGTGTTTCTGTTGCCGTTGCTGTTGCTGTTGCTAGCACGCGCCAGCTATACATGAAACGAACTGACATGCACACATAGATTTATACACAGATACCGATACAGTACGCACACGAATACGCATACGCATTGGGTTTATTGTTTAGAATAATCTTGCGCTTGATAATGAAAATAGGTCAAATTTTAAAAATACACACACAAACGCGACATTGTCGTCGTCTGTCGACTGTCGGCTGTCCGCCGTCGGTTGTTGTCGGCTGTCGACTGCCGGTCGTTGGTTGTCGGCTGTCGGCTGTCGGCTGTCGGCTGTCGGTTGTCGGTTGTTGGCATCGCTGATCGTTCGGTAAATGCTCGCGGCATGCGTAGCGGCATTAGATAGGCACACAACCACAGCCACAGCCATAAACACACGCACACATACATCCATAAACACAGCAGTCAGACAGACGCATACTGAGTGCGTTGGGCCAACGCACCACGAAGAGGGTCACTAATTGGGGAACAGAAAAAGAGAGAGAATTTGAACATTGTCGAAAGTTCAACACTCCAACCTCTCACTCTCACTCAACCGTTCGCCGACTTACTCTCCCTTTTTCTCGCTCGCTCTCTGTGTTCTTTGAGAGAGCTTTCGTTTTGCCGTCGAAGTTCTCTGCCTGCAACCGATTGCAACACAGACACAGAACTCGCTTATCTTTGGATCGCATTCATCGTCTATGCGGGGGGAATGCGCACTGATAGCGTCCCATCCATCCATCTATTTGTCGCTTTATTTTGACCCATTTTTTAATTTTATTTTATTTTTATTTATTTATTCTTCTTTTTTCTTTTTTTTTTTTCTTTTTTATTTTGTGAGTAGCTCTCGAGCTAATTAGCCGTCAGCCGTTTTAGCGGGGGGACCCTCACCGTCGCACGCCCTCTTTTGTCTAAGCTGTGCAGACGAACAACCAGTTTTTTGTATTTTTTCTCTATTTTTTTTTCCGTTTTATTTTGTTTATTGTTATTTTTGCTGTGTCTTCAGCTACTTTTCACGCAGCGGGGAAGTAAATGCAAATTATGTTTTGAATATTCGGCCACTACTTCCGCAAATCATAGTTTCAGTTAAATAAAAAACAAACTTTAATAATCCAAATCTATATATATATATATATATATATATATATATATATATATATATATATATATGTATGTATGTATATATTCTCTGCATCCGCAGACTCGTCGGCACGTAAGACCCATAAAAATACCTTTAGAGCTTAGAAACCACTGAGCTACATGAGACTAAATAAATATGCCCAAGATATAGAAGATATATTATATAAATATATATATATTCCTATATATTAAAGATATTTAAGAATTTAAGAATTAATTAATAGTCATTTTATATTGGATACTATAGTCCCTTGCAGATATCATAGTATGTTATTAATATATTATCTTTCGTATTTCGGAAAGGGCATCAAGACTTTGGCTTTATTCTGGAAAAAATCTTTAATCTCAAATTCTAAACGTGAATTCAAGATAAACAACTTAAGAGCCATGCGAATCGTTTTCTGCTTAGAATAATTTCTATTGACAAAGTCATGGTCATGGGAATCGTGCTATGAGCATCTCCCATCAATAAAATAAAAACTATTTCTGGGCTAATTTTTTTTTTCTTTTAAACTAATCTCTGGGTTATCAAGAACTTTTCAAAAATATTTTCTTGGAATTTTGGTGAGAGATTTTCAATTTTTTAAAGTTATAATAAAAAGTTAACATTTAAAATATTTAAAAAAAAATTAGAAATTATTAAAATATTAGTGATTTTTAATAAAAATATTTAATTTTAAATAATTTAATTTTTTATTTATTTTTAAAAGAATATTTATAATTTTTGAAACTCTTTTATTATATAATAATATTTAAAATATAAAAAAAAAAAAAATTTAGAAATTATTAAAATATTAGTGGTTTTTTATTAAAATATTTTATTTTAAATAATTTAATTTTTTATTCATTTTTAAAAGAATATTTAATATTTTTGAAACTCTTCATTTTTCAAACTCTTTATAAAAGTCGTTTTACTGATAAGGACGAGGGATTGATAAGAAAAGAAGCTTTAAGCAGATCCTTGATCCTTAAATCCTATTTATATTTAAAGATCAGTTTTTAGATTTAGTCATGAATTAAACTCTTATGGGTAGCCCCTAGAAATGTGGGTGTTCTGGAAGTTTCCGAATCTTCGAGTCTGAGTAAACATATAATTTTATATATATTTAAATAATATAATAATTTATATATATTTAAAAGGTATACTCATAATTATTTACAGTCCTGTTCACTCAAAGAGAAACACTTGAATATTTATTAATTATTGATTTAATTAATTATTAACTGAAAGTCTAATTTATAGTAAATATCCGACTATACTCATGTATATATATATAAGTATGTATGTGTGTGTGTGTATGGAAGGATGGGTCGTGTGAAGATGAAGAGAGATGTCCTTTAATAATTAATCAACGATTTCCACTCTTCACTCTCATCCGGAACAGGAATTATGACACTGAGCCGTGGCCCGTACAGCGAGCTCGATAAAATGAGCCTTTTTCAAGACCTCAAACTCAAGCGGCGCAAAATTGATTCAAGATGCAGCAGTGACGGCGAGTCGATAGCGGACACATCCACCTCGTCGCCGGATCTGCTGGCGCCGATGTCACCCAAGCTATGCGACAGCGGCACGGCGCCGGCGCTGCCGCTGCCAGCGTTGCCATCAGTGACGGTGACAGTAACAACAGCGGCGTCCACATCGGCGGCAGCGGCGGCCGCTGTGTCCACATCATCATCATCGCTATCATCGCCGGCAACGGCGGCGGCGGCGTGTGCGGGAACGGCAGCGGGCTCGGGTGCCGCATCCTCCACATCGGCGTCGTCGTCATCGTCGGTGGCGTCGTCCTGTACGAGCAGCACCATAACCATAACTGCAGCAACAACCGCGAAAGCAACAACAACTTCTGGCACCGGATCCTCCTCTGAGGGATCCTCCGCACACCAACAGACTGAAATCCACTCATCGAGCAATGCGGTCACATCGGCAGCAGCCTCAACGGTGATGTCGCCGCCACCGTCGGAGCTGACGAGAGCAACGTCACCACTGGCACTGGACACCGGTGGTAGCGGTGGCGCCGCGTGCAGTGGAGGCGATGGCGGTCACAGCTTAACATCAGCTTCCGGCGGCGAGGCATTGTCCTTGACAATCAATTCACGTGGCACGCCCACACCGCCGCACAACAATGGAGGCGCCTCCAGCTCCAGCAACAGCAGCAGCCGCGCCTCACCCGATTCGCTCGAGGAGAAGCCCTCAACGACGACGGGCAGGAACAGCGGCACGCCCACCAATGGGCTCCTGGCCACCAGCAGCAGCAGCAGCAGCAGCATCAGTGCCAAGATCAACAGCAGCAGCGGCAACAACAACAACAACAACAACAACAATACTAATAATAACAACAACAACAACAACAACGCTGGCAGCAATCTGAGCGTCATCCGTTCCGTCAAGGAGGAACGAATCCTGGCATCGCCCACCAAAATGCTCGCCTACCATCAGCAACAACAACAGCAACAGCAGCAACAGCATCGCGAACGCGAGCAACGGGAACGCGAGCGGGAAAGGGAGCGGGAGCGGGAACGAGAACGAGAACGGGAGCGAGAACGTGAACGGGAACGAGAGCGGGAACGGGAGCAGTCACTGAAAGCGGCGACCGGACATGTCACAGTGCTAGTGACGCCCTCACGCATCAAAGCTGAACCACCGCCACCCGCATCGCCATCTTCCACCACACAGAGGGATCGGGAGCGGGAACGGGAACGGGAGCGGGAACGGGAACGGGAACGGGAGAGGGAGCAATCCTTGGGTAGCTCCAGTTCCATCAGCTCCTCGCAGCACATAAGCCGCGCCAGTCCGCCCATGGGCCAGCAGCTGCATGGCCATAGCTATGGCCATCCACACGCCCATCTAACGGGGCATGGTCATGCCCTGGCGCCGTCATCCATCGTCCAGACGCATCACCTGCATCAGCAGCTGACGCAGCCCCTGACGCTGCGCAAGAACAGTCCGCCGCAGGAGCTGCAGCTGCCGCAGCTGTCCATGCAGTCGATGCAGCAGCTAACACAGCAGCAGCTACACCTGCACCACCTGCTTGGCCAGCAGCAGCAGCAGCAGCAACAACAACAGCAGCAGCAGCAGCAGCAACAGTCGCCGCAACACTTGCAGCAACACTCGCTGATCCGCGTGAAGAAGGAGCCGACGTCTGGCGGTGGTGGTGGCGGGCAAGGGCAGCGGCATCTGTCGCCGCACCATCATCCACACCAGCAACACCAGCAGCAACAGCAACAACAGCAACAACAGCACCAACACCAGCAACAACAGCAGCAGCAACAGTCGCTGATGCACTCAGCCTCGCTGCAATCCCTGCGCCATCCCAGCCGCGATGCGGCCATATTGTTCCGGGTGAAGAGCGAGGTGCAGCAACAGGTGGCAGTGGCGGCGGCGGCAGCCTCAACGGGTCTACCGCATCTGATGCAGCCAACGGCGGCAGCGGCAGCAGCGGCTGCGGCGGCCGCACAGCGCATGGTTTGCTTCAGCAATGCGCGGATTAATGGCGTCAAGCCGGAGGTGATTGGCGGCCCGCTCTGCCCCTCACCGCATCCTTCCTCCTCGTCTTCGTCATCGCAGCTCTCCCCGCAGACGCCCTCGCAGACGCCGCCGCGCGGCACTCCCACGGTCATAATGGGCGAGAGCTGCGGCGTGCGGACAATGGTCTGGGGCTATGAGCCGCCGCCGCCAACGGCGGGTCAGCAACAGCAACAGCAGCAGCAACAGCAACACCAGCAACAACAACAGCAGCAACAGCAACAGCAGCAGCAGCAACAACAGCAACAGCAGCAACAGCAACAACAACAGCAGCAACATTGCCTGCAGACCGCCTCCTCCCCCTCGACGGGCTCCATAACGCCCACACATACGCCCGGACCGGTGGGTTCTGGTGGTGGAGGCGGCGGATCTGGGCCGCAGAACAACGAGGAGGCAGCTCAGCTGCTGCTGTCGTTGGGCCAGACACGCATCCAGGACATGCGTCCGCGTCCACATCAGTTTCGCACACCGCACGCCCTCAACATGGAGCGACTCTGGGCCGGCGACTACTCGCAACTGCCGCCCGGGCAGCTGCAGGCGCTGAACCTCAGCGCGCAGCAGCAATGGGGCAGCTCCAATTCCAACTCCAGTGGCAATGGCCGTTCCCTAGAGGCGCCACACGAGCCCACGGACGAGGACGATCAGCCGCTGGTCTGCATGATCTGTGAGGACAAAGCCACGGGCCTGCACTACGGGATCATCACCTGCGAGGGGTAAGTCCGCCACTCCATGACTCTCCAAGGCTTCACTCTATCCTCGTCTCTACCCCCACTTCATATATGTATAACTGTCCTTCCTTTGCCTCTCTCTAATTCCCCTCTCTTTTTCTCTCTCTCTCCCATCTCTCTCTCTCTTCTCTCTCTCTCTCTCTCTCTCTCCCTCTCTCTTGTTGCCACCTCCGCAGCTGCAAGGGCTTCTTCAAGCGCACGGTCCAGAACAGACGCGTCTACACCTGCGTGGCGGACGGCACCTGCGAGATAACCAAAGCACAGCGGAACCGTTGTCAGTATTGTCGATTTAAGAAGTGCATTGAGCAGGGCATGGTTCTGCAAGGTGAGTACAAGGACACTCGGTCCACATACATAAACCATCCGCAGTCCCCACACAACATCATCCATCAAGTCAAGAATCATATCTTGAAATTATCCTTAAATTTTCCAGGGATAATTTTGTATCCATACCCATATCCTTTTTAGAATATCCCTATATGGCATCCTTTTGTACAGAATAGCAGGTGACAGCTGAATAATGTCCTAGAGTCCTAAGGAACTCATCCTGTCTGATCAGAAAAAGAAAGTTTCTTACAGCGTATTTTAAAAGCAACGACAAATGTCCTTTAAATATAAATGACCCCCAAGGATTCTTACAACTAGTCTCATTCAGCATGATCCTTGATCAATAAAGCATTTATTAAAGGAGTCATTTTGGGGTAAATAGATGTCAGGATATTTTTAAAGGGAATGTGAGTAAGTCACTAAGGTTGATAAAGTTTCGCTTTAAGTAAAAGGAATCCTTATATGTCCTTAGAGTATCCTTTAGAGGACATGCCGGAAGTATACTGAATCGGATATCTTTGAAGGGTATATAAGTAAGTGACTGAGTCAGATGAAGGATCCTTTTAAAAAATCCTTTAGAGGAGTTGCTGGAAACAGGATATCTGAAAAGGATATCTTTACAGAATATAAAAGTACCAGGAATACAATTAAATCCCTGTTCGATGGAAGTAACAGGGATCCTTGAGGTACATCCTTGGACTATCCTGAATAAGATATGTGGATGCTTTAGGTGCGTCCATCGGGTGTCCCTTAAGGAAACTACCGAAATCAGGATATTTTTGTAAGGCAAAAAATACAAGGTGTTTATAGGGAACATAAGGAAATTACGTAGCTAGGGAAAAGTTCGATTTGAGTAATGGGAATTCCGGGGTACATCCTTAGAGTGTCCTTTCGAGGATATGCGGGAAATTCATTGATCGTTTCATCCACGAACGGGAAGAAAACTTTCGTTGCTCCGTGCACAAAACTCATGGCTTGTGTTTGTCTTCCTTTGGCAGCCGTGCGGGAGGATCGCATGCCAGGAGGACGAAACAGTGGCGCCGTCTACAACCTGTACAAGGTGAAGTACAAGAAGCACAAGAAGACGAACCAGAAGCAGCAGCAGCAGCAACAGCAGCAGCAACAACAGCAGCAGCAGCAGCAGCAACAGCAGCAACTGTTGTCGCCGATCCATCATCACCATCAGGCGGGCGGTCATGGGCATCCGTCGCAGTTGTCGCCGCATCACTTGTTGTCGCCACAGCAGCAACAGTTGGCGGCAGCGGTGGCAGCGGCCGCACAGCACCAGCATCAGCAGTCTAAGCTGCTGGCCGGCCATGGCGGGGGTGGCGACATGAAGCCGATGTTCTTGGGTCCAGTGCTGAAGGCGGAACACCTGCAGGCGGCGCCAATGCACAGTCCGGCACAGCAACAGCACCAGCAGCATCAGCAACAGCAGCAGCAGCAATCGTCGCCGCACCTGTCACTCTCGTCCCCGCATCACGTGCCGCCGCCAGGATCCACTGCCCAGCAGCAGCAGCAGCAGTCACAGCAGCAACAGCAACACCACAACCATCACCAGCAACAGCAGCAGCAGCAACAGCAGCAGCAGCAGCAGCAGCAACCATCGCTGCCGGCGCATCTGATGAACGGTACCATACTGAAGACGGCCCTGACCAATCCCAGCGAGATAATCCATTTGCGGCATCGCCTCGACTCTGCGGTCAGCTCATCCAAGGATCGACAGATCTCGTATGAGCACGCGCTCTCCATGATCCAGACGCTGATCGACTGCGATGCCATGGAGGACATTGCGACGCTGCCGCACTTTAGCGAGTTCCTCGAGGACAAGTCTGAGATAAGCGAGAAACTGTGCAACATCGGCGACTCCATTGTCCACAAGTTGGTGTCGTGGACCAAGAAGCTGCCCTTCTACCTGGAGATACCCGTCGAGATTCACACCAAGCTGCTCACCGACAAGTGGCACGAGATCCTCATACTCACCACAGCCGCGTATCAGGCTCTTCACGGCAAACGCTCCTCCAATGCATCGACGGCAACGGTGACCAGTCCCTGTTCGGGTGCCGTTGGCGGCGGTGCCACCAACAATCATGGCGGCAATCGGCACGGATCGCCGGCACCAACATCAACGCCAACGGCAACACAACTGCCACTGCCCCTGCACAAGGACGATCCGGAGTTCGTCAGCGAGGTGAACTCGCATCTGAGTACCCTGCAAACCTGCCTTACCACGCTGATGGGCCAGCCAATTGCCATGGAGCAGCTGAAGCTGGACGTTGGCCACATGGTCGACAAGATGACCCAAATCACGATCATGTTCCGACGCATCAAGCTCAAGATGGAGGAGTATGTGTGCCTCAAGGTCTACATATTGCTGAACAAAGGTACGTCCCCCAGGTCCTTCGCATTCAGAATCGCTATTCATGTCCTCTTGTCCTCTTGTCCACTACTCCAACCTTAGCAGAAGTGGAACTGGAGAGCATACAGGAGCGTTACATCCAAGTCCTTCGCTCCTACCTGCAGAGCTCCTCGCCACAGAATCCCCAGGCACGTCTCAGCGAGCTCCTCTCCCACATACCCGAGGTAAGTCCCAGCCAATCCGCCATCCCTCAAGAGCATCCTATATTATTTGTCCTTCGTCCATAGATTCAAGCGGCTGCCAGTCTACTCCTCGAGAGCAAGATGTTCTACGTGCCCTTCGTCCTGAACTCGGCGAGCATAAGGTAGCAAATGCTTGAGCACGGACTGCTGCCAGCGACCAACCATCCGCCGGCGGCTCAGAATGTGCGGCAGCCACAGGAGCAACAGCTAAGGACGACCACAACGACAAACTTGACCACGACCACGACGATGACAACCACGACAACATCAAGGGCGACAACGCCAACAACAACGCGGCGCAGGTCGAGGCCACAACAATTGTTGCAGTCACAGTCACAGTCACAGTCACAGTCGCAGTCACAGACGCAGGCGCAGGCGCAGGCACAGGTTGCATTTCTGCTTGATCTGCCCAAGATCAAAATAGAGATTGGGACACAGGACATGCCACAGGCACCACAGCAACACCACCACCACCACCAGCAGCACCACCAGCAGCAGCAGCAGCAACAACAACAACAACAACAACTGGAACAACAAACACAGCATCAGCAACATGCGCTGCTGCTGCAGCCGCTGTCATTACCAATGCCGGGAGCAACCGCCTCTTCATCACCCGCATCCTCTCCAGCCCCCTCGTCCATTCTGAAGACTTCATTGCTGAGTGGCGCAGCAGCAACATTGGCAACGCTAACCGCCGCTGCCGATCAGATTGCTCGCAGCTCGACGACACCAACATCGAGTCCAACGAACAGCAACCACAGCAGCAGCAACCACAGCAGCAGCCACAGCAACAGCAACAGGAGCAGCAACAGAAGCAGCAACAGCAACAGACACAGGCACAGCAGCAACAGCGTCACAACAGCAATGACTATGACTGACCTTAAGACGGCTTTAACTAGCAGCAGCCACCGCTTAGAAGAGAGCAAAAGACTTGAAAATCAACAACAACAACATCAACAACAAAAGCATCAACATCAACAGCAACAACAACAGCAGCAACAGCAACAACAACAACAACAACAACAATATACATCAATTCTGCAAACTGCCTTAATGGCACAGCGTCGCATGGTTGCAGCCACAAAGCCGGCAACATCAACGTCATCATCATTATCAACCACCACATCAGCAGCAGCAGCAGCAACAACTGCTGGAGGTACAACGAGAACAACAACGACAATGACGACTGCAACAACACCGCCGCCAGCGCATGTCCTTAAGACGGCGGTGACATTGGCCAGCCTAAGTGAGATAGCCACTGCCCGAGAGCAGCAGCAGCAGCAGTTGCTAGCAATGCAACAACAGCAGCAGCAGCAGCTCCAGCAACAACAGCAACAGCAACAACACATACATAAACTGCCCAAAAGGATAATCAATTTAACAAGCAACACTGCCACAGGAGCAATAACGATCACTGCCAAGCCAATTGTGAAGGCGCTGGAGCTGCGACAACGGAATAGTAGCTGCCACAACAGCAACTGCCACAGTCAAAGTCAAAGTCAAAGTCAAAGTCAAAGCCAGAATCAGAGTCAAAGTCAACGCCAAAGGGTGAATGGTAAGCATTTTTAATATAGAGAGTCCTGTGGACGCCGCTAATGCCCCGTACCAATTATACCAATAGCAGCAACAGCCACAACAGCGACAGCAACATCAGCAAAAGCGGCAACATCAACAGCAACAGTTGCGACAACAACAACAGCAACAGCAACAGCAACACCAACGCTGCCCAATGGCAACTGTTGCCATATGTCGGCAACAGCGACGAGCACTGCCACAATACACACACAGACAGATGAACTGTTGCTGGCGAGCACAGGGGGCAGTGGCCACGCCACGCCCACAACAATAACAATGCGCCCAGCAATGCAACAATGGACTGCCGTGTCGACAACGACGACGACACAAACAACACAACAGCAACCAGCAACAATCACACCACAAACAACATCATCCACAGCACCAACACACAGCAACAGCAACAATAACAATAATTATAATAACAGCAACAATAATAATAATAATAATAACAATAATAACAATAATAATAATATAAATAATATAAATATAAATAATAGTAATAATTATAATTCCGCCGCCGCTGCCACGCCCATGCGCCCGCCTACGCGCACGCCCGTGACCTCAGCTTCTGTTACTGTAGTTGTGTTCAAAACAATGTTACCTGATGACTGAATTATTTTAGAATCGTACACTTAAAGCATGTTTTATTATCATTATTATCATTATTACCAACTACCAATTACCAACTACCAATTACCAATTACCAATTATCAATTATCAATTATCGATTATTACTACATACATACATACATACATACATGCATACACACACACATGTAGATCATATTGTATTTGTACTTTTGTGTATTTTAGTTTTCTTCTAATTGTTGGATTTTATAAGCCTAAGCCTAAGCGTACGCAACACAACGTTGCGTCACAACTAAACGTCACGTAATACGTATCACACACACACACACACACACACACACTGCCTGTAATATATTGTATTTGCGTAGCCCGAAACACTGAATCAATTGGCAAATCCAAACTCAAATCTTCCATTCCCAAAACTCCCCCAAAAATAAAAACAAAAAGAACACAAGACTGCAAGCAGGAGAAACGCAATGGAATGTAGGCGACTAGAACTGGAAAAGAAGTGAAAGAAATGCAATGGAATGGAATGGAATGGAGTGGAGTGGAGTGGAATATTATATGCAATGCTATGAAACGGTTTGGTTTGATTTGATTTGGTTCTTGGTCTCTCGTTTCTATGGTTGATCGGAATTCTGGACGTGTGTTTTAACTTTTAACTGAATAAATTATGCTTTTACTATATATTATTTTAATACACACACACACACACACATACTTATACATATATATATAACTAATTCCTTTCTTTTTGTATAAAAAACAAAGAAAACATTTTAAGCAAAAAAACAAAAAGTAAAATCAAACAAAAATATGAAAAATACAAAAAATTAATATTTTAAGTGTTAACAATTATCGATACGAAATGAGCTAAGATCGTTTAAGATAGATCGAAATGAGTTGTATTTGAAAGTAGCCACAATGCCACATATACCCACACACACACACACACTGCCACACACACATACATACACTCGCTATAAGAATGCAAAAATATATATATGTTTTTTTTTTTCGTTTAATTTAATTATTATATATATATACGAGATATATAATTATAATATAGGCACACACAGATCTGAATTAGGTATACATATGTATCAACCATATAAAGTATATATAAACACACACACACACACACACACACATATGTATACACATGCATACACATAGAAATTGTAGTCGTATTTAGCTAGTTTTTACTATATTCGTTTATAAGAACTTTTGTAGAGAAATTCGTGAGGCAAATGAGCCTCACATACACACACACACATATATACATCTACATCATACACACACACACACACACACACACAGGCTGCAGGCTGTGCTGCAGTGGTGCGGAAGGGGAACAGTGGCTAAAAAGGAGCTGCCACATTTATCGAAAGTCGTGACAAAGTAACAAAAATCAAATGTAAATCTAAATCGAAAGAGAATAATTTTACTTTAACAAAAATCATATATATATATACATATATATATGTATATGTATGTATATATATGTATGTATATATACATAATGTAATGTTAGCTTAAAGAAACACTTACACACACACAGGCAATACCCAAAATACAAATTTAAGTACGTATGTTGTATATGTATATGTACTTGCATATGTATATGTATAATGCTGTCTACTTATGTATGTTTGAACTCGTATCACGATATATACACACACACACACACACACATATATATATATATATATATACATATATATATAACACTTCTCTTATAGCCGTGGGCTTTTAACTAAGGTCCTCTATAAGTTGCTTGTATCCCCAACCAAAGCCTGTCAATGGTTACAGCCGACACACACACACACACACACACATATATATATATATGTATATGTTCATACAGACATCATGTTAACACAACAAATCACTTCCTACCACACCTTTCCCCTCCTGCGTATTCATGAGCTCCTCCTCAACCACATGTAAAAATAAGATATATATATATATATATATATATATTTATATACATATATTATATATATATATACATATATACGCATTATATGATATATATACATCTGTTTGTATGTTGTATGTATGTGTACACAATGGAAACTAATTCTAATTCTAATTATTGATTTATGTTTTTTTTTTCTAATTATTATTATTATGATATTGATCATTATATAGGTATATATATATATGTATGTATATGTATATATATATATTTATATATATATGTGTATGCCTATATCTACATACGCATACTAAACATAATTACGCATAGTACATACAAATTACTACATATATATATATATATATATATATATATACATATATATATTTTATACTTTCTATATATATATATATATATATATATATAAATATATATATATGATTTTTTTGGATCGCGATCGTTACGTCGTTGTTAACCCAACGCCTAATTGGGCAACATCGATGCCGATTGCTATCGATATCGATATCGCACTACCGTTTATTGTAAATGTATTAATTTTGTTGATTTTTTTGCTGTCTGTATACATTTTTTTAACAACATTTTTAATAAATGTAATTCTTAAATACTTTTATTATTATTTTGACTATCCTCCTTCCATCCACCGATGCTCTTCTTTCCCCCAATTATCGGCAATTATCGGTTTACAAATTACCAAAGATTTCATTTGCATTTGATCCTTGGTTAAGGTTCTTTTTTGTTGCAGAAAATCATTGCATACTTTTAGGGGCAATACAATTTTAGGGCCAATTACAGATAAAAAGAACACCTCAATATTAGGGCTAAGCTTTCCACAATTGGTAATTTTATAAGAAATTTTTATTAGCTGAAAACCATATAAACCAAACAATCGCTTCCAAATGCCATTATTATATGATTATATGGTATTTTTTATTCTAATGAGAATGAAGGTTTTCTCTTTGCAGCAAAAGATAAAAGAGTTTTTATAGGAATTTATTTTGATTATGTAAATATTTATTTATGTCTTGTCATGAATATTGTTCAAAATTGTTTCACAATACATTGAACCTGCAGCTGGGCAACGTAGAACCTGTTAACCTAGAACAAAACCAAGGCATAATATGATTCTTAAGATAATGTAGTACAATAGATAGATAGGAATGTTGAACCTTGCTTTTATTCTGAAACATTCATGTTATCAGTTTCCTTTATCCAGATATCCCAAACCAAAGCATTTGCTCCCACACACACACACACAACACACACACAGACATACCCAAGAAAATAAACATAATGTAGCTAAGAAAATGCGAAAGTTTAAAGCAAGAGTCTGACATGAAATTGCCTTCAACTTGTTTTCAAGATTTTTCAGTAGGAGTCGTCGTTTTTTTTTTACAGAATATAAAAAAAGAAAAATAAAATAAAAGTAAAATATTTAAAGTACGTATAAAGGACTCAGCATAAATTAAATAAGTACATAAGTATATGCATTAATGTAAATGCTTAAGTGCATAGAATTCAAGCAAGAAAAACCATATAGGAATACGAAAAATACCAAAAAGGATATAAAATTATAGCCATTTTTTGTAAAGAGACATGCATCGGATAAATAAAAAAAAAAACATAGAAAGAAAAGCAGAAAAATAGATAAAAAGAAAAACAGAATAAAGAAACAGTAAAAAATAATCTAAGAAAATAAGCGAAAAAATAAACAGTAAGGATACCACAATGAAGATAATTATGAAAAGAGGATATCATATTTTTGCACTGCGTGTTATCAAATAAGTGTTAGGCATTAAATTGTAATTGTATTGCATTACATTTGAGGAGTAGAAATGTCCCCCAACAAAGGACAGATCCTCTGTCTCTCTGTCAATCCTTCTGTATCTCTATATCTATCTATAACTTTCTTGTTCTCTATCCTGCTCTTACTTCTACACTCACTTTCCCTCTTACTCTATATATCTATCTCTTTCTCTCTCTTTCTATCTCTATCTCTATCTCTATCTCTCTCTGTCTCTATCTCCATCTCACCGCCTCCCCCCATAATGATAGCTTAGAGCTCAGTTATACTGAATATAGACCCTATAAAATAGACGAGATGCGAGACAAGTTGCACTGACAATGGCACCAACAGTTATCCGAACCAAGCCCAAGACCATGCCACATGCCCAGCCCTACCCGAATCCCTTAGGTACTCAAAACCGGAACACACCGATCTTCATAGATTACTTCTTAGGTTTGCTCATATGTATTTGTAAATACGAATAACGCGCAACGCGCAACGCGTAGCAAGGACAAGGACAAGAACAAGAACAAGAACAAGAACAAGGACAAGAACAAGGACAAGTGGAAAGTGGAAAGTAATAAGAGTGGAGAGTAACATGTAGGAAGGAAGCAGTAGAAAGTAAATAAAGAGAATCATCAGTTTTATTGTCTCATGTGCAACCACCAACCGCAGTCGCTTCACACAGCCGAACCCCCAATGGATTAGTTAGCTAATTTTAATGACAGACTCATATAAGAGATCCATTCCATAACCGTACAACATAACACAACACAGCCCAGCAAAAACTTAGCTGATCCCAAGTAGTACTCACTCAAGCACAGGCAGCACTCGCTAACATGATATAGGATATATTCGATATGCAATACACGAAAACAGGAAGTGGAGTACAACATTTCCATCTGCTCAAAATCTAAATGAGGCTTGCATTAGGATCTCGAGCCATATATATATATATATATATATATATATGTATGTATATATATACGGATTGTTCAGTTCGAGTTCGTGCAACGAGTGTGCCAGTTGTAAGGGGAGTAACAACATAAAATGGTGCTTAACTCGATCCTGAGAAAGAAACCCTAACCTAATACATAATCGATAATCGATAAACCTAAAACTCAAACAATGGGACTGATGCAATAAAAGCTAATGAAACATATATGTATAGTCGATATTATCTGGTATTTTTCATGATCAATTTGATTTCAGCAAAGAAGAAGGGAAAATTTTCACAAAAATAAATTTAAAAAAAAACAAAAAAAAAAAAACCTAAAAATAATAATTATTATATTAATATGAAAATGAAATCAAACAATGTAGATCCTTCCATATGTTGAAGAGTAAACATTCGTCCTGTGCCACTGAATCGATCTACAAAATCGTTCAGGATGCTGACAGCGAAGGAAATGCCATTATTACTCTTAATAAATTTTTTGTGTATACCCAATTAGAGGATAATTAACAAGGATGAAAATATAAAAACGATAAAAACATAGAGAAAGGATGAATGAAAAATTATATAATATTATAACTGTTTTTTCGTGGACTCAAATCGATTCTACTCACTGTACGAGTCTGACGTCCAGCGACTTGGACTGGCTCATACCTTTTATACATATAATTATAAAAAAAAACACATGTGTATGATTTATGTTTTATTTTGGGATTTGATATGAAGAATGTTACTTGATGGATCGGTGAGCCTTTGATAGTGAAAAACTGAAAAAAAAAGAAAAAGAAAAAGAAAAGAAAAGAAAAACCAAAGTATAATTTAACATTGATGTAATTTAAACGATGATGGGGATATAATGAAAATTATAATGAGGAAATGAAAATGAAAATGAAAATGCAAATATAAATGAAAACCATATAAAATGTTAGCAAATATAAAAATAAAAATAAATTATTTAAAATGAATAACTGATGAATGGAAACTAAGCCTATAATTGAGAATTTTAAAGCACGATTCGAGATCACACATACACACAGAAGAAAAACACTCAAAACACACACACACACACCCAAACACACACATGTGTTAATATATATATATATATATATTAATGCATATACATATAAATTTAATTACACATGTATTAATAATAATGAAAAAAAAACAAAAAAAACATAAATTAATGAAATGAAATGTATTTACGAATAAAGTTAATATTATCACATGAACGTGTGTACGACATTTCACTTTCTCTCTGCTCTCTGCTCTCTGTGATCCGTACCTTGGAATGGCAATTACTTAAGAATCTCAGTCGTAAACTGTGGCTGAATGATGATCTTGAATGTTTTCTTTGGCAAAGCGTCGTCCGTGTTGCTAATGAAGTCCCTGTAGATTTTTGTGGATTAATATAAATATTTATAATTGTCGTTTGTCTTTAAAACGTACTCTTCGTTGGCCAGCGTCACATTAATCCGATCTGTAGATACGCGCGTGGGACGTATGGCTCCAAAGAAGTCGGTTATGGGCACTTTGTGAGGATCACGTCGATACAAGTCCTTTCGAACGCCCACAGTCGAAATGCAAACACGTTTAGGGCAAACTTGGAGCTGCAGGGATAATTCATTATGAAATAAAATAACCATAATTAGGTAAATTAATATTTAAAGTGCTCACAAATTCGCCAATTGTGTGTTTGCTGAATGGCTCGACCTTTTCCAGGAACTCCAGCGCGTAGTAAGTGTAGCGATCAATCATGTAGACGCCGATCGACGGATCCACGTGATGCTGTAAAATTTAAAATTAAAGGAATTGAGCAAGAAGTGAATTGGCAATACCTACGGAAAGTGAATCCTCGCCAACTAAACTGCTGGCAACAGCCAGCACATTGGGTGATATAAACTTTTCATAGAGCGACGCCGCTTGACAAGTGTCCACCATGAAGAACAGCTCATTATACCTTGAATATAAATCATACATATTTATTTAATCATTAATTAATGAGTCATAAACGCATACCTTTTCTTTTCCCACATTTGTTGTATGCCATCGGCCAACTCCTGACTAGTTATTTCCTCCGAATCTTGGAATTTAAGGAAACCATCACCACCATGACCAGTTAAATAGATAAGAACATTACTGCCGGCATCGGTGAGCAACTTCTTTGAACGGGCAGTTCCGTTTTGGGTACGACCAGTAAGTAAACGTACGAAGTTCTCAACAGTCACCTCATAGCCACGATAGTCGACCTCAACATCATCACCGTATACATTAATATGCTGATTAGCATTGTTGTACACCTGACCAGGGCGAGGATTTCGAGCATTGCACGCCATATCATCGGCAATCATTAAAATGATTTGAGAGTCGGGTATTCCTAATCTTTTTACGGATCGATAGATGGAAAGCACATTAGCTACATGACGATAGTTAAACCAGAAACGCGATGCATCCACTAGAACTGCCCAATTGTTCGTGTGCGTTGAACGATGTACAGAATCCACATAAGGCTCCGGCAGAAAAGAGGTCTCCTTAAAAGTCGGTATTTAATATTTAATTTCAAATATAAATATGTACAACTCACATCTTTGGCGGTGCAACAATAAATAAATCCAATCAAGAACAAAAGTCCTTTAACAAGCATTTTAACTTAGCTAATATTATTTAATGCTTTTCGTATGTTTTTATGCCGGCGTAAAGCCAGCCCTGTTCTGACAGAGAGATGCCAGTGTTTTCTTAGAAAACAGCTGACAATGCTGCTGATTAGCAGTCTGGCAACGCTCAAGCCAAAACAAATGTTCAATGTTCAAAACTTTGATTAATAAATAATCGATATAGAATAAGTTATTTGAACTATTTCTGTCCTAAAACATAAAGTTCACTTATAGAACTAAATAAAAATTATCCAAAATTTAAATAATGTGTACAAAAAAGGGCCAAAAAAACAATTGAAAAATGTCAATGGCGCTCTCTTAAAATCCAATATGGCGTAAAAATTAGGCTGGCATGTCGGACGACGAGACGAATAGAGAGAACGTCAGCCGACAGAAGTTCGTACTCACACAAGTACACACAACACATCATGTACTGTGTACTGTAAATGCAAGTGTAAATGTCTAGTACAAAATACATTTGGCTTTTCTCATGGCGAAACTAAAGAAAATGAACCAACAATAATGCTTATGAAAACTCTCCGAATTCGCCGCAAACATCTCACAATCGCGATCATAGTAGCACTCTCCATCTCACTCTCCTGTTCTTAGCGATTCTCCCTCTCTGATTCACGTGGGTTTTCATATGTATGTATGCATAAATGTGGGTTTGGTTTCTCTTAGTCTGGGCGAATGTTTGCATATGTGTAAGTGCCTGTGTTTTTCACCATTTCGCGATTGAGCTTTACCGGAAGTTTTCTTTTCATTTTTCATCCGTTTATTGTTTTGCGTTATGCCTTTCCATTCATATTCGTATATCTTCTCTTTTGTTTTACCTTGAGATTCATGGGTGATAGCTGCGTGGCATTTGTCGGCCATTGCGTTTTCCAATTTATATTGCCTTCAGTGCTTACATACATACCTACATATTTATGTACATATACTAACGCACACAATATCGGTATACGTATGTTTGTGCATTCATAGATGTGACTGCCAGAGCGAACAAATTTTCTACATGGCATTTATGTATGTATGTTTTGTATTTATGCATGTATGTATATATGTACATACAAAGGTGAAATTAATAGAGTAGGCGTACTGCAAAAGCCTGAAGAAAGCAATTAAAAGGCGACTTTTTCACCCATTTGCAGTACCAAGTATCTGTGTATGCACATGCATCTCTTCACATGTACAAAGATATACAAATACATATGCATGCACCTATATACTTGTACGTCAGTATATTTATATGACGTAGCGCAGCACAAAATTAGCAAAGTACCGTAGCCCTTAATATTGGATCTTCTTTACATAATAATTCTTAATAAGGAGCAAAATTGCAATTAAAATCGACCAATTTTTGTGACTAGTTGTCAATAATTAAGTTATTGGTTATTAGGATCCCTAAAAGAGAAGGAATAACATTTTTAAATTCTGATCCTTGCTTAAAACAGTATCCTGTAGTTATATTAAAATAAATATTGATTAAAAGAAGCTGCTAAATGGTAAAATTAATATATAATGTATTTAGGACATACTTTTAAAAGTTATTTAATGTCCTAGATTGACATGTCCCATTGACCATGACCCAGTCAAGGCCCCAAAAAAGGCAAGTTTATTTGCGCTGAAATTTTTGTACATAAGGACATATATATATTTAAATATACATATTTATATATGTATATATATAAATATTTTAATTCTATAGTTTTATGCCAAGTGACACTCTTAACAGACTGTCATTGTTAACAAAATGCATGATATATCGGCCTATTGATTTTCCCTTTGCCCTTTACTCACCTCCAAATAGCGAAATGGAACATTTTCTGGGCAGTTAAGTTTCCCTTTAACCCTCATACAGACGCAGGTAGGCCATAGTCTGTGTGTGCTTTCTTGTGTCTGCAAATGTCGTCATGAAAATGAAAACAGGACCCCATATGGCTTTTGCAGGATTCTCCAATTCACACAATATTTACTTGTGAACGACAAACCAAAAAAGAAAAAGAAAAAATCACAAAATAAAATAAAATAAGAGAGTCTTGTTGCCGTCATCGAAATCGGGCTTTCGTATACGAATACCAATACCAAGACGAATACCAAACCAACACCAAAACCAATAACGAAACATAAGAAAGCATTAATTAAAATTTGGGGCGTACAAAATGTTTCTCTTCTTGAGCAAAATGCAGTATAGTGAATCAGGAATTAAGACATTTTCGCCATATTTGAAAACAAATGCATTTCCTCTTGCATTTCCGATAGAAGAAAAAAAGAGAGAACGATTGCGTACACAGCAGCAGCAGCAGCAGCAGCAACAGCAGCGACTACTGTAGAAGAAAATCAGCAACAAGAGCGATATGAATAAATGAATTTGCATACGAAAAAGCACAGCGAAAAAATCGGCAGCCACATCAGGCGAAACAAAGTACATTATATAGTGTTCCATAGGCGGCTTGATGGTTTTTAGTTTTAGTTTTATAGCTACCCCCAACCGTTGACAAAGCAATTGCTTTTAGCTGTAGTCCTTGCAGTAGCAGTTGCGCCAGGCCTAAAACATCAACGCGGCAAGAAACCGAAGCTGACTTCGCCGTCATTAAAGTCGAACTTCACGTACCCTACTTTTATTATAACACTAGTTCAATCATATGTGAGTTTAGTGTTGAGTAAAAATTTTATATATAAGAACAAAGGGTGGGTGTCACATAACATATTTTTTATCTTACATTAAAGAAATAATATTTTTCGTATAATCAGCTTAAGATTGGAAACTCAGAACTATGTTTAACGATTGTGCAGGGCATTTCGGTCTCTAGTAAGAAGAAGTTGCATGTGGCCGAGTCAGAGTCAGCGGCGAATACATATTTCGCCGCTGTGCTTTCTTGGTCTCTCTCGCTCTCTTGGCATGTTGTCCGCTGCCATTTTGCCTTGTTATTTCACTTCGTACCGTGTTTGCGTTCACAACTCTGTCGGTTCGGGTTCTGCATTTTATTTTATTATTATTATTTTTTTTTTTGTTTTTCTCTGCTTTGGCTTGTGCAGTTTTTTTGTACATTTGTATATAAAACTGAACGCGTTTCCACCGACTTTGAATTTCAATTCGAGTTGATTTAAAAAAAAATTGAATAATAATAAATGCGGAAAATTCGCAAAAGCGAAGGCGACTCTGAAAAAAAAGAGAATTAAGTAAGTATCGTCGTGTGCCTGTGTGTATGTGTTGCGCGTTGATGATGTGTGCGTGCGAGTGCTGTTTATGAACACACATGCATACAATTCATACATACATTCATATGTTTGCATGTATGCGTGTATGGCAAATCATTTGCAAACAAAAATGCTCCATGCATAATTAAAAAGAAAACTTGAAAATTAAACTCTAAAAATGTCTAAGTAAATGTGCTAACAAATGTTCAACATAAACAGTAAAAGAACAAGCAAAATAACAAACTTTAAGAACGATAAAACAATGTATTTATAAATCGAAACTGAAATACACAAATTATGCTGTGCACCCTTCCCAACTGTTAGTCTTCTTAATTCGTGACACTTGCGGCAGGTGAATCTCTAAAGTGATTTTCAGCGGTTTCTTGCGGCATTTTCAGTTTTATATCTCCACCCGGCCACCTGCTGGCGTGTCTTGTTGAATGATTCAAACAAAAAGTTTCAAAATGATCCTTGCGTATAAATCTTGTTTTGTTTATAAGTTTTGTAAAAGAATTTAATGAGAAGTGTTATTTCCTCAATGATTGTGATTTATTGATAATTGTCTTCACAAATATAGATTTTATACAATTTTGATTTTGTTAAATCCTTTAACATATAACGTGAAACCAATAATTGCCATAGGGATTAACAAATGATATATTGTAGATTATAAAAGTTTCGTCTATAAAGTGATACACACTTGAAGGATTTAATGTCAACTCATATTTTCATTATATTTAAAATTGTTTGCTTTTACAAAATAATAGTTAAAAGATGAATCCTTGACAGTTGGACCAACTTTAAAATTGGTGACCCTTTGGTTTATAATCAACAATTGTTATTGTTGCTTTAACTAAACTATATTAGGTTTTGCCTATTTCTCACTTTGTACTGAAATTTGCAATATGCAGTAAAGTTGCATTTAGAGTTTTCCCACACCTGTAGCGTAGCTATTCCAGTTCATTTCCATCGGTTAACGTAGCACGTGCGGCAAACGACAATTAACATAAAAAAACAATACAAATCATTAATGGAATATAATATGCAGCGTAATCAATTGCTAATAGAAATGTGTGTCAGTTTAGTTTTTTGAAACATAATTTAATTGGAATAATTTCCAAGTAGCTGGCTGCGCGGACGTGAAACATCGAGTCCATTCTTTTATACGTATCGATTTTCCTGTACGATGTTTCTGTGTGATATCGATATTTTTTACCCCTACATCCCTGTGTGCGGCAACGCTGTGCACATAAGTAGAAGCCAGATTTGATCAAACCAACCAACAATTTAAACAAAATAAGTTGGGTGTTTGTTGTTTATTAGTGAGCATAATTAAATGCCATATATTTAAAAAACCGCAGCAGTAGAGTTAATACAAAAGAGCGATAATAACAAATATATTGAAGCCCTGGGTTGTTTCTGCTGCTGCTGCTGCTCCTATGTGCGCGTGTGTAAGTGTTTACAAATGCATTTTGGTTTAATTCTTTTCGATTTAATTTTACTTAAACTTCTTGTGTTTTTCATTTTTTGTTGTCGGTATTATTATACCGATTAATTATTTTGAAACCGCAGACGATTTTTTAATATGATTTTGAGTGTGAGTGCGTGTACTAATATAATTTATATTTTAGTGTTAATATCTACATGTACTTCATTTTGATTTTGTTATTCGCTATTCGCTTTTATTTCCTTTATTCGCTGTTTGTTGTCGCTGTCATTTGTCTTTTGCTTCGACCGCCTTCGTTGCAGAGGGTGGTGGCGGCTTCGGCTTGTCGCGTACAGAGAGCACCACAATGTTTGCGTTAGTGTAAGTGCGATTGTAAGTAAATGGCTCTTTCGCTCTGCGTATTTCTCTCTTTGTGCATATGTGTTTGTCATTTAAATCCGTTTTTCGCTCCCTGTTGTATTAGTAGCAGTTGGAAATGGAGGCCAATTTTCTCCTGCTTTGCGACTGCAGGCGAAGAATTGCATAGACCAGTCGAAGGTCAAATTTTCTGTGTAAATATTTGGTACAAAATAATATTAATTTCCCCACGCTGTACAAATTTTATATTGTTGTCATTTTATAAATGCTCTTCGCTCTTTCTCTTCCTCTTCTTCTTCGTGCTGATATTCTCTGTTGACAGCCTTCGCAAAAATGGCGCATGTCATATCGCACGCGCGTCGTCGGATACGAGTGTAAAGTGACACAGGATCAGCGTCTGAACGCCAATTATCAGTTGTTTCGTCTTTTTTGCTCTAATTATTCGCCATGTGCTCTTCTCTCTTGCGCCTTTAGCCGCAGTTCACTTTTGCAAAGCAGCGACGCTTCAAATTCGCCTCTGCTTTATGTCTGTGCTCACAATTTGAATGGTGTTATACGCTGCTCTCGTAGTAGTTTCTTATGTTGCTTTCAAACTCGTTTTAGATTTTGACTTTTTAGACAAGGGGAGAACAGCTTGGGACTAGCGGAGCGTTTGCCACTGAGTCCCAGTACGACGCGTGTTTTTTTTTTATTTTTGTTTTTTTTTTTTGTGCGTTCTACTTGCGTCTGCTTTCTATTCTTCCTTCTTGTATTCCTTTTTGGGTTGCTGTGCTTACTCTTTTGCGTGCGGGTAAACGCGATTGTTTTCCACACGGCGTATGCGCAATGCTAATAGAAATAAATAAATATTGGAATAATTTGATATTTACATACGAACGTAATATAATTTTTATTTTAATTAAGAGTTAGTTATAAATTAATAATATATATTTTAAATACCAAAGTAAATACTATATTTTAAATTAATGATAAGAATCTGTATATTAACAGTTAGTCAACAAATGGGACCAAATCACAACGAATTGAAGTGTTTACATGTGCAGCTAGAGATTTGCTATTGCATTTACGCAGAGCGCAGGCAGGATCAGACACTGAAGCCAGAGGTGGCGACCCCATTAAAAGCGTCAAAATAGGAGCGTCGACATCGTCGGCAGCAGCGTCACCAGACGGCTCGAGGATGTCGACGCGGAAGCCAGCGACAGGAGCAGCAGCAGCTGCAGGACAACCAGGAGCCGGGACAAAGCCTGATAACAACAATTCATCACCGTCAATTGAGATCGAAGCTTCCCAAGGTGACGATAGAACAACAACAGCAGCAGAAGATTCAGTAGCAAGAACATCTGGAGACTTAGAAAAAGAAAAAGTTGATTCTGCGGAGACAGTATCTGCGGCCGATGCAGTTGTAGAAGCTGATGAAGCCGTACAGGAACAAGATAAGAGTAATGAAAAGGAGAAAGTTAAAGATGTAGTTGATGATGTGGAAAAGATTCAGGAATCTTCGTTAGTAGCAACTGAATGTGACTCACCACGAAGAACGCAATCCGCAGTGCGATTCACTCGACACTCATCACCAATGCTTCTACTCAGTTGGTCACCGACAACCAAACGGGATTCACGGGATGCAACACAGGAGGCAGCAGGAGGTGCTTTCAGTGATGGCGAGGAGTTACCAAGTGGAAGTAGAAATCAAAGGAAAGGTTCCGCTGAGCGGCAAAGCGTTGGCGGCGTTTCACAAATACGCGGCCGTAAGTCCATTAAGGAGTTGAAGGAAGCCAAAGAAATAGCTGCATCTGTCTTTAAACAACCGCCCGAGGACTTACTTGATAAGGAGGAATCTAGCGAAGCCATGGATATTGACATGGCAACTGCTGGTACGCCGGAGCAGGAAGTAAAAGATCAGAAGGAAGCAATGAAAGACACAAAAGACAATACGAAGGACTCAAAAGAGAAGGAAAAGGAAAGCACACCAACGCCAAGCACAACATGTAACCGCGTAACACGGAAAGCACATGCCCAGGAGCTGGCGCTGGCCAAAACAACACGCGTCACCCGCAATCGCCGCCAGTCATCTACATTGGCAAATAACAACTACGAACCACAGCTTCCAGCGCGGGGGCGACGGAAAAAGGCAGTAGCAGTGGTGGCGGCAGAGACAAAGGATTTGCTTAAACGCAAACGTTCTGACGATGATTCCGATTTGGGTCTGAAGTACGCCAAGGTAGAAGTCAAAGATGAGGAGGAGGATCATGAGTCCAGAGTCAGTGCTGATGTGTCTGCGACGATAAAGTCATCCCTAAATATTAAATCTGAGCCGCCAGACTCCGAGGAACCAGTCCCGAATGCTGAGCCACAAACAGCTCCAGTCACACCCACACAACAAACAGGCAACAGACGTGGTCGAGGCAGACCGCAGACTAAAGGAACGGTCAACAGCACTGCTGCAAGTACACGTGCGACGCGTCACAGTAAGGCAGGCTCACCAGGACTTGCAACGCCTGCGGGTACCCCAACGGAACCAACACCGCCCAAACGACGGCGTGTGGGATCCTCTGCCGGTAACCGCAGTCTACTAGCCACAAAGGCAGCTTCAGCCAGCACCAGTTCATTAGCCACAAGCTCACACGGCGGTGGCACGGGCGCTGGCGCTGGGGATGAGGACTCAAAGGACAGCTTGGCTTCCTCCTCCATGGATGATCTACTTCTGGCAGCCGCAGAGATCAAGCAAGAAAAATTAACACCCGACTTTGAAGAGATCCTCGATGGCACAGCTAAGCCGACGGAAACGGAAACAGTTGAATCAACTGAAGAAACTCCTGCATCCACTTCTAAGACAACTGCCAATGGGATTGAGCCGCTCACCGTGGACACTACCTTATCCGTTGTTAAAAAATCGTCTAGCAAAGTAATGGAGGTAAAGAAGCAACCTAGCCCAGACGGTGAAGCGGAGGCATCCTCTGAACAGAATGAGTCCGGGGAAGCTCCGTCGTTAAGTCCCGAAATGATAAGTGAAGGCGTAAGCGCTATAAGTGTAAAACAGTTCTACAAGAAACCCGAATTTTTGGCCAACAATGTGGGTATCGAAAAGGATCCAGAGCTGGGTGAGATTGTGCAGATTGCCACTGTGACACAGACATCTGAGGAAGTCCAAGAAAACACTGAAATTGAGATGGAAATTGAGGCGGGAGCGGAAACCAAAGAGGATTCATACTCCGTGAGCTTGGGGAAACTCCAAATAGATGCAATCGGAGATGAAGTAGAAGAGGAGACTCAAATATCAAAGGAAAATGCAGCAGTTGAAGATTCGCCGGGCGAACTCAATGGGGATGTTGCTGAGCCGGATTCCAAAGCAGACGACTATGAAGAATTTGAAAAGGAGATTATGGAGCAGTTGGCCAAGGAAGGGGTTGTAGATGGTAGTGGCAATGCGTTGAGTACCAGCAAGAAAGGTGAAGAACACGAAGAGTCGGACTTGGCGATGATTGAATGTGATACAGACAAGCAGGATGAGGAGCAGGAGCAGGAGCAGGTGCAGGAACAGGAGCAGGAACAGGAACAGGAGCATGAGCAGGAACAGGAGAAAGAGCAGGAGCAGGAGCAGGAGAAGGAGCAGGAGCTCGAGATGGAAACAGAAACAGAAACAGAATTAACAAAGAAACTGCCAGTAAGTGATAATGAAATGGAGATCGCGTTGGAGACGAGATCATTATCAGAGGAACAAGAAGTTGATCTGAATGCCGATGACAATGATAACGAGATGCAAATACTAACCGATGAATGCGATGAATATCCAGAGGAGAACAAGGAGAATCTATCCACGGCGACAGCAGATGCAGTTGTCGCCGCAGCTAGTCATGAGTCCTGTTTGGATATTGAGCTCGCACTCAAAACTGAGGAGAACAACGTATCTAAAATTGAGCAACTCAGCCACAATGAGGAGGAGATCTCAGTGGCCAACATAACGACCGATCAAAAGACACCTAAGACAGAGGCCAATGGCAAACTGAAGCTGATGGATGCTGCGGACGAAAAGCTGAGACGCGAAAAGGAGCGTCATTTGCAGCGCCTTGGATTACTGACACATGAGGCAGCCAAGCAGCTTCGGGAGGAATACATCCAGGAAGCACATACGCGTGCTGTGCACCAGCAGCAGCTGCAACTGCAGAGCGGTAAGCGATCGACCGGCAAGGGCAGCGGATCACATATTGAGTCCAGCGGCACACTGAAGACGGTTATCAAGCTGAATCGCAGCAGTAATGGTGGCGCCGGTGGAGCTGGCGGTGTAGCAACGGGCACAGTCATCCATGGTGCTACTGGTGGCACAGGCAATGTTTCAGGTATCTCCACCATTGGCAGCGCCACACGTAAAGGTGTTGCTGCCGGTGGCATGGCAGCTGGCAATGCAGGGGGAAGCTCCGCGGCGCATGGTGTACGTCGCCAATCTCTTAAAATGACATTCCAAAAGGGACGTGCGCGCGGTCACGGAGCAACTGATCGGGCCGCTGACCAGCATGGCGTTCACGCTGAAGACTACTACACCATTCAGAACGAGGTAAGTGACTCCCCAAGGCAGGAAGACCGGGCAATAACTAAAGTTTTCGTTATTCTATTTCAGAACGAAGGTGCGAGCAAATCCAATTTGAATTCGGGTAACGCTTCTGACAGAAAGTCAAGTAACCGTCCTAGTTTAACTAACAACCACCATAACAACAACAACAACCATCACCAACAGCAGCAACAACAACGACATCAACTGAACTGTAAAGACAGCGTATCCAGAACGTCCCTGGGTTCGTGTTGTATGTTGTTTCTAGGCTTTGGCCACGATTTGTTTTGTTTGCTTTGGTTGCTCATTAGTTCGTCAATATCCATCTATTCCCACTATCCTACATCCCTAATCTCCCCAGAGCTCACTCATTTCATTCTAAGACTAACATTATTGTATCCACGGCAACGCATCTCCAAATCTAATATCCACTTTAACTCTAAACAGATTCTTCCCATTCGGAAGGTCAAGGTGGTCAAATGGAGCATGGTTTCTATCAAATGGTGAAGAAGGATGAGAAGGAGAAGATTCTTATACCGGAAAAGGCCTCCTCCTTTAAGTTCCATCCTGGTCGCCTCTGCGAGGATCAGTGTTACTACTGCAGCGGCAAGTTTGGCCTCTATGACACTCCTTGCCATGTGGGACAGATTAAATCAGTGGAGCGTCAGCAAAAGATACTTGCAAGTATGTTCACACATATCCGTCTTAGCTATCTTGGTGGCTTATCTTCTCTTAACTCATAGATGAGGAGAAATTGACGGTGGACAATTGTCTGTGCGATGCTTGTTTCCGTCACGTAGACCGACGTGCAAATGCGCCGTCCTACAAGAAGCGGCTTTCGGCGCCGGGACACTTGGAAACGGGAGGTGGCGCCGGCGGCAATGGTCTCAATAAGCACTTTGCTGGTGATGCAGGTGAAGCTGTTTTCGCAACAACGTCCGGCGGCTCTGCTTCGACGCCTTCCGTACAGCGAGCATGTGCTGTCAAGGACTGCGGGGATGGTGCTAGCCACTCTCTGCGGCGTAAGTGCGTCCGGAAGAGCGTTAAGAAATGTTTACTAAGCTTTGAAATACCCGCGGGTACCTCAAACGTTTGGCTGTGCGAACCTCATTACAACACAGTTATACAATCCTCCGGGTGTGTCCTCTGCAAGCGGCGTCTCGGCAAGAATCACATGTACCACATAACCTCAGTAAGGATTAAATATTTTTATTTGATGATCCAATTCTGAAACTTTTTTGGCTTTAACTTTCAGCAGGATACTGACAGATTGGAAAAGGCTCTCTCTGAAATGGGCATTCCCGTGCAACTAGGCGTTGGCACCGCTGTTTGTAAGCTTTGCCGCTACTTTGCTAATCTTCTTATGAAGCCGCCGGACAGCACAAAGTCCCAGAAAGCGGAGTTTGTTAAGAATTACCGAAAGAGGTATTTGAAAGTAATTTCTCTGATCTTATATGAGTGATGTTAACACTTTGATTTTTTTCACAGGCTTCTTAAGGTTCACAATTTGCAGGACTGCAGTAATGAAGCGTCTGAGGTGGACGAAGAAGATTCTCCGACAGCCGCAACAACTGACGGTGCCGCTTTAACGTCAGTCACTTGTGATGAAGCCTCCACCGAATTGCCAATGGTTGTCGACTACGATGGACCAACAGATTCCAATTCCAGCAGTTCCTCAACGACACCTATGGGGGCCAGCACCAGCAAGCAAATGTCCAAGCTCCAAGCGATTCTCCAACAAAATTTGGGCAGCGATGCAGCGACAGTGGTGGCCAACTCCAATTCCAGTTCCAAGGGCAAAGCCGATATCTCAAATGTTTTGCGTGGTAATCCAAACATCTCGATGCGTGAACTGTTCCACGGCGAGGAGGATTTGGGTGTACAATTCAAAGTACCCTTTGGTTGTAGCAGCAGTCAACGCACACCCGAAGGCTGGACGCGAGTGCAAACGTTCCTGCAGTATGATGAGCCGACGCGGAGATTATGGGAGGAACTACAGAAGCCATATGGCAACCAGAGCTCTTTCTTGCGCCATCTCATTCTTTTGGAGAAGTATTACCGCAATGGAGATCTTGTTCTTGCTCCACATGCATCGTCAAATGCCAGCGTTTACACACAGACTGTGCGCCAACGTCTGAACTCCTACGATCATGGTCATTGTGGTGGCCTGCAAAGCAACAGCAGTTCGAAAAATAATAACAACTCCTCAGCCTCTAATGCTAATGACAGCAGCTCTTGTTCTCCGCAAGGTCAAGTCAACACCAGTCCTGTGCTGGCCAGTGCATTAACCACACCCCAGAGTAACACCAACTCCAGCGGCACAGACCAGCAGTTAAACCAAACCGATGCTAGCATACCATTGGTGGAGCTCAACGATGATGATGAGGAGGATGAAAAGGAAGATGATGCTAAATATGCGTTCCCGATTAGAAATCGACTCTTCTGCGTGGACGCACTCACCCAGCAGCTCAGCTCAAATGCGGTCACAATCATAGCACGGCCCAAAGACAGCGCGAAACTAGAAACGACACCAACAGCATCGGCATCAGCATCAGCATCAGCGGCTCCGGGAACAGGAACAAGTGTAACAGCAATGCCTGCGGCGACTTCGGCAAATGAGGATCTACAGGCAAAGGTGGCTCACAAAGATGCACCGCCATTGGTGCCAACGAGCGGAGCAAATAGCCGGAGCATCCTAAAGGCCAACTTGTTGAGCATCAATAAAGCCGTCGAGATTGTTTCTCTTGCCACGCAAGCGCGGACTCATCAGCTGCAACAGGCGAATGTGCAGCAAGGCAAGGCTGTGACGCCATCCGCGGTGGAGAAGCCAATTAAAGTGGCAAATGTAGCGCAGTCTCTACCCCTACCGCAATTGCAACAACAATTGCAGCAGCAACAGCAACAACTGCAGCAACAACTGCAGCAGCAACAGCAACTGCAGCAGCAACAGCAGCAGCAACAGCAACTGCAGCAGCAGCAGCAGCAGCAACAGCAGCAGCAGCAGCAACAGCAGCAACAGCAGCATCAGCAGCAACAGCAGCAGCATCAACAGCAGCAGCAGCAACAACAACAGCAGCAACAACAACAGCAACAACATCAAACAAAACCAAAGCCAGTAATGGTTACATCGACTCCAACGGCACCGCCCACAATTCTTCAGCATCATCAGCAGCCGGGAAAGCCGTTAACTAATGTCGCGCAGCTGTTGAGCTCACCGCCTGAGCTGATAAGTCTGCAGCGTCGGCGGACGAGCGGTGCCAGTGGCAGTGCTACAGCGGTGCCCAGTCTGGCAGGCAAACGCCTCCAACTGCCGCGTGCAGCCGGTGCTGCAAGTGCTACAGGCGCAGGGGGGGCTCACAGTGTGATTATGCTGCCCGACACGCTGACACCACAAGAACGGCTGGAGACGAAGAGCTGGAAACCGACGTTGATACCCCTTAAAGAGCATCACAAGGTGCCAAACAAGTCACCGACACTGTTCCAGACCGCCGATGGTCGTCATCTGCCAGCTCAGGTTCAAGTGCAATCTGGCGGCAAGCCATACCTCATTTCCATTATTGATTACAACCGAATGTGCATACTCCGACGCGAGAAGCTTCTGCGCGATCAGATGCTCAAGGCGAACGCCAAGGCAAAGCCCGGACAGGGACAGGGACAGGGACAGCAACAGCAGTCCCAGCAGCAGACCTTTGCCAGCGGAGTGGTAAATATGTCAAAGGTAACCACAGCTCAACAAACTGCCCGCCAACAGTTGCAGCAGTTGCAACAGCAACAACAGCAGCAACAACACAAACAACAACAAATGCCAACCCTGCAGCCTGGCGGAACGAACGTTGGTGGTGCTGGAGGGACTGGTCAGCGACTCGCCCGACTTGCACCGAAACCCATGCCGCCGCTGAGCAATCCACAAAATGCGATTGCTTCCGGAGGAAGCTCACAGGCAGCCAGCTTCCAGCCGATGCTCGCCACCGCATTGGCGACGGCTGCCAATATGAACGTCTCTCTGGACAACAACAGCTCCTGGCTATGGAAGAACTTTCCCGAAACCAATCAGTATCTGCCAAATGGCAACGGAGGAACCACATTCGCCGCCACCAAATTGCCACAGCTAACAGCAAAACCAGCGACGGCAACGAGCACCGGCGCTGGTAGTGGAGGAGGAATAACCTATACGTTGAAGCAGCAACAACAACAACAGCAACAGCAAAAGCTCATCGACAATATTATTATGTCCAAGATACCCAAAAGCCTCACCGTCATACCTCAACAGATGGGCGGAGCTGGTGGTGGTGTTGGTGGCGGCGGCATCGGAGGCGGAGGCGGAGGCGACACGGCCGGCGGCACCAAGGAGTGATGTTTGTTTAATAACCTGCCAATAGAACTAAAATTAAATCCTGCCAGTGATAGAAAAACGAATCATAAAAAAATCGCAGCGATTGCATTTTAATTGGATTATAAATATATATTTATATATATATATATTAATTAATATAGGATACCGAAGAACCGAAGGAGACATCAAGGACATTAGGAATAAAACAATGCGTCGACGTTACTTATGGTTATTAATATATGACTATGATTCCACATTGACTTCATGGTCACGTTGTCTTCTACAGGGATGTTTCGTAATTAACTGAAGAACCCAACCCAAAAGAAGAAGAAGAAACACGAAGAATGATAAGAAGAACATAAAACTTAAGATTATAATCTAGAGTCTAGGGTTACACGTAGGTTAAAATATACAGCTAGAGTTGAAAACTATACAAATAGAGGAGAAAACAGAACAGAAGAAAAGCAGACAGAGCAGGAGATAATGATAGATATAGCGATACAGATATATATATATAGATATAGATATACATATAGATATACATATAGATATAGATATAGATATAACAATAGATAGAGATAGAGATAGGAATAGGCATAGGCATAGGCATAGGAATAATGATGTAGCTGCAGATAGAGATAGGACTAGGTATAGGGAAGGGGATAGTGATGCAAGTGCAGTAAGTGAAGAGAAGAGAAAAGAAAGAATTAAGATGGAGAATGGAAGAAGAAGAAAATGAACAGTGTTTAAGAAGGTCCCACACAAAGCAATGTGTGTACGATCTAGGATAAGAATATCCTTAGGGATAAGGAAAATGTGTTTTATTGAATCATTTGTAAAAATGCCTTTAAAAGTTAACATTGTTAACCATGATATGGATTACATATATATATATATGCAAGATATATGCACTATACACGTATACACATACATAATATATACATATGCATACACACATACATATACACACATATACTTATACACCTATACATTTACATACAATTTATATTTCCCATAAATTAGGTATATTTTTTTATTAGATTTTACGGCACATCAATTCAATGGGCATTCGTGTATTATAGATACCAAATTGCTAGTGGCTACCATAAAGGCATGGACTGCCCTCACCCCATACACATGGCTACACTATAAAGTATAAAGATGAAGAAGATTTTCGCAGCAGGCAGACCTTGAGACGGACGGACGGACATACAGCGTTGGTGGTGTAGGGAGAGGGTGGGTGGTGCACAGGGTGCAGGAGGTTTGATAGAACGCAAATTAAATGTTGCCAAGAGATTGTTTCCATTCATATAACAATAATATATACACATACATATTTATATATATATATGTATGTGTGAGGGGAATCACATATGTATATGTATATAATGACAATTCCCGATGCACTTGCCTTCTGTTTGTGGTCCCAAGACTTTATACGATTATTCTTCAGCTTAGTTTGTGTTACGCTTTCTGTCCGTCTGCCTGTGGACATTGATTTCCGTAACAACACGTACATTATTATACCCACATCTACACACACACACACACACACACACTCACTCACACTCATTCACGCAGAAGCACACACAACACAATAAATGAACAGTTAGCGGTTAGAAACTTTTGTTAATAAGAATTTTTTTTATTTAATTTAAAAAGCAGATTATAAAGAGAGAAAAAAAACAAAAACATAAACAAAAACAAAAATAAAACAAATTATAAATTACAAAAACCTTAAACTTTAAATCTGCTAATGAAAATAGTTTTTGGAATATGTTCAAATATTCACACTATATATTTACATAAATTTATGTTTCCATTTAATTATGATTTGTACAAAAGCAAAGGAAACAACAAACAAAACACAGACACAAAATAACATAAGATGAATATAAAATGCATCAAATAATCAATCAATCAAACAACCAGTCAATCGAACGATCAATCATAATTGCTTGTGTTCCATTTCCGCTTCGTTTCGCTCTCATTTCCAATTCATTCGCTAGTTTTTAATGGCTATCAATTTTGATAGCAGGCGCTTAATTAATTAATTAATTTGACATTTAAATAGACACGACACTAAAATTGAAAGCTTTCAATAACAAGTAAATTGTATAAGGATATATATTACATCTAAGGATATATATATATATATATATATTATATACATTAAACAGAGATATAATTGTGAATTAGCTCGCTAAGCATAGATATATTTATACATAGAATTTCAATTGTTGTTGTTAAACATTGAAAATGTATTTATAAACAAACATACAAACAAAAAGAAAAACAAAGAACAAAAAAGAAAACACAAAAACAAAAACAAAAACAAATGTATGCAAAGTATGAAAGAAGAAAGAAAAAGAAATTATGAATGTTGAGAATTTTTCGGTTGTCATCGTTTTCCTAAATGAGAGTTAATAAATATTTATACATATATTTATTTACAATATATACAGATAACAAAATATACGTATATATATATAAATATATCTATATATTATATATATATATATATACAAATTATGTAGACATAGCTTATCCAACAGCGCGAATCAGAATCCGAACTGAATGATCTAGGGGTTCCAGAGCCCAAAACGAAACTTAACTGAAAAACAATTTGCCTTCTCGAACGTAGTTTTTGTATGCATGCAGCTTGTGTGTGTGTGTGTGTGTACGTGTGTGAGTGTGTGAGTGATCGAATGGGAGGGAGTGAGTGGGTGAGAGAGAATGTATGGGTGCGATCATGAGTGCATTTGTGTCCGCGTGTGCCTGGGTGTGCATGTGTCTGTGAGTGCGTGTGTATACATAATGTATTATGCACCTAACTGATAAATCTTGTATACCACTTATAATAAAAAATTATTTATGCATTAATTTCAGTTTGATAAAAATAAAAAAAACAAAAGAAACAAAATCATAAGCAAAGATCCGATTTAGACGCGATCTCCAATCTTTTGTTACCGAAAGAGAAATTACAAAATAAATCCCATATGTTAATTATATATATAAAACAATTGTTTTACTTCCATTTGAAAAATCTATTTTAATTATTATTTAAAATTTAAGCAATTTAAGAGATTTTATGACTCACATTAAATCTGAACTAAAGTATTCCCCAGTGGATAAATCAGTCAGTAAATCAGTAAATCATCAGAAAATTCTTTGCGGTTAATTTCCTATAAACTCTGAGGTGACTTTTTAGAGGGGGGCTTAGCATGAAGTTCAATGCTTTGCTTTGTGGTGAATTTGATCTTCGATGCGTTAAGCGCGGCCTTGAACCTGCCAGGGTCGAGGGCAAGTTCACCATTGGCTTGATATCTGGCGTTCCATTGAGCATAACAAACTATAGGATAACCTAGAGACATTTTTTTATTTTTATTATTTTATTTTCTTAGAATGCAAAGCTGTAAGGATCCTTAAGGATGTGAGGATCTGTTCATTTAATGTCAACAAAGATTTAAACTTCGAGATAAGTTACCTTTTTTTTGCATTCGAAATAGAAATGATCAATATATTCACCCGCCCGTGAAGTGTACTGCATCATTGAGACAATCCTTTAAAGGATAAAATAAATGCAAATATTCCAAGTAAAATTGGCGTAATGTTTATTGAAACACAATATCACCAAATAATCGATTTATTTCACTTTCTCGTATATTTAAGTTTTTATGTAGATGTGTGTACGTGTAATGTGTGGCAATGTGTGGCAATGTGTGGCAATGTGTGGTGTGGTGTGGTGTAGTGTGGTGTATATGTGTGTGGTGTGTGTTGAGTTGTGTATACATAGGTAAACCTCATTTTAATTAATGACAAATTGTAATGCTCATTTTTCGACAGCTGAAATGTAAAGTTCTAAAAAAAAATATATATGAATATACGAGTTGATTTTTTTTTCCATAAATAAATAGCTACGAATATATAAATAGATTAGTTTCATATTATATAATTTGTTTTTAAATATAGTTCTCTTCTCGCTGATCTCTCTTTCTCTCTCAATATATATATATATCTCTCTCTCTCTCTGTGTTTTTCCCTCTTTTGTGTTTTGTAACTTTTTGATTTATTTTATTTTTTTTTTTTGCTTTTTGAATTAATTGAATTTTCAAAAAATATTCTACTTTATTCTGTGTCATATATCCTTCGCTCGCTCTCTCTCTCTCTCTTTCTCTCTCTCTATCTTTTTTCTATCTCTTTCTCTTTCGTGCTATATTTGCTGTGTGTCCTTCTCTATTTGCCTGTCTCTATCTCGTTTGTGCCTCTAGGATTCCTGTGGTTACTTTATGTGTGTCATAAAGGATATTAGTTTTTTTTTATCTAGGATCAATCATCAGCTTTTGATGAATCGATCGTCGTTTGTATTGAATTGTTGTTGTTGTTGTTTTTTGTTTTTTGTTTGTTTTATTAACATAAATTTCAAAAAATAATGTTCTTAGACGTTTTTGGATATTCGATATGCATTTGTTTTCCTGTTTTACAATCGGCTTGACGATGTTTTATGAGCGTATGTCCTTATAGCGTTGTGTGTACGTACGTAGATACATCGAGATATACAATACATGAATAACATATACACACACACACACACATATGCATATATGTGCATATATATATATATATATATATATAGATATTGTTTTGCTTTTGAAGTTACTTTTACGAGTGTAGTATAATAATAAATCTATGTTTATTAATATTATTATTATTAAAATTTATCAATTATTATATGATGTGTGTTTGTGGCTGGGCTACGGGCCAGCTGCATGCTGCCTGGTGGCTCCTAGGTGCTGGGTGCTGGGTGCTGGGTGCTGCATGCTGCATGCGGCACATAGGATAGCTCTGATGATCGGGAACGGGCTTACAAATCGGTCTCGCCATAGAGAGCTGTGCTGAAGGACATGTAGTCCAGGGCGCCGGGCACGCCGTTGGGTCCTTTGTATGGTGGCATGCGCTGGATGCAGTATTCGGCTTGATCTGGGGGCAATTCGCGGCGCAGCTCATCGGGCAATATGTATGGCTGGAAGGAGTAAAGGAATAACAGGATAAGGATAATCAAATAGAACTTGAATTGCTTACCTTGTCGGCTGCCAGGATTCTGAAGGAATCAATGACTTGTTCGGCAGTATCGGTGTCGGTGCTTTCGCGTGTCATGAAGTCGAGGAAAGCATCAAAGTGAACGTAGCCAGTGTTGTTGGGATCAACAACCGCCAGGATACGCTGGAAGTCCATGTCACCTTGGCGATCCTTGCCAATTGAGTAGCCCAGCGAAACGAGGCATGATTTGAACTCCTCCGGCGACAGGCGACCGGTGCGGTTCTTGTCAAAGTGATTGAAGCTGGAACGGAACTCGTTCAGCTGCTCCTGGCTAATTCCCTTGGAATCGCGTGTCAGAATCTGGTTCTCTACTTCATTGATATTTCGGTTAATCGAGGTGAGCAGCTGCTCCCAGCCAACGCGCAGCGTTTCCATCGTGTAGTTCGTGTAACGGTTCTCAAAGACCATCGACTCCTGGACGGCCTGGTGGATCTTCTCCAGCTCCTCAATGTTTGGCTTGTATGCGTACACAGCCTGTTCGTACTCCTTGAGGCGATGCAGTTGATCCTCCAGAGATCCCTGCAGGCCCATGCCTATCGCCGTAACGGCATCCATTTGCCTCTCGATCCAGGGACCAACCACATTGGCCTTCTCGGCAAACTGGCGACGCAACATCTCGTTGTTCTGCTGCTTGCGGAGCTCATTGGCCAGCGTCTGGTCACGCTGTGGCACCAGTTGACGGACATCGGTCCATTTGCGTGTCATGTCGTGGGCGGTCAGAGTGGTGTAGGGATTTTCGAGTCCACCAGGGATCTGGTGCTGCTTGACAATGGATTCAACCTCGCGAACTAGGTTAACAATCAGGTTGAACTCCTTGTCGGCCTCGCCGAGAGTTGCCTTGAACTGATCGTGGGCTTGGATCAGACCCTGAATCTCCTCCATGGTGTGCACAATGAACATATCAACAAGATCCTCGCGTGTGCCATCCAACCAGTTATTAAATGGCGCCGCACGCTTTGCAAACTCCAAATGCAAAATGTCGATCTTCTCCAGGATACGTTCCGCCTCATCCAAAGCAGTGCGGCGACGCTGGGTCAGCGCACCCAGGCGATCCCATTGGTCGCAAATGCGCTGGCAACGTGCGTTCACCGAAACACAGTCGTGATACTCCAGGGTGCTAAAGGATTATACGAAATTGAGGACATTAGTCTGACTGTCGGAGGCTTCCTGTCAAGAAATGACGGATGGCTGGGGCAGTGATCGTGAGGATCATGAGAGTGGAAAGAGCGAAGACTTAATGAGCGAAAGGTGAGCGAATAATGAGAGCGAATTAAGATCCTTAAGGATCTAATATGCCATAAGGATCTATGAGCATCGATGAATCTCTGAAGATCTTAGGATTTGTCTAACCTCACACTTCAAGTTGTTGTCCAGCATTGGGAAGCACAAAGGTGAAAACGGGACGTTGATAATAATTGGAATTGCTTGTGGGGCAAAGTTGGGAGGAAGCGATTTCGAAGGATAACTTACTTAAGCTCCTGGGCAATGGCGGCAATCTGTTCGACGCGATCCTGGTGGGCGGCCAGGTCAGACTCAAAGGCTTCGTGCTTCTTCTTCAGGGCCTTCAGCTCGTTGAGCTTGCATTGACGGAAGTCCTGGGACTGCAGCATCTCCTCCTTGCCACGTGTCCAGTCTTCATGGGCATCGGCCTGCGCACACACACAGAGAGAGAGAGAGAGAAGGAGAAAGAGGAGGAGGAAAAGAGAGAGAGGGAGAGAGAGAGAGGTCAAGGATTAGGATTTGGAGTCCACAGTGAAGTGAAGCTATCGAATCACACACCTTATGCTTGAACTTCTGGGCCAAATGTTCGAGACGCTCCAGGCGCATGGTCTCAGCCAGCAGCCACTCCTCGAAAGCCTTCTCGGCGAGCTCCAGGCCCTTCCAGGAATTTGAGATGTCGGACACGGTCTTGCCCTCGGTGGGCAAGTAGGCTGGACGGTTGGACAGACGCAGCTTGGTCTGCAGAGTGTTAAAGTTAGTTTCGAGTTTTGCCTTCTGCTCAACACGTGGTGGCTTGTGCTTGCGACGGTACGTGCGATACTCCTCCAGCTTCTTCTGTACTCCGGCCAGTGAGTTGTCCGCCTGGCGAGAGTTCAGCCACGGCATCGTGCGGCGAATCCATTCCAGCAGCTAATCCAGGGCAGGGCAGGGGTTATCAAATGTTGTGATGATGATGACTTGATAAAGAGCAAGGATGTTCGAAGGATACTCACATCGCTGGCCAGACGCTCGTACTCCTCCATAAGACGCTCATTCTCCTGGTTGACCTTAAGTACCTTGCATATACGGTTAGCCGCCGTTTCAGCCTGCCGATGGTCAAGTTTAGAAATTCGTTAGAAAATAATTTGGGGCGCCGGCCAAACTCAGATTTGGAAAGCAAACAACACGAACAAGACGAACAGGACGAACAGTGAACACAACAAACTCAATTGCACGAGCTAAGCAATAACGGCAATTTGCACTAGTTGACACGCCCAGTTGGGGCGGGGCGGGAGGCGGACAGGCGGAGGCGGAGGCGGAGGCGCAAGCAGAGGTTCTCCAGGCTCTCAAGGATTAGAATGTTATTTTTTTGTTTTATTTTTATGAATGATTTTCGATTCGAACATCGCTTTTAAAACTTTGGCCAAGTGTGTGTAAAAATGCGAGTGTGTGTGAGCGGATATGTGTGCGTGTGTGTGTGTGTATAAATATATATCGGACGGAATGTAAATGAATTGTTTTATATTTATTTTTAATTTTGAAATGAGTCAAAATACGAAGTGAATTTCGGGAACTGATATCAAAGCGAGGAGAGCTTTATAATCAACTGAGTGTGTGCAAGTGTGTGTGCGTGTGTGTGTGTGGGGGTATGGGTGTGTGGGTGAATATATAACAGACCTTTTGAGCGCCACTAAAGCAGTGATAATACGATGAGACATAAGTCATGACCGCTCGTTCATCGGGAAGTGCAGTGTTCTGCAAGTCTGTGTGATCGAAATGGAGATGATGGTGGAGGTGGAGTTGGTGTTCGTGTTGGTGTTGGTAGATATGTGTGTGGTGAAAATGTTTGTGGTGGTGGTAATTGTGTTGATGATGGTGATGGTTGTAGTAGTGTTGTTTTTGTTATATAATTTTCATCGTTATCAGTTATCGGTTTATATTTTTATTTATTGGGAGTTGTTGTTGTTGTTGTAGTTGTAGTTGAAGTTGTTGTTGTTGTAGTTTTTAAAAATTATTATTATTATTATTGTTGTTGTTGTGGTGGTGGTGGTGGTATCAATAGCAGTAGCAGAGTATTGTTGTTGTTGTTGTAGTTGTAGTTGTAGTTGTAGTTGTTGTTAATGGCGTTGTTGATGAGCGCATTCGCGAGAAGTGGAGAGAATCAAGAGAGAGAAAGAGAGAAAAGAAGCAACAAAACATACAAATTGCATTATTCATCTGTTAGTCTCTGATCAGGCATATAAACAAAAGGCAATCATCTACTTTATTAAATACATAGCTATGGGATCTCGCTTCAATCCCCTCGCCGTGCACAATGAAAGCTCTGCTCCGAGCGCAGCCAACTTCATTCATGTCCGAGGTGCAGCGCATGCGTTAAGTTGGCTGCACATTTGCTTTCAATTGAATTTCTCGCATCTAACGGACTATTCATTTAATTCATTTTTAATTTCATTTAATTCATTTTTAATTTCATTTAATTCATTTTTAATTTCATTTAATTTCATTTTTTTCTTAGTTTGAAAATTAAAAAAAATATATAAATAATTCAAAAATAATTATTTATTTTGTGTCTGCTTTTATTTTGACTCCTTAAGCACATTTAATCCCTTCATCTCGAAGAGATTAAAGGCCAAAGGCAAGTCATTAAAAAAAAAAAGAACGACCGGAAATTTGTCTGATTTATTGGGCAAGAAATATATGCAGAGTTTTCACTGTACACGCGCGTCGTATATGGTATGTATGTATGTATGTATGTATGCGTAAATATAAATATATATAGTTATATACATATATTAATTATTGTATTAGATCGCAATTGCAGCGCGTTAGTAGCTTATGACTTAAAACATGCCTAGAGGTTAAGATCGAACGTGGCATTCAGGAGCAACCGAACTCAAAGTACGCTCCAAGATCCTTCAACAATGTGTGATCCTGTTTAGTGGGTAACAGGAACGGGAACAGAAACGGGAACGGGAACGGGAACGGGAACAGGATCGGAGCATGGTTTGAGTTCGTGTTCGCGCTGCACGCAAACGTGGCTTGTGTGCATCGAAATACTTGGAACGTAACTAAGAAACGTCGTGGTGAGTTCAGAGGTGAGTAAAAATCAATTGGCAATTGGCAAGTGGAATTGGAACTGGGAGCAACATGCAGCGGCGTAACGGACACAGGGCACACACTTTCACACAGACAGGGCACACACACAGGGTGGATGCGTGTGGTTGTCGCTCTGCACGAACTTCAAACTTCACCAATACCAATGCGCACGCGCGCACACACATACATGTATGCAATTTCCACGCATCGATACAAAAAGTGACTGTCTGTGTGTGTGTGTGTGTGTGTGTGTGTGACTGTCCATTTTGTGAGAGTGGAACAGATATGTATATGTGTGTGTGTGTGTGGGCAGAGCAAGCTTCACATTTTTGTCATGTGTTGTGTGTGTGTGTGTGTGTGTGTGTGTGTGTAAATGCAGCAGCATTGACAATTAACAATATATAAAAAGCATTTCTTTTGGGCGTTTTTGGGATTTGCTTTTCTTGCACATTTTCCAAAAAACAAACGGCTATATAGAACGAGAAATGGAATATATATATCATATTTAAGTGTATTGATGTGAAGTTTAGTCACATTGTAATTATTCGGGACGTAGGTGTATTGTCTTGTGGGTTCGGGTACATGCGTCACATTTCCAACCTGTTGGGCTCCCTGGAAGGCGTGATAGTAGCAGGAGACGTACGTCATGATGGCACGTTCATCCGGTTTCGGAGTGTTGATTAAATCTGTTGTTGTTGTTGTTGTAGTAGTAGTTGTTGTAGTTGTTGTAGTTGTTGTGGTTGTTGTGGTTGTTGTTGTTGGTGCACAAAATTACATTTGCAAAAGAAAATTTTAGCGTAAACATTAATTGAACTATGACCCTAGCCTAATGTTTTTTATATTTATACTTCATTTTGGTTATAGTTTAATTAACGGAGTAAATAGATCACTAAGGCTTAGTCCTAGAAACTGGTTAGTTTTGAATGGAAGGGGGAGGGGGAGGGGGTTATACGTACCATCTGGATCCAACATCCTTGGAATATCAAGATATTTCTCAGCAACATCGAAGGCAGTGTTCAGGTTCTCCAATGGATTGTCTTTGGAAAGCTTGGCATAGTCGATCAGATCTGGACGATGACGATGGATGAGGGCACAGAATGCCAGACCGTCCTATAGATGATAATGATACGGATGGATGATATAGTCATTTACAGTTCCGGGATATGATTTGGATTTGGTATGGATGTCATGGATATGGATGTATGGGACATACCTTGAAGGACAGATGGAAGTTCTGTACGTTGACGTTCTTGTATGGCGCCGTCTTGCGCTGGCACCAAAGGAGCAGACCCTCCTTGGCGGTCATCTCCTCGACGGAGATGTCCTGAATGGCGAAACGCAAGATGATCGTCCAGATCATGCCGAGCGTCATTTTGAGATTACCATCGACGATTTCCTCAGCGCCAATCGATACCAGGTGCACACCCTTTGATGCAATAAAGTCCAGGGCCTTGTTGACATTAGCGATTTTGTGGAAACGCATCTTGCCGCGATCTGGCTTGGGCAGCGTCTCACCAGAGATCACCTCCAGCAGCAGCATCAACTTGAGGCCATTGCGGAAGTCCTCCTCGATGTTGTCAATGGCAGTGCCGGCTTTACGCAAATGACTGTTACACCACGCGGTGAATGTCTGTTTCAAAAATAGAATAGAAATAAAATTAGAAATTAGAATACAAAATACTTGAAAAAATAAATAATTCCCCTCTTTTAATTAAAGCCATAATTAAAATCCTCTACTTAACAACTATCTATCGATTTATAGCTAAATACCTTGGGCTTGGGTGGCATTAATCACCGAGCCACCAACCAACAATTCCCCAATCCCAATCACTCATCTCGCGAAACGAAAAGCTCAGCTCAGCTCAGCTCAGCGCCGCGCTTTTTTGCTTCTTAATGATGTCTTGGGTCGATCTGGCAAGGCTGCAGCTGCAGCTGCGTTAGCGGCAGCAGCAGCAGCAGAGGCGGCGACAGTGGCGGCGGCTGCGACTACGGCTACGACTGCAACGGTGACTGCGGCTGACAGTTGCAGTTATTTTTCACCGAATGGGGACAGACAGCAAAGAACAAAGAGAAAACAAGAAAAGACAATGTGCATGTATGTAAACTTGTAAGTGTGTCTGTGTGTCCATAAACCAGTTTTTTTTTTGCACACACTTCATTATTTTGGAGTCGTTGTCGCTGTTGTTGTTGTTGTTGCCGACGTAGACGACGTTTCTGGTGCTTGTAAATTTACAGCATTTTTTTTAACAAACACATGTACATTCATTGTTATTGGGAAGCAAACACAGAGGCTTGCACTGAAATGGAATTACGGCATACAATGACTTACGCCCACAAGGCCCACAAAAAACTGCAGCTGGAAATGGTCTTGCATTCAAGTTTGCTCACACACACACAAACACACACACACACACACGCATACATACCTCGAATATACAAGCATGCACAAGCGTGAAGAAACATTTGATCAATGATCGAATAGTGAAAAGGAAAGCGCGCATTCACACATTTATTTACACACACACTCACACACACACACACACATATGCAGACAGACGGAAGGTAAAAGGTCGATAAATACTACCGATAACAATATGCATGACAATGAACTACCGCTATGACCAACATAGGGACGAGACGATGGGATGAGACGAAACGATATGAGACGCTTCCCTCACACACACACACACACACACTGGGACTGGGTGGGAAAAATGAAAGAAAAATGGATAGAAAAATGATAGAAAAATCGGTAGAGAGGAGGAGAGTAACAAAAATGAATAAATAAAGAATGGGAACAAGCCGGTCGGTTTTATTGGCCATTTAGCTGCTGCTTACAGTTACGTGCGTGCGTGAGACAATGGGACAGTCGCCATGCAGTTGACGGCTATAAACTTCTACTTAAGAATTGGATGCTCTGCTCTGGGACAAGACGAGACAAGATGATGCGAGGCGGCGGCTCAGAAGAGTGAAGAACGGGAAACAGAAACGGGCAGCAAAAAGAACAAGAAATGCAACTGTTAATGCAAATCGGTGTTAATCTCTCTCTATGTGTGTATGATTCCATTTTACATACAAACGCACACACACACACACACACACAAATATATATATATATGTATAACGATCGAAACGGTCGCCTGGGACAGATTACCTCTGCATTACATTACCCACACAAACAATAACACGTACATCTAGGCCAGCGGTGCAGTAGAAAGAGAGCGACAAAGAGAAAGAGAAAGAGAAAGAGCCAAGAGAGGATAGACAGCAGGGGGGCAGCAGGCGGCAGGCAGCAGCCAGAAGGCGACAAGGCGGCAGGCGGAAAGAGGCTGCAGTATCAATCCGTTGCCAAACGAGTCGTTGGCGCTTACCGCTAGTTAGCTACATGGCAACATAGCCACATAGCCACAAAGCCGCATAGCCGCATATCTGGATGGCTGGCTGGCTGGCTGGCTGGCTGACTGGCTGGCTGGCTGGCTGGTGGCATAGGTAACTGGCTGTGTGGCTAAGTGCCTGCTGCATTCCGCCGTCAACCCGTTTCTTCTTCGATTTTAGTAGTCGAAGCTACGCTTACAGCGATTACCGTTATCAGGCAGCGGTTCAGTCTCCCTGTTTGGCCGGCTAGCCAGTTGCCAGTTGCCTGTTGATTGTTGGATGTTGCTTGTAGCCTGTTTGATGTTGCATGTTGCTTGTTGCCCGTTGCCTGTTGCCTGCTGCCTGTTGCCTGATGTCCGTTCTATGATCTATTTGCCGATTGAGCAATCGATTTGAAGCAGTGCCTGTCACTTATCAACTGCGCACGCGCCAACAGAAAATAACAACAACAATAAAAACAACAACAACAACAACAACAAGAGCCAAACAACAAGCGACTAAAACAGATGCCGGAGCTTTTGAAAAAAAAGCTCAATGCGATGCGCACTCGCTCTTGCACACACCATTTTTAGCTGAATGTAATTTGAGCGGACTCATAGCATGGACTCATTCGCACACACACACACACACACACACACACACACAGGCAGACATACATAAACGCGTCAATACGGCAAAAGGCGGACGAACAAACAGAACGAAAAAAAAAAAAAAAAAAAAAAATAAGAAAAATAAATAAATAAAAAAAAAACAAAAGCATAACCGACAGACAACGTAATGGGGCGACGACCAAGAGATCCTCTCGCAAATTAGTTGCAAAAATCGATAAGTGATATACAGATATCGATAAGTGGCTGTCACAGGGATGTCGTGTTTGTCAACGTAGCCAAATGCCGTTTAGTTAAGTCATCGTCTATTGGCCATCCTGCCAGCTGGCAATTGTCTGCACACACACACAGACACACACAGACACACAAAGACACACACACACACACACACACATACACACTTGTATATATGTATTTATTAATGTAAATTTAAATGCTACAAAGTCGATGACGCATAGGCAGTTGAATCACACGTACACACACACACAGCCAGGGACGGGGATAGCCAAGGAGAAAGGGAGAAAGGGAGAAAGGGAGACAGAGAGAGAGAGCAAGAGGGAGAGTAAGTGAGAGTATGTGTAAAGATTCATCAACAATGAATTGCCTACGCCCACCCCAACGTCTGACCACGCAGCCCACCTGCCCACACCTCCATCTCCACCACAACCACAACCATCTCCATCTTCACCTTCACCACAGTCTCTGCCTCTCTGCGCCACCCCCAACTGCTTTGGCTTTCACAGCTTCTTCGCTCACACAGTCATCACTCTGCCATTTTGGCCAATGTAAACACAGAAAACAACAGCAACAACAACAACAACAACAACGAAAAAGTAAAAGAAAAAAAAAAGAAATACATAAAGAAAACAAAAAGTCAAAGCAAACGCGAAAAGAAAATAAAATTTGTTGCTTTCATTATTTTTCAACTGGTGCGTCCGTCTTTTATAATGACGAGACGAAATTCTGCTGTGCGGTAATTTGCGATTACGAAATTTATATATAGATCAGCCGAATGAATGTAAGCGTGTATGTGTCTCTGTGTGTGTGTGTGTGTGACTATCCATGTGTGTGTGTGTCAAGCTCAAAACAGATTGTTTTAAGATAAATTTGCCTTATTTTCATTTCATTTTTTTTTTGTGTTCTTTTTTTTTCAGTTGACCAGAAGAAAGATATTGTGGCATATTTCAATCCAAGTGTGTGTGTGTGTGAGTGTGAGTGTGTGTGCGTGTGAGTGTGTGTGCGTGTATGAGTGAGTGGAAATTGCAGTTCTTCAAAATATTTTCTGGCTATTTTTAATTGTAAATTTGCGGAGTGTCAAAACCACAACCTTGCACCAAATTTTGCTTATTTTTATTCCTCCACCCCCAACAATCCCCCACCCCGCACCCCGCACCCCGCACAAAACTATTCACTTTTAATTTTGGCAATTTTTAGAAATCTTCTATCAATTGACGAATGGCGTGAGATGAAAAACCCACCAAAAATAATAGTAAAAAAAAGAAGCCCCTCCCTTCCGATCGAGTCTCTCCCCATGACGCGCCTCATTGGCGCCCAAAGGAAAAATGAAAAGTTGATTAAAAAAAAGCAACAAAACGAAGAGGCCCAAAACAGTTGCCAAATTGGCAGACAAAGTGAAATCCGTTAGCTAAATTAAAAGGCGGGTGGGTGTGGGCAGTGGCGCACTTTCGGAGGGGTCAATAAAATTCCCCCCAATCCCAGCCCCTTCAATCACAGAATCATTTTGTGTGAACATTGCAAAGGAATGCGACGAGTGACTCCCCTCCCCTCCCCCCAACAAAAACCAACTGCAAGCGGAACTCTTATCACAAATATTTGAAAGGCCACACCTGAAGGTGGGGGTGGGGGAGTGGTGAGTGGTGGGTGGTGGGTGGTGAATGGCGACTGGTGGGTGGGAATGTTGAAACTCATGTCAGCCTCCAGCTGGGAAGCTATCGGCACTTTGCGATTGACTCACTTCCAACAATCGATCTATTAGTAGAGCAACTATTCTAACAGTGGCAGATAAATGTTTTCATTGTTGTTGTTCTGTTTGTTGTTGTTGCTGTTGTTGTAAGGTAACGGCTGTTGCTTCCGCTGAACACAAAACAGAACAAGAAAACAAATAAAAATGAAACATGGACTGAATGCATGGGTGGGGGATGATTGCTGCCAGCGGTGGGTGGTGGTGGAGGGGGGGGACTGCAACATAATTGTCAAGTGTAACCTTCAGAAAATTGAATGTGTTATTGTTGTTGTTGTTGTGGTTGTTGTTGTTGTTGTTGTTGTTGTTGTTGACAGTGTTTGTTGATCGCTAGACTTGGCCTTAACTTTTGCTGTCAGACAAAAAACACGAAGATCTTTTGACAAAGTTGCGAACTGAAAATTGAGGTTTCCAGTGATAAATGATTGCCGATGTCAGAGGCAGGAGGAGCTACAATAACAACAGCAATAACAAAACTAGCAACAACAACAACAACAACAGCAACAACAAAAACAACACTTATTTTTATACACAACATATTTCAAACATTTCGAGAAAAGAACCATGAAATGAATCTATTTTTAAAATGCGCGCTGAGCTTTCGGCCGCCTCGTACAAATATTGAAACATAATCGAAGAAATACACACACACACACACAGGCAGTCACATATATATATATAATATATATTAATATAGATAGACATCTGTGTGTGTGTGTGTGTATCATGAGCAGCTATTCCCATGACACTCATCAAAAAGTTATGTATATATTTTAATTTCAAATTAAATGCCTTTCCACTTTGCTCTAATAATCGATAGTTTGTATATCGATTAACGATAGATCCACATCTTAATACCCCTCCTCTCCCATATATGTGTATGTATATCTTATCTCTATTTAAAATGTGTGTTCAAAGATCTCAAAATGGGAACTCACCTTCTTCTGTTGCTTTTCCCACGCGGGATCAAGCAATCCCTCGCGCTCCCATTCCTCCTCCTGCTCCATGTAGCCATCTCCGTACTCCATGGAGATACCGTTCTCCATCATCATTTTGTGGCTGTTTATATGGTGGCAGTTGCTGGTGGTGCAGTTGCTGTTCCTGCTGTCGATGGATGTTGCACTTTATTTACTTTTTATATTTATTTATTATTATTTTTATTTTTATATAAATTTTTTTTTTTTTGATTTTAATTAAACTCTTTTTTCTTTTTTCTTTTTCTTTCTTAACTGTTGCAGTTGCTGGTTGTGTATGAGTATCGAGTGTGTGTGTGTGTGTGTGTGCGTGTGTGTGGCTGTGTGCGTGTTTAACTATACCAAAGAATAAATCCTTTTTAAATTCGATTCGTGTTTCGTTTTTAAGTCTAGAAATAATCTCGTGACTGTGATCGTGACTGTGACTGTGACTGTGACTGTGACTGTGATCGTGATTGTGATCAGAGTTGAAATCGGTTATAGAGCTATGAATATTGAGATATATATTGTTGATCTTTCGAATTGATATTTTGCTTGGCTTTCAAATAAAAAAACACAATCGATGATCCTTAAAAATCAATCTGCAAAATGCAAGAGAAAGACTGTGTGAGAGAGAGAGAGATGGCGAGCGGAAGAGCCATACAAATACAGACAGAGATGGCAATAGAAAAAGAGACAGAGACGGGCATAGATTTAAGTGGTGGATATTGAGAATTGATAACGGAAACGGAAATGAAAACGAATAACAAAATGAAGAACATTTTTTAAAGGGTCAACGATTGACTGGCGGCTGCGTTGGGCCGCTTTAAAAGTGGGTGGTGGCTTGGTGGTAGTTGGGCGGTGGGTGGTGGGTGGTTGGGTGGGCTGTGATATTAACACAGTTTCGCTGTGAATCCGCAAGTGTCATCAATATTTACAGTTGCAATGAATGAGCATTTCCGATTACCAACGAAACAGGGAACAGATAAGAGACAGAGAGAGAGAGCGAGAGAGATGGGGAGGGAAAAGGGGGTGAAGAAGAAAACCAGAGCGAGGGGGAAGATATAAAAGTTGAAAAAAAAAAATTATACAAAAAAATAAATCGTTGTATAACACGATAATTTGCTACTTAATTATTTTGTTCACATTCGCTTTTTTCTGGTTGTATTTTTTTTTTTTGTGTTTTTTTCTCTCTCGCTTCGACACGTTTCATTTCGTTTCATTCCATCTCATTCCGTTCCGTTGGTTGTGTGTTTTAAAAATAGTATGTTTTGAAAATTTTATTTTCGGCGTCAACGTCAACGCATGTGTCGTACAGTGCGACACCGTTAGGCGGAGAGGTTTTTCGGTTGGGATCGGATCGGTTGGGATCGGATCGGTTAAGATCCGCGGATGTGGTACATATTTTAAATAATTTTGAAAATTCTCGCTCGCCCAATGGGACACTGAGATATATGTTTGAGCACATATACATATACATATACATATATATATGTGTATATGTGTATATATATATGTGTGTATACGTAACTGTCGTGCATATTCATAGATATGTGTATATGATCAGACTTTGATTCAGATCTGAGCACGAATACGAATATTATATATCCATACACACATACACGTATACATATATATGTATTTATATATATATAAAATTATATATATTTTGAATATAATATGTAAGGTTGGGCAGGTTCCATTTAAAAATTTCTACACAGATATCGAGTCTTTTTTTTCAACTGAAATATAGACACACATATAGAAGATATAAATATCCAAATATATATCCATATCAATATATATATAAATGTATATATACATATACATATACATATACATATATATATGTCGGACTATATACATGTATATATATTAACACATATTTATATATAAAAATAAATATATGTATATATATAAATATATATATCCAACTCACACACACACACACACACACACACATACACATAAAACACATTCGAATTTCGTATGTTGAAAAAGCTTATTTTTTTATAGCTATGTATTTTTAAATATGTTTATATATATATATGTATATATGTATTAACGTATTTTTTTTTTCTTTTCTTTTCTTTTCTTTTTACAAGAGTCAACCAACAGAAAAAAAATGTGTGTTGTAGATCAAAATTGAATTAAAATAAAAAAAAAATTATGAAAAAAATTTATAAACCAACAACAGCAACAACAAAACAAAATGTGAATACAATTGGAGGAAATATCTACGTTTTTCGCTTGCAAAGAGAAAGACCCGCTCGCGTTGATAGCCAACTCAAAACTGATGTCGCGACGGCAAAAACTGAATATCGTACGTATGCGACGACCCAGAAGTGGCAGCAGCAGCAGCAGAAAGCAGCAGTAGAAGCAGCACCAGTCGAAGAAAACTGTGCAGCAGCCGCCGTCGCAGCAGCAACAACACAGATGCACGACGAACAACGACCACAACACACGATCGCCTCTCGTCGTCACACATACGATTAAAGAGCTTACGAGCGCGCGCGTACACACCCACATACAAGCCGAAAAAAACAAAAAAAAAAACATACACATTGCGATACACATGTATGCAGTGGGAGTGGGTGGTGGTATTCGGAAAGGCAAAAGCAAAGCAAAGAAGAAAGTATGAATTCGGCCAACAAACATTCGTGTGTTGTTGTTGCTGCTGCTGCCATGCTGAGTGATGCTGTGTGAGTGTATTTATGTTTTGCGTCTGCATGGCGGTGTATGTGTGCATGCGTGAGTGTGTGTGACAAGAGAGTGCTATTGCGTCGCGAGACGACCGATAATTATCGATATTCACGATGCATAAGAGTACAACAGGTAGAAGCTCTAGGCAAAAGCCGTTAGTAAATGGAAATGCAAATAGAAAAAGAAACGACGCAGGCGCAGACGCAAACGCAGATGCGAACGTCGACGCCAACGCCAACGCCAATGCCGACGTAGACGTAGACGTTAACGTAAACGCACATGCAATGCCGTCTGCTCTAAATGAAGAAGATTATAAAAAGCATCACAGAATGGGACACCCTGTGTGAAACAGCAACTTGTTGTTTGCTGCGCTACAACTGCTGCCGTCGGTTCTTCTGCTTTTCTGCTGCTGCTGCTGCTGCTTTTGCTGCTGCTGCTGCTGCTACTGCTTCTGCTTCTGCTGCTACTGTTTATGCTGTTGAATGGCTGATGGTCAATGCGCGTCTGTCAGTATGGGTCTGTCCGTCTGTCTGTCAGTTCGGGGTCGGACTGTCGCATCATTCGCCCCCGCATAGTTTCAGAAATAGCAAATTGTTAATTTTGCTTTGAAAACTCTTTTCCAATTCATACACACAAACACACCCACCACACTTGCACACACACACACACACACACACACACACACTAACAGGAACACATGATTTTATTGGCATGCCACTTGGTTTTTCCGTACAACATATATATGCATATAGACAGATTATTTATGAAATTGATTAAACATTTTATAGCTTTGGCGAAAAATTTATTTCAAATTCTCAAACTTATGATCTTAATTCACGCAACACACGCACACACACACACACACACACGACACACTCGCGATCGCGTGTCACTGTATTAGTTAACTTTTTAGCTTCGCTCTCAAAAGGATTCACATGGAGAGGGGCAGGCCAATAGTAATAAAAAAAAATCAATAAAAATATTTCCAAAATTTTTAACTCAACTTCCAGGCCGCAGAAGAGGAAGGAAAGAGGGAAGAGGAAGAGGCGCAAGGTGGGTGGCAGGGACAGGGTATTACGTGGTCGCAACGCTCACGAGCGCAGGGCCAGAAAGAAATCATTTATTTTTGGCCCATAACGTGCGTCGTCAGTGGTAAAATTTGTTCTTTTTTCGAAAACAATATCTATTTATAGATTTTTTGTGCGTTAATACCATATCTCTGAGAATATGTATTTAGACGCAAAACATACATAAATTTAATAAAAAATTGGAAGAAATGCCTTTCACACACACATCGACACTTATTCGCTTGTACATAAATTCATATAATCATATATTCATATTCATATTTATAAGCATATACATATACATGCACTCATACATATACACACACACACCGAGACACTTGCTAAGGAAGTCAGAGCCATCGGTAATACCACAAACAAGCTTCGAGCTGCAGAGAGAGAGAGCGAGGGGTGGAGAGGAGAGGAGAGAGGTTGATGGCATTGCAAACAAATAAACTTAATGAAAATTTCTTTAATTCTTTGGATAGATAAACGTCTGGAGGAAAAGAATCATATCAATCTAGAGGACAAACCAAGAACAAAAATATATTCCATAAGGAAATTCTTTGGGATTTCACTCAGACCCCGCAGTAAAGAGATGATGTTAATGGGTTGGGGCAGAGGGAAGGGGGAAGGGAGCTTTCAATAAATGTGTTAAAATTTAGAATTTATGCTTTTCGATATGAAAATAGAACATTTTTAAACTTTGGCCAAACAATTCGATCAAAATAAATATTTTGTTGTTGTCGTCGTTGTTGGTGTTGGTGTTGGTGTTGTTGTTGTTGTTGTTGTTGTTGTTGTGGTTGATGGTGGTGGTTTTTGAATGCTTTGGTGATATTTTTAACATTCAAGTTTTTGTTCCACATCTTGGTCTTCCTATATAAATGGAGCAGCTGCTGGTCCACAAACCTCCACTGCCATGGGAATCACAGTCTTGTCTCAAACTAACTGTTTATGCATACTTTTCATAAAATTCTTTACTTTAGCTTTGCTAAGTTATCTAAAACGGGTTTTAAAATAGGAGTCTTCCCAATGGTAAGTTTAAATACCCGAGACTCGAACCAAATGGAGTTGAGTTAAAGAATTAGGAAATCAAACGGAAAAATATGTTGAAAATCTTAGAGGAATAAATTAATTAAACACAACATCCACAAATCAACAATGAATGTTGGAGGTGAGAGAGGTTTCGCTTCGTTTGGTTTTTGGCAAGGACGAAATCGAGGCAAAATCGATTGAAAATATTTACAATGCCGAGAATATTATATATTTATGCATAGGTAAATATTTTAAAAAGAATCGATAATATATTGCATACAGATACGAGATACCTATATATTAATACGAGTTTTTATCTATTTTTTTTTTTTATTGTATATCGTATTTTATTTAATAATATATACATATGTATGTATGTAAACTATTGCTACATACACATAACTATGTTTCTTTATCTTTGCTTTTGTTTTGTTGTTTTTTCATTTGTTTATCGTTTACATAGATATAAACGCAGAGTAGTGGGTTTCATCTTACGGAAAACATTTTCTAGATCGCATTTAAAAAAAAAATCAATTAAAAAAAACAATTACATATTTATAATGTAGGCATTACGATATTAAATATTCATCATTACAGATTAAAAAGATAGGGGAGAAATGCAAATAAACTCAATCACAATGAAACAATTAACCGATCCCGATCCAATCGATCATCGATCATTCTCTATCGATATTTGTAATATGTCAACTCATTCCGGCTTGAGGGCTAGGCCCGGCGGTGGCGGCGACTGTAACTGCTCAATGAAAAGATCCTCGAGCGGTTGATCGCTGATAATGCGGAAGAAGAACAGATGATCGAGACACTTAAGACTGATGGAGCGCAGCGCGGGCAAGCGTAGCAGTAGCTGAGCAAAGCGACCATCGTCACCGGGATGCTCCAATCGGCAGTGCTCATCTAGGCAGGCATAGACCTTCTCGCGGCACAGTTCGATGTCGGCGCGATTCGTTATACCTCGTATATCCGGATTATATAAAATGATCGCCTTCAGGCAGGACAATTCCCGCCTGTCCAGATTCAGGCGTTTCATCTTCACGCTCAGCTCTGACAATATCCGATCAAAGATTGTATGCACTCCGGCCTTGATGGCGCTATTCCGATGGTATGAGAAATTCTGATTGAGGAACAGCTGCTGCGGCTGGAGCACCGGCGAGCGTCGCTCAAATGCGCTGTCATGCCCCATACCAGATAGAGAATCATCCAGCGATACGATGCTGCACCAGGCGACATTCGCAATGAGCAGCTCATTCCAGGCGGCCTTCAGCAATATAACCTGATCTTGGAGTGGAAGTTGTGCAAAGTGCGGCATAAGACGTGCGTACTCCACCATTTGGTAGAGTTGTTTGTTAACCACCTGACAGAGCGCTGAGACAGCACCTTTGTAGTCCGGCTGCACCGTGGAGTTGGGACCGACGCGCAGAAATGCAAGTGATCTGTCCCCACTGTGCGCCTCCGCTCGCTGTTCGGCGTCTATTAATCGCTCGATGGTAAAGTCGCGGGACACACTATTGGGCCTAAAGTCATCTGAAGCGCTGTTAGCACCACCTGTGCCATTGCCACCACCACCGCTACCACCACCTGTTCCACCACCGGCACCACCACCACCCGATCCTCCCAGACGTCCCGTTGAGGTGCGAGCTCCGCGCTGTCGTTCCTCCTGTACCGCCTCCCGCTTCATGCCACAGGATAGACACTTTTGATAGCGGCAGTATTGGCAGCGATTCCTCTGCCTTTTGTCAATGATGCAGTTGCGATTCTCTCGGCAAGCATAAGTGAGATCCTTGCGCACCGTGCGCTTAAAGAAGCCTTTGCATCCCTCGCAGCTATACACACCATAATGCTTTCCACTGGCCCGATCCCCGCAAATGGAGCATAGATGCTTTGAGGCGCCCAATGGATGATTCGGCGGATACTGTTGCTGTTGTGCGGCCTGCGCCATTTGATTCTGATTTTGATTATTATTGTTGCCGCCTCCCGGCAGAACATTAACCATATTCATGGCCTGCAAGAAGGGCACAGGGCTATCGGGCTTCGGAGAGAAGCTACTGTTGTTGCTGTCATTTAGCTGTGATAAGTCTGGCTTAACTTCCTCCTTAATGGTGCCCAGACGGAAGGCAGTGTCCTGATCGCAGTTGTCCATCGTTGTATCGTTGTTTTATTTTTATTATTATGTGACTTATATTTTATGTTGTGTTTCTTAATTGTTATTACGATTATTCTTGGTGGTGTTGTTGCTGTCGCCGTTGACTTTCCCCACTGCAGTTTCACTTTGCCGTCGACAGGAACGCCACCGTGTCTGAGTCGGAGTCTACTTAACTTACAAGACGAAATTGCTGGCTGCATAAAAAGCAGTATCGGCATTTACATAATTTTGCGATTTTAGCTTGTTGCTATATCTTCTCCTTTTTCTAATTTGCTTATATCCACAAACAAAGAATTTATGTGGACAGACTTTCTGACTATGATTAAATACTTTTTCGCGTCGACATTTTTTTCTCAACAAAGGCAAAGTTCACCACATCAACTTCAATTCACCAACGGCCAGTGTTGAGTAGTGCGCACAGGCCGTGGCGGTAGTTAACGAAGTGCATGCAACAAAAAAAACTAAGCAATATAGCTTCCATAGATAATTAAGAAATTGTTGTTGCATTAGTGGCATTGTTGAAAAATTGTGTGGTGTTCCCACAATATTGGGAAGAGCAACAACCCTGTGCAGGGCAGACTACCACCAAATGAGTTTTCACCACAAACACACAAGGCAACTCTGAGTCTTTCACAATACAATTTTTGTTGTACTTGCAAACTCACTCACACTAGCACAGACGCGACGAGCCAGACGCAACACACAGATAGAAGCGACCCTCCTTGCAATTATGTGCGGCATATGCAAAAATACAAATACAGCTGCAAGTGAACACACGGACGAACACATTTGAACACTCATACATGTTTGCATATGGACAAAGCGCCAATTCCCCGGCTCCGGCCTCGGCCCCAATAAGCGACAAGGCAACAAACTAATAACAAATAATAAATCCCACATACGCGCCTTCAAAAATAATTTTTACAATGTCAACCATTGAAGATTTTACATCAAAATCAAAGTCAAATTAATATTAAATATGATGTAGATGAATGGCAAATGCACAATGCAACTTACTTGCATGCGCACTTGTTTGATTTCACGCAAGTCAATGCTCCCGGCTTTTTATAAACTTTGAGATATACTTACACATACGCGAATATAAGCACACAAATAAATAAATATCAATTGATAGAAGCTTTTATTTGTAATTATTTTTACCGAACCGATCTGCCGTCGAATTCAAACGCACTGCAAACAAAATACTAACAGTTACAAAAGCACTAATTTAGCCGGCTTTAAAATACGTATGTTTATAAATATATCGAAAAATCGATAGCACAATATTCTAGGGTAGATAGAACGCAGCTCTGCTTTGAATTAAAGATATTTTTGGATTAAATTGTGTTTTAGTATTTTAAGTACATAATTTAGTCAATGTCATTTATGTCAATATTATTAAGTTGGAATACTTCCAGTCTTAAATTTTCAATGCAACTATTTAAATACTCAATCTCTTCACGAAACAATTCCGCTTCATAGGTCAAGTCTTCGTATTCCTGATTGCGAGCACTTGGACTGCTGTTTGCTTGGGCCTCCTGGTTTTGTGATTGATTTGAATCTTCGAAGTCCAGATAGATTTGAAAATAATCATCGTCTCTACTACGACACACTGGACATCTTTTCGATCTAAAAAAAAATTGAATTTACTAAGGTTTGTATTAACTTCAGCTTCCAAGAGATACACTCACTCTTCCCACCATCTTTGCAGACAATGCCAGTGAAATACGTGACCACAAGTGCCAGCATATATATTATCCGCTGGCTTATATTGCTCTGAGCATATGACACAGCTAAAGTGGCTTCTTTTACAAGTACTATTGTTCATACTGGACTTTTGCTGCGGCTGCTGTCACTGCTGCGAATGCGATTCATTTTAAAAATGAGCTTAGAAAATGCAATGGAACTACTTTAGAACGTACGGTACGATCAGCTCTTATCAGTTGCATGTTCCACCCTCTGTGCATTTGAATTTTGTTCATTTACCATAGATCTCTGGGTACGGGACGGTACGAATAAAAAGGGCAAACTCATTAAACCAATAATCCGATCAACTGATATGTTGTATTTTCGCCGATTTTTGAAAGTTCCAATGCGTGCTTTTATCACATAAACTCCCATTTTATGCGCCCTCAAAAGATAACCACATTAAGATTAGAACACAATTTATAAATATGCTGACAGATTCAATTTTAAAATATGTGTTGTTTTACTGTGCGGATTTATAAATATTTATATTCGATTGTAAGTGCATCTTTTGTGATATTGCTGTCTTATTTTTTTTTTTTTTCTGTTTTCTGTTTTCTTGTAAATAAGTGTTTGTGAGTTCTACTAAAAGTATACAAATATAAATATTTCTAGAAATACATACATTATAATAATATTATATGGAATGATCATATCAATTCATAATCAATTGAAGTGAAGGTTCAGGAGCGACCACTATCAATCAGTTACCAAACATTTATATATATAACATACATACAAATACATATGTTTTTTAATATTACAAAAAAAAATAATATATTAATATATATAAATATATATAAGACAAAACATTTAAGTCGTAATGTAATCGACAATGATAAACCCTGCAGCTAATGTAAGTTATAGCGTGGCGCAGCGGTATATATATATATATATATATCTATATATATATATATATATACATATATATATACATATATACATATTTATATATTTATATATATGTATATTCTATATAAATTACTTCTGGGAATGTTTTTTGATATTTACATACATACAAATTGCTTAGATCGTATTTGACGGCACACAGTTTTCACGAGATATAACAGATTCGGAATATATATAAATATATATGTATGGAATATATGGAAGCCTTTACGATACGCTATGAATTTCGTTAGAGGAAACAAAAAAAAAAGGCTACAGGGTATCTGAGGGTTAATACTAAATGTGGGGGCAACATGTAGGTGATAATGAGTGTACGATAAACCATTTACGATATACGTTGTAACTGGTGCGAATATGGAATGTAACAGTTACGATATTTGGAATTAAAGCATTTCGTTAGTCTTTTGGATTTTCAAACTTCGTTGGCAACTTGCTAGCTTCGTCCTGGTTGAGGCTCGGCTGCATCGTGTCCTTCTTCGAATTGTTGTCGCTATAAGACTGGACTCTCTTTGGACTGTTGACGTTCATGTAGATGGGCGATTTCGTTACTTTTGATGCCGGCTGTGCAGCCAAATTTGGCAGAATTGTTGGCAGAGCTGCCGGATTGGATGTGGTGGGTAGCTCCTCCTCCTCCAGAATTATGTCGTCGCCCACCATGGTTATTCGGCGCATCGGTATCGATGCGCTGGCCAGTAAACCAGCTCCGGGGCGATAGACGGCGCTGCTGAGGCTGCTGTTCCCGCTGCTGTTGAATCCGTTGTTGATGTAGGAGTGATTGTTCTTCTTGATGGGCTTGCGATTGCTCGCGCTGCTGGCGGTCGTTGTCGCCAGCGTTACTGATGGCGGCGGTGGGGGCATAACCGATGGCGGTAGATTCGATTTGTTCAACAGATCTGGTCCCCGGGACATCAGCTCCAATGACTGTGCCAACTTTGGCGATGCTGGGGCTGCCGGTGTTGGTGAGGTCTGGGAGTCTGATGTCTGTACTGCCGATGCCGATGCCGACACCGACGCCGACGCCGACGCCGGCGCCGCTGCACCCGCTGTTCCGCCTGCCGACATCTGGGAAACGATGGTGCGGCTGTGGTTGTTGCTCAACCCGGTATCTTTCCATTTCTCTAAAACGATTTGTGACCGTGACTTAGTCTATAAAGTTCGCATGCGTTTAACCTCATATCAAGCTACATACCTGCCGCACTGCTAGCCCCATTGGTCTTGCCGAAGGGCAGCAGCAGACGCGCCGTTTGGCAGAGCACCACCGTCTTGTAGGCCTTTCGGTACTGCTTGTTCATGATGACGTAGATGATCGGATTGATGCAGGCCGACAAGTAGAGCATGATGTAGCTGAAGATATGCATGCTGGGATGATCGACATCCTTGTCGGCCACCTTGACAATGGTGATGGGCAGGTAGCAGATCACAAAGGATAAGAATATCGCCAGAACCATTTTGGTGATGCGCCACTCGTTTCGCTTGGCCCGAACTTCACGTTGGTCCTTGACTCGTGTTGGCGGCTGTTTGCCACCCGATGGCAGCGTGTCCGGCACATCTGTGGAGTAGCTGCTGCTATCGGATGAGACACGACTGGGCGGCACATTTGCGGCCGCTGCCTGTGCCGAGCCATCGCCACCCGATGGCGTCGACCCGGTGGCGGTGGCAACAGGACGCAGATTATTGGGTATCGAGTTCTGTTTGTTGGCGTGCTGCTTCAGCCGCTGTTCGGACTTGTGCACCACCCAGAAGATCTTGGCATAGCAGGCAATGATCACCAGGCAGGGTATGACAAAGGCCGTAATAAACAGAGTCGTCTTGCTGCTGTGTCCATGCTTGTCGTTCATAATGGAGCACGTCTGCAAGCGGTTATCATAGCCAAAGCGTCCCCAGACGCCCAGCAGCGTTGGCAGCTGCATTCCATACGAGACCAGCCAGCAGGCGGTGATCATGACGGCGATCCAGTGCCATTTGTAGATCCGAGCATAGCAGCCATGGTGGGTGATCATCACGTAGCGATTGATGGTGATCATGGCGATGCACAGTAGCGACACTCCAATGTTGCCATACTGTATGAACGGAATGATCCTGCACAGCACCTCTCCATGGCGCCAGGTGCCCTGCACAAAGCGCAATCCTTGGAAGGGCAGAACCAAAGCGCAGAAGAGAAGATCAGCAATGCAAAGGCTGCGCAATAGAAGTTCTGAATGAGTTAATGGAATCAAGGGAATCCCTCACACTGCATCCTTTTACCTTATTATGAAGGCTGCCGCCACATTGCGTACTTTGGGACACTTGACCAGAGCCACAACAGTCAGGAAGTTGCCAATGATTCCTACGATCATGATCAGAAATGTCATGACCGCGGCAAAGGTCAACAGCGACTGGGAGAAGCTGTGTGGAAGGGGAGGGGGGGAACATTAAGAAAAATTTCTCTAATTTGGATCATTTCGATCAATCGATGAATGATCCTTGAGATCATCGTGTCGACCTATGGCCTGCTGGGCATCATATCTGAAGTGCTTCCGCTGGCCAAGAATCGCTGGCCATTGTTGCTCGGGCAACACTCATTTTCACATCGTCGTCGCTCTCACTGGAAGTCTGCCAACGATCGCAGTCGAGGTTATGTGCGTGTGTGTGTGTGTGTGTGTGTGTGCGTGTGTTTAAGACAGGCGACAGACGACAGACAGAAACCGAGCTGAGCTCGGACTTGCGAGAGGAGCACTTGAAATGGGCCGCGTAATAATAACGATCTGTTATCAGACCTTTCACACTGCGCTATAATTACCCAGCAGGCACTGATAGGGTCGAGGGCAAGTAGCAACCTACCCACTGGCGTCCACATCGTCGAGGCTTGTCGTTGGGCTCGGCTCCGGCAGGGCCATCATATCGCCGCCAGAAGTTGTGTCGTCACTCATGCTACAAGAAAGGAACAGATTATGAAGACAGCCGCATAAATAAAAACGCTCGCTTTCGGCTCACACAAATGACCCAAACAGTTCCTGGAGGAGGTGCCTCAAAGACGTCCAAACCCTTGGCCAGTTATATTATAAACAACAAAAATGACACCAACTACCGACTACCGACTACCGACTGCCAAATGCGGACAACCCACAACCGATCGCTGCCAACGGCCAACTAAACAGAAGCGCTGCCCCAGCGTAAAATGATCCCCTATCCGCGAAACGGGGCACCACCGGGTGGTGCCGCAGATGGGGCCCTCGTCTTTTGTCTTTTGCTGAGAGCTGAGAGCCGAGAGCTGAGAAGTGGCTGGCTGTTCCTTCAGACTACAATAAATTAGTGTCAATTAAATAATTTAAAGAGGTCACATACACCCGATTCACCCGACTCAGAACCTACCCCATGCCGGCCACCACCATCATCATCATCATCATCTCCATAGCCATCGCCAGTGCCATCTACAGCTCTGGGTGCAAAGATCAACGTCGAACCTTAATTAATTGAGTGTTCTTCAAGCAATTCTAATGTGACACAATGTCTCAAATGTGTACAGAAATGCCGGAACTTTGGAAATTCTGGACAACTTGCTTCTAAGAAGATGACGCCTCGTCCATGACGCGGCGTCAAAGGACCAGAAATCAATAGATGGCAACAACGGCACTCCCACAGCTCAAATCTCTTTGGATTGCTTTGTACTACGGGATGGGGAGTTACCGATTGGAAAATCATCCCACGGATCACTAGGTGTCCAGATGGATACTCAGAAAAGTGAGTCAAGATTATGTGAATCAATATACACAGTGCTTGGCATTTATCAAGGTTCTAAACATATATTCCTCACTCTCTGATTTAATGAGTTTCATTTCTCGAATTGCGTGTCGACTTGTTGCGTATACGCAATGTTGAACAGACCTCGAACGTCTTCCATTGAGCTGGGAGAGCGTTCCATGTGCTCAATTGGAAAATAGCACTCGTTTAGTTGTTAAGGTGTTTCCACTTATCGCTCTTAAGCGCATGTGTGTGTGAGTGTGTGTGAGTGTGTGTGTGTGTGTGTGTAGATACAGACACCATATCTTATCAGGGAGAAGGACTTACCTGGTTGCTTGGTGTGTGGCACATACGATCGCTATTTGAAATAGATATCCCAGGTAGACACTTTGTCACAGCTGTGTTTACATTCGCGTTCGGCTTGGCAAACAACGTTAATCGATTATCGAATTTCGATCACTTTAATCACTGACCATCGACCACTGATCACTGATCACCGATTGTCAATCATCCATCAATGATCCGCGATCATCAAACATTGATTTTCAATCACTGATCACTGATCACTGATCACTGATGACCGATCACTGATCACTGATCACTGATGACCGATCACTGATCACTGATCACTGATAACCGATCACTGATCACTGATCACTGATTACTGATCACTAATTACTGATTAGTGATCACTGATACTTAATTACTGATCACTGATCAATGGTTACTAATCACTGATCTCCGATCACTTATTTCCAATCATCGAACACCGAACACCAAACACCGATCACTGGTCAATTGAAACCTAACACCGATCACTTGCTCTCAGTGATCACAGATCATTAGCAAAGTTGTTATCAGTTTGTTGTTAGCTTGGGCTTGGGCTTTATTTGCCGATCGTTCACGTAATCACAATATGAAAGGAATAGTCTCTGTATGAGCACGCTCCGATGATCGCAGCCAGAATCTGTGACGCCTTTTCGGACGAAATTAAAGTCAAGGTCCGAAACGAGCTTGGCTTTTGTGAGTAATGCCTTAAAAACACTTTGCATCTGCTGCTCTTTTATCCGTCGATGTTTTTTAAGCCATTTACTTGAGTTTCTGTTATACCTGAGGTCTGCTTGCCTCTTTTGTTGTTGTTATTTTTGTTATTGTTGTTATTTTTGTTATTGTTATTATTCTTGTTGTTATAGTTGTTTTGTTGTTGTTGTTGTTGCTTTTATTTGTGACTGTAACAGGGGGAGGAGGAGTGGAGCACGAACGCGTCTGATGATTCAAACGCCGGAGCGAGTGTCATGTCATGACTAATACACAGTCCAGATTGAAGCGCTGCAGACTTGCCAGCCGAGTGCCAAGCTCGTTGCCCGATGTTCGGCAGGTAACAAATGTTGCATCCAATGTTCACAAATTGATCACGTTTTTAACTCCACCTACAACTTTCGTTCGTCAGCTTTGCGGGAGAAGAGCGCGATCACAACAAACTGGCAAACTAAATTAACTGTAACGGACAAATTGCGCTCGCCTTCGCCTTCGCCTTCGCGCTTGCGTTTGCCTAGAACGACTGCACAATATTGAGCGCTCGTTTGGGGGGCCATGCTCTCGAAGTCGCTGTCGCCGTCGTTGTTGCTGTCGCTGTCGCAATCGCAGTAGCCATCAAAGTCGAACTCGCACTCGCACTCGGATTTGGTTTCGTACTCGCACTCGTACTCACACTCGCACTCGCACTCGAAGTCGCATTCGCACTCGCACTCGCACTCGCACTCGCACTCGCACCCTCAGTTGGCGTCAACGTCGTCGTTGTCCGCTGTCCGTTGCTTTTAATGCTGTCAAATGATATTGTCTGTTGGGGCGGTTGACAGTTTCCCTTGCCAAGCAAGCCAATACCCGCTCTTGATCATGCTCACTTAATCATTTTCTCTCATTCACACTTTGCCTCTCTCTCCCTATATTTTCTCTCTCTCGCTCTCCACACGCAATTGTTATCTCATGTACGTACATATTTGTCAGTTACCATTTGAATCGTTTCGGTGAATGAGTGACTTGTAGCCGAAAGCGGAGCGGAAGGGGGTGACGTCTGTTCGATTGCTGATCGCGTTAGTTAATATTCCTCTGCGCTATGCACACATACACACACTGCATGCATGTATTTGTGCGAATTTTTTATATATGTTTACGTCGGTGTTGTATTTTGTAGATGGGCGACACGCACAAAGATACGCAGCCCACAATTCGCATTCCCATTAACGAGTCCGCATGCAACTATTGCCCGCTCTTTAACCCATACACTCAAATACTATTATATTAATATGTACATACATATGATCATGCGCGTACCATGCACATGTGTATATATCCCCACTTATACATATGTATTTATTTTCACAAGCTGCAGTCTGTCGCAACTGCAATCCATTTCTTGGGTCAAGATGCCGCAGTTGCCGAAGACAATGCCAATCACCAATGACAACAAGCAGTGGACTGACTGTAGGCCTGAACGACTAAAGGTTACCCTACCAGAGACACTATAAAATATAGAGAAATATCTGTTTCTAACATATTTATTGTATATATCTGTTTATTAGATTTGAGATAGAGGTAAAAGCTTTAATTCTTACACGTGAAGTTATTTACTATGGCTCTTTACCTTTTAGACTCCCCTACTCACCATTCTGCTCTTATTCACCCTACTCACCATACTCTTAGCATAAATGTGCTTATCTATAATTTCTATATATAACACTCAACTCTTTGAGTGCAGAAACTGCCATGGCTTCAACAGTTAACCACTCAATTAGAGAAATCGTATGTCCAGTCTATAAATATATATATATACATATATATACATATATATATATATATAAAATATATATATAATTAATTAGGAATTTAAAGACCATATCGTTCATAGTTACTAAGATCAATGAGCTGAGCTGCAACTGTCGATGCTTTGGGCACCCGGAATTACATGCTGTACTCGAAGCATTAAAGATAAGCAGATGCATTGTGGCAAGGGAACGATACGGATACGGAATCGATTGGCTCCGATCTTGAGCTTGGGTCACTGTTCCACCAAATGTTTACATAAATTGTAATGAGGATGTCATATCGCGGTTCTTTAAGGCGTTTGTTTACTGTGTGAAGAACATGATCGTTTCAATAGATATCCAAACATTTCGTCGGATTGTGTGATTGTTAAGTGTGTAATTGTACGCGTATGTGTGCGTGTGTGTGTGCATGTGCTTGGCTGTGCCTGAATATGTATGTGAGTGTGTTTATGTGCTTACGGGGGAGTGGGACTCGCATGCCCAATCTTACAGTTCCAATGAGCTATAAACAATTCCCGGGAGCTCTCCCCGATTAGTGGTCAGTTAGAAATCGATTTCAACCACATACCACAATGCTCGTAAACCTAGAGATATGTTTAGAAGTGTACACACACACAGGCACACACACACACTCAGAGCCACATGTGCATGAGTGTGTGCGCCTGCATAAACACAAAAATTTAACACACTTGCTTGGGCTCATCATAGAACCAGGGGGATGCGGTAGCAACAGTGTGGTTGGGGAGAGGGTGGGGGGTTGGTGTTGTTCGAGGCGGTACCGGTCAATTTTCAATTGTTGCCAAAGAGTTTTTCTGACTCAGTAGATTTTCTGAGTCTTGTGTTTATTCATATGAACTCATACATGTGTACATATATAATTATGTGTATATATATATATATATATATATATATATGTATTTTTTAACTGAACACTCTCACTCTCATTTATTTTCATTCCCTTTTCCATTCTCCGTCAACCCGGAGACCGGTGCCGCCTGCCCGATGTTCGCCTTCCAAAGCCCGCACCCTTCAACACTCGATTATCCATCCGTCTGCCCAGCAGTCACTTCTGGGTGACTGTTCTTTTCCATTTGTCCAATTAATTAATTAAGACTTTTATTTCAATGACGCCAAAGACCACGAGACCATCTCGACCCGTTGAGGTTATGTGCCCGATCTATTGTGACGCCATCGACCGCTTGGACCTCAAATGATTAATACTGAATATGCAAAAAAAAATGTGCCATAAAAAATATTAGTTAATTTTTTATATATTTATTCCTTTCATATCATAAAATATATATATTCTTGTTCCTACCGTAACTTCGATCTCCGAGCATTTGCTCTGATTCACGGGGCTTCCGTTGGATTAAGTTATTCATGATACTCTTAACCTCTGGATGTCGACTACATTTCGTATACCCCCCGCCCCAAGTATTGATGAATTTTCAATTGGCTTCTGCTTATCCAAATTTACATATCTATATGCATATGTATACATGCATATACACATATACATATCCAGCTAGTCGGAGGAAGCAAATACTTGGATTTACGTGCGTGTCCATCGAGAAATTCAATTGCAAAATCGTGAGAGCGGATACGCCAGGGAATTTCTATATAATGGGGATTATTTAACTTATGATGTTCCATGGGGGAAATTCGAAAGAATAAAATTGGCTCCCTGAACTTTGGTTCTGCTGTGTGAAAATTCTAAAAAAGAAAAAAGCGAAACAAAAAAAAAAAAAACCAAAAAGAAATCCAAAAGCAAAACCAAAATTAATATTAAAACCAATAACAAAAACAATAACAATAATAGCCTCAGTTTCTGATATGGATTGGGATCTGAATTGGGATATGGATATGGATAGGGATATGGATTTGGATTTGGATTTGGATGTGGATGTGGATTCAGAATCAGAACTCAAGTGAAACAAAAAAAGGCCCAAGTATAAGAAGAATGTAAACAAAGCGCTTCGCTTATTTCAAATTACCCGATGATGAAGTCAATTGTTGTATACAATAAAAGTGTTGTTGTTTTCTCACTATTGTTGTTGTTGTTGCTATTGTTGCTATTGTTGTTGTTTTCGTTTTTCGAAAGTTTCGATTCGTTTCGTTTCGCTTCGCATACCCTGTAATTATATAGAGAATTTCTATAACAACAAAATGAGTGTGTATACAAATTTCTTAAGATAGAATCTCGGGAACAATGCCACGAGGATCTCTACGTTTCAGATACATCTTAATATTTTAATAAAATTAAAAAAAAAATTAAATTTTAAATAACATAATATTGTAAATAAATAATATAATATGTATGAAAAATCAAGTATTAATTTATATATATTTTTTATATTTAATAATAAATAAATAGTAAAATATTGTAAATAAATAATAATTATTTTTAAGTTTAAATATAAAATAATATATAATTTTAATATTTTATTATCATAATTAAATATTTAAAAATTTTAAATAAATTATACACATTATATTTAATTATTATAATATATTTTAAATATTTAATAATAAGTAATATTTATTAAAAATAATTTCATATTTTTTGATAAAAGATTTATTTAATTTTTGAATTAAATTATTAATATTTTTTAAAATTTTTTTTTTATTTTTATTTTATTTTATTATCAATTAATTTTATGCTAATATCATAATTTAATTATTTTTATTTGATGTTCTTAGAATTGTGCCCAGGATTTTATCACAGCCTCCACGCAGTATCAGTCCTTGGAGCAGTACCGGCACGTTTCCAACTCCCCCATATCCTCCGTAGGGCAACCCTTAACAAATATAAATTTATTGAATATTTTTATTTTACTTTAATTATTTAATTTTTATTTTTTTTATTTTTATTTTTGCTATTTTTTTTTTTATTTTTATTTTTGATTTGTTGTTCTTTGTCTCAGGCACTCGACTTGCCCTCGACTCTTAAGTGTATTCCCTAGTCGGGCAGACTCCCTTGGACTTCTCTTGATCTTATTTTTTGTTTCTAGCCGATGCTCTGCTATTTGGGCTAGTGCCGATGTATAGAATTTAGTTTAGTACAAAATCGGCGCAGGAACGAGCGCATCATAGTTTCGACTGCCGCATCATAGTTTCCTTGAAGGCATAGTATAAACGCACGCACACACGCACACACACGCACGTACACACGCACACCTCACACCTCACACCTCACACCTCACACCTCACACCTCACACCTTACACCTCAGATTCATTGAAGACCCTTTGGTACACAAACACAAAAGACGTCCACAGCGGTGGAGGAGCATGCCGGATCAGTTTAATAACCAGACACTGGGTCATATCCAGATTCTGAATGAGCCCGGGGCTCATCCTCTGGCACTGACCAGAAGGATGGGTGCCAACAAGATGAGCATGAATGCGCTCGCCGAGCAAGAGAACGAACTCTTTGAGGGCTACTCGGATGAGCTGCTCACCTTTGCCTGGGTGGCCTGCATTGTGTTCATTATTGTGGGCGTGCCCGGCAATCTCTTGACTATTGTGGCCCTGTCCCGGGGTAAACAAACGCGCAACTCAACGGCCATCTTTATCATAAACCTCTCGTGCTCCGATCTGCTCTTTGGATGCTTCAATCTGCCACTGGCCGCCTCCACTTTTAAGGAACGCGCCTGGACACATAGCGATCTACTTTGTCGCCTATTCCCGATGCTCCGCTACGGATTGTTGGCCGTCTCATTGCTGTCCGTTTCCCTGATCACCATCAATCGGTACATCATCATTGCCCATCCGCGCCAGTATCCACGGTAAGTGTGGTTCACTGCCCTCCACCCAATCGATATGCGTACAATGGACATCCCTCATCTCTTCCAGCATCTACCAGCGACGCTATCTGGCGCTCATGGTGGCCGGCACTTGGCTGATTACGTTCTCCATCATGATACCCACGTGGCGTGGAGTCTGGGGACGTTTTGGGCTGGATGCCAGCATTGGCTCCTGTTCCATATTGCACGACAAGTATGATCGATCGCCCAAGGAGTTCCTCTTTATCACTGCCTTCATGTTGCCCTGCGTCTGTATTGTGATTTGTTATGCAAGGATCTTTATGCTGGTCCGTCAGGCAGCCATCAGGGCGGGTGCCAAGAGCTCAGAGACAGCCATAACACCGCCAATTCAGGCGCCGGCACCAGCTCCAAAGTTGCATGAATCTAAGGCAAAGGATAAGTCCAAGGCAAAGGGCAAGAGCAAAGACAAGAATAAGGATACAAGTAGAAGTAAGGATAAGGAAGTCAATAAGAGTAAGGACAAGAGCAACAGCTCCAATCTGGAGACCGACGACTCCATCAGCAATGACACAGCGAGTCCTTTCGTAGTTGACGAGTTCATGCCCTTCATCGACGACAATGCCTCCTCCCAGAGCTTTCCAATCTCGTACAGCATCATTCGCGACGACCCGCCCATTGATGCCAATGTGATCCTGCAGGCTAATAACATTGGCAACAACAAGGACCGAATACTTCCCAATGCCAACACGGCCCTCTCCCTAGCAACAACATCCGCCGATTCAGCAGTCACCGAGATTGCCAAATCACCGACGCCCACAGAACAGACCAAAAACTCGTGAGTATCCGCTGAGTCTCGACTAGTAGATACCCTGTAATTTATAGCGCTCCAAGCCTTGAATCTTCACCCTTCCCTTTGAAGCGATGGAATTTTTTTTCTTATTTTTCTAAACTTCATCCTTTAATATATCGATAGGTTCTCCTTAGGGAGATCTGATTATGGCCTTTTTACAGTTATTCCATCCGATTTTATATGTCAGAAATCTGCAAATATTTTTCAATTCCTTAAAGTCAAGGTGTTGAGTGAATTAAATACCACCTGGAGATTATTTATTTATTTCGCTTCTTCATCAATGTTTTTCTTTTATCGATAACTTTTTGTCTTCCGCCTGGCAGTACTGCAGGTGCCAAAGAAACTAAAAGTTTGTATTTAAAGGGTATTTTTGAGTCGATCACTTTGAATGATTTCTCTTCCTGTTTTTAAAATAATTTTTTTATTTTTTAATTTCTAATTGTTGATTTTTGAATTTTTTGAAATATTTATTATTTTTATTATTTTTATATTTTTTATATTTTTTTTATCTTCTCATTTCTTGCCTCGTCTCTTTTGTGTCTGGGACACAGGAGAAATCCCATCACCGCGTCCCTGCGAACCTCCTTTACCCGATTCAGTCCTCGAAAATCGCATTATGTGTCCATGGGGAACACATCGAATGCATCGTCCATTTATCCGGGCAGGATGAGCGCCAAGGATCGGCGACTGCTTAAGATGATACTGGTGATATTCGTGTGGTTCGTCATCTGCTACCTACCCATAACGGTGGCCAAGATCTGGAAGAGTGCCAACGATGTGCACGTCTTTAATATAATGGGCTATTTACTGATATACTTGACCACCTGCATCAATCCCCTGATCTATGTACTCATGAGCTCCGAGTATAGACGCGCCTATTGGAATCTTCTGCGGTGCCACAAGTCCGAGCATCTGCAGCAACAGCAGAGGGCATTGAAGAAGCACCTGGAGTCGAATCGAGCGCTCAAAACGTGATAAATGTGCGCGTGTGTGTGTGTGTGTGTGTGTGTGTGCGAATGAGTGGGTGGTGTATGTGTGTGTGTGTGTGTTGTGTGTGTGTTGTGTATTCCGTTTTGCACCGATATCCGTCCCTTAACAAACTGAGTGCTAAGAGATCAAGATTACTGCTATTTTTATCCGTATTCGTATTCTTATCCGTATCCGTATCCGTATTCGTATTCTTATCCGTATCCGTATTCGTATTCTTATTCGTATCCGTATTCGTATCCGTATCCGTATTCGTACTCGTATTCTTCTTTGTATCCGTATCTATGTTTACACCCATATCCGTGGCCGTGCCCGTGTTCATATCCGTATCCGTATCCGTATCCGTATCCGTACCCGTATCCGAATCCACATCCAGTGACAGTTGAAGCATGATAAGTTCCAAGTAAATATTTATATAAATGTATAGTTACTATAAATATAATAATATCATATGCCATTCCCTCCCCGTGAATGAATAGTCGATTAATCGATAACAGAGCGTGGGATCGAAAAATGTATTGCATTTTATACCAAATGACTTTAATATCTGGTTTACATTTGAATTCCATGTTTAAGAACAATCGATGTTTTTTGCTGCTTGCCTCTAATTATTGTACCAATACATACAGAATGTGAGTATCTATGTATGTATATGTACATGCATATGCATATGCATCTCTATATGTATATGTATATGTACATGTACACATACATATTTAATATAGCCTATGTCTTCAATAAATGCTTCGAGTAATTGATATATGTAGTTTTCATTTTCGTTTCTAGTGAAATTTTCTTTTGGTTTTTCTTTTCTCTTCTCCTCTCCTCTTCTCTTCTGTTCACCTCCCCCTACTCAGTTAATATTTTTGAAAATCTTTTGAATCGTCTCTAGTTTAGGTTTAAGATAATACAAACATAGCTTAGTATAATTATTATCATAATATACATATTGTATATGTCAGTGTGTCAATGCGTACGAAACTTGGACTACTTAAGGCTAGTAACACAACTAAATGATCCAATAATATGGGTAATATGTATTTCCATATGACTTCAATTTGTTAATCTCCAAATTGTAACCTCCCCCCCCCCCCCTCGCTCTTTCTTTCTCTCTCACTCCTTCCTCTCAAACTTCTTGGATCGCTAACGGTATGTATAAGCCTATAAATGTGTGTATATAATAGTATATAGTATATCGTATATAGTATATAGTATATATATATAGTATATATATATGTAGTATATATATATGGTATATATATGGTATAATGTATATTATATATAGTATTGTATTCCGTATTCATGTATATATGGTTAAAATTATATTAATTTTAAATTTTTTTAATTATTAGTTATTAATTATTAATTTTTGTCCTTTAGCTCATCCCGCTTATCGTTTATCATGTATCGTTAATCGTTTATCGTTTATCATTTATCGTTTTTGATTTGTTGATTTTCATTAATCGTTTATTATTTATAATTGATTATTTATCATTAATCGTTTATAATTAATCGTTTATCATTAATCGTTTATCATTAATCGTTATCATTTATCGTTTATCATTAATCGATTATCATTTATCGTTTATCATTAATCCGTAATTTTGTAACATTTAATTGCAATTGCGAGCGTAATAAAAATGGCCGCCCACTCCCATCGGAGTCCTTCACACGGACTCCAGCTGCTCCGAAATCTCTAGTATGGGACTCTCGCTGAGCGGCTTGACCAGCGTCTGCCAGCTGGGCGTGAAGAGGCTAAGCACCGGAGTCGTAGTCTGGGAGCGGACATGGTATTCAGAGTCGACATGACTGTGCGCATGGGCAAGCCCATGGCTATGTCCATGCCCATGAACGCCATGGACGACATGGCTGTTGAGTAGTCCCTGTGGTGGCGTTGCCGATGGTGTTGCTGGCGTCGTGGACGGCAGTGGTGCTGATGATGATGCCGCCCCCGCTGTCACGCCCCCTACCACAGAATCGGTGGCCGGCTGATTGATGTAGGAGGTCTTTAAGTTCATTTGGCTGAATGCATGTGCTCCCGGCATGGTCAGTGAGTGCTGCAGCCGAGGTGGACCACTCCTGGGGCGATCCAGCATCGCCAGCTCGTACAGCTCGTCGGCCAGATGCTGTTCCGGGGCAGGCGGTGCCGTGGCAGAGGCATGAATGTGACTGTGATTGTAGTGGACGTGGCCGTGATGATGGCGTCCTGCCAGCTGTGCCTCGAGAGCGTACTGCTTCTGGAAGAGCTGACGCTTTTGTTGGAGCAGCCGATGCTGCAGAAGCTGCTGTTGCAGTGGCGGCTTTTGCATCGGTGACATCGCCACGCCCGTGGCCAGATGCTGCAGCTGATGCGGATGTGAGTAGACGCCCGGCGGAGGTGGTGGCGGGGCATAACAGCCATGACCATGTCCGGAATAGAGATCTGGGCCGGCATCCAACAGCAGCGGTGGTGGCGGAGGCGGAGCGTAGGTCAGCTGCTGGTGATGCTGCGGGTGCAGGTGATGGAGAGTCTGATGTGTCTTGAGGGGCATCGCATAAAATTGACTGTGTGGAAATTGACAGTTGGCCAAGTTGAGCTCCTCCAGTGCAAGATGTCCATGTCCATGGCCATGGCCGTGAACATGAGGATGTCCAGGCGCGTATACAGCCGCCTCCTGCTGCAGCTGCTGGATCTCGAGCCAGCCGTGGCGCTTGGCTTGCTCATAGCGGTAGCTGCCATAGACACGACTGGCACCGAGCAGGGAGCTGGAGCTGAGCAGCCCCTGGGCCACCAGGCCGTCGCTGGCGCGGCGACCCTCTCTGAAATGGATAGGCGAACGCTTGTCCACAAAGGGTGGCGGTGCCGGCGACTGGTTGGGTGGCGGAGGTGGTGGTGGTGTCGGTGTGGCTAGTAGATTCACTGCACTGGGCATATGGATGCAGGAATTGTGGCTGCTGTACAGGGACCGTTCCGAGGAATGCTCACTGGATACAGTGGCAGATGCAGCAGCAGCTGCCGCAGCGGCGGCCAGCATTGAGTTGCTCATGCAGGAGGGCAGACTGCCGGCAATGTCCGGCACGGAGGGCAGCACAAAGTCCAGACTCTCGTAGGCACTGCAGTTGCTCTTTGAGGAACCGCGACTCAGATTCTGGCTTAGGCTCTTTGAGTAGCTGCCGGCCAGGACGCCACTGGAGCTGCTGCTGCTGGCATAGGAGCGCGTGCGGGTGGCCTGTGCGCTGGTCAGATCTGTTGAGGATTGGGAGCCCTCCTTGGCCCCCTCAGTTCCCTGATCCGTTTCGCAGCCCTCATCAGTGCTGGAGCTGCCCTGGGCAAGCACCTTCTTCTCAAAAGTCTTCTTCTCTTGGCTGCAATAACCAACCACAGCATAAGGAAAGATCCCAGTGAAGCAACAGTAGAAACTCCCACTTACCCCTCTCCATTGGGCCGGGATTCCTGGGCAGCATCCTCGGCGGATTTGCTGGAATCGCTGGCGATGCCATTGCTTTTGCCACTAGTCGCTGTGGACTTACGCTTGGCCTTCTGTCGAACAGGAAGACAAGGACGAACGTGAATTAACGTGAATTACGTGGAATTAATGTGACAAAGGATATCGGTTTAAGGTGACTTTCAGTACTCTTGACCTTAGGGGGGGAACTTGGAATCAATGCATACCTCGATTGGCAGTGGACTCTCCTGGAGGGTCTGGAACAACTTGCTCGCCTCGACGGACATCTTGAAGCGAAAGCTCTGGTTAAGATTGGCGGTGGAGTCAAAGCTGTTTGAGCTGGACATGGGCTGTATTGTCTTATTGCTTTCGGCAGTAGGCGTGGTTGCGGCTGCTTGTTCTGCTGCCGCTGGCAGCGATTCCTCGTCCTTCTTTGTGTCGGCGATGGCAGTGGACTAAAGGGGAGAAGCCATTGACCATATGAAGTATATATGGAGGATGATGGGGAATAGGATGGGGATTATGTAAGGATCCGTTGAACCCACCTGCTGTAGGAGCTGACGGCAGTCCTCAGTACTCTGCTTGATGATGTACTCGCTGATAGTCTGATGCAGCTGCTTGGGCATCGGTGATGGCGAGGTTAAATGCGGATGACCCTGGTCCAGCTGCTGGCTGGCGTTCAGGAGCAGCTCACGGCAGCGCAGATTGGCCAGCGAGGGCAGTTGCCCGCTGCTGTTATTGTCGATGCTTAACGAGATGGCCACGGGTCGATGGCTGGCGGCGCTGCGTGGAGAGCTCAGACTTTGGTGGCTAACCCGCGAGGAGACGGTGCAGCTGCTGCCCGGCAGTGGAGTATACCTTGTAGGCATCGGGATGCCATGGCCCGCGACATGGCCCTGATCACTGTCGCCATTAAGGTAACGGGTATGTCCATGTCCATGGCTATGGCCATGCCCATGCCCATGAGCATGAGCATGACCATGGGCATGAGCCTGGGCGTGGGCATGGGCATGGGCATGGGCGTGGGCATGGGATTGGGCCTGCTGCTTGACCGCATTATAGGGATCGGCCGGGGAGCGCTCACTCATCAGTACAGTCTGGTGGCGACTAAGTCTTTTGTGTGTCGGGTCCTTGGCCAGGACCGTGGTGGATATTGTCTTTGATTGTTGCTGCTGTTGCTGTTGCTGCTGCTGTTGTTGCTGCTGCTGTAGGTGCAGCTGCTGCTGTTGGTGGAGCTGTAGGAGCTGCTGTGTGGGCAGTTGCTCCAATGTCAGCGCCTGCTTGCTGCTCTTGTAGAGCAATCGACTGCCGGAGCTGCCGGAATCCATTGGCTTTGTCTGTTCTTTCTTGTGGGTCACGCGATCCTGGAGCAGCAGATAAATGGCTGCCACATGGTCATATGTGTTCTTCTTTAGACTGGCCCGTGTCTTGTCCGGTCCAATGCCCACATACTCGGACATGATCCGTAAAATATCCTCGCTGGGCTCCAACACCGCCTGACGCTCCATGTTCAGGTTGTATTTGGCAATGAGTGTGTGCTCCAATAGCTCCGGACACATCCAGCGATGACGCTTGATCTGCTCAATGGTATAGCGACGGGTGGGCTCCAGGACCAGCATGCGTCGGATTAGATGCTCACATTCAGAGCTCATGAAGAAGGGGATGCGAAAGCGTCCAGATAGCACCCGATCCCTGAGGCTCTGCAGCGTGGAGCCATCAAAGGGAAGTGCCCCACAGACCAGCACATAGAGCACTACCCCCAAGGACTATGGAAAAGGATATACATTAGCAGTGACTTGGGAACGGATAACCATTTTCTGCTTACCCAGATATCAATCTCCGGACCCGTATACTGCTTGCCCTCAAACACCTCTGGAGCGGCATAGGGTGGAGAGCCACACCAGGTGGCCAGGAGCTCGCCCGGCTTAAAGTGATTGGAAAAGCCAAAGTCGGCAATCTTGATGTTCATACTGAAGTCCAGCAGCAAGTTCTCCGCCTTGAGATCACGATGGACAATGCCCTTCTTATGGCAATACTCCACAGCCGAGATGATCTGCCAGAACTTGAAGCGGGCCGCCGACTCCGACATTCGTCCGTACTTGGCAATGTAATCTGGAGATGGATACGGATTAGCGACGAGCGATTGGTCAGGGATTGGCTTAGGGCTTACCAAATATCTCGCCTTGGCTGGCATATTCCGAGACAATGTAGATCATGTTCTTTGTTTCCATCACCTGAAAGCGAATTTGGGATTAGCCAATCCTCTCGAGCTGGAAAGGATGTAGGATGCCTGCTATGTTACCTGGTAAAGTTTGATGATGTGTGGATGCTTCAGTTTCTTCATGATCTCCACCTCGCGGTACACCTTCTGCAGATTTGTGTGATCCAACTGTGACTTGTCAATGATCTTGATGGCCACCTCGTTCTTTGTGATGCGATGCCGCGCCAGCTTAACCACAGCAAAGTTCCCCTTCCCGATGGTTCGTTCGATGTCATAGAAGCCAACGCGCATTGGCTCCTTTAGCTTGAGGAGCTCCTTGGGGCCACTGCTGCCGCTGGCAAATAGCTTTTGGGCAAGGAGCACATCCTTGCAGGTTACGAGTGCGTCGATGGAAGGCGCACCCACAGTCACTGCATCCAGAACATTCCGTGTGCTGGCCAAGACCAGATCCGGATCGCGGTCCTTCTCCTTTTGCTGCTCCTTGCTATTCACATCCGGCGACTGCGGCTCCTTAGGCATTGGTCGCGACTCCACCTCCATACTATGGCCATTGGCCATCTGGGCATCCTTCAGATCAGTCGCCGACCCCGCCGCCGTCGGCTCATCAGCAGCCGCCGGCGCTGCCTCCGGTACCTTATCATCCGCCGCTTCGCAAGCGTTCATTTTCCGATTGGCGCGCCTTGCCAAGCTCTGGCACGGATTCAAACGTTGCTGCTGTTGCTCATGCTCCCGGCGCATGCAACAGCACTGGCTATGTCTATGGCACTACAAGCACTGGCACTGGCGCTGCCCCCTACAGTCGCCTCGGTTCGCGCCTCTCCTCCATTGCAACGCCCTTTGTGATGGCAACGAAAATAACGAAAACAAGTTCACAAAATTTCTATATTCTGATAAGAGATTAGCTCATACACACACACACACACACACACACACACACACACACGCACACACACATAGTCAGAGCCACATAAGCACGCTTACGAATACATATGCATATAGAGACCGATGTGTTTGTGTGCGCAGTGAGTGAGTGAGTATAAGATGTGTGTGTGTGCATGTCTGACACATACTCTATATGTGTGCGTGCGTGTGTGTGTGCCTGTGTGTGTGTACGTGTGGAGCATAGAAAAATCAATAAGCAACCGCCGCACGGCGCTCAAATCTTTTGCCTGGACGCTGGCTTCTCACGTGGAGCACTCGCGAATTGTCCCCACATAAATTACACATTACACATACCAGTACAACCACACACACACACACACACACATACAGAAGCAGCTCGATTTGACAAGTCATGCAAATTACCGTTAATTTCTTGGTATCCCTAAGATTTACGAATCGAAGCGAATTTATTAAAGTCCCGACTTGGGATTATTTTTCGCATGCCAAAAATCGTGTCCAGTATCCGTTCTATGCTCCCGGCGATGGGAGCTACTCCAAGAGGGGACAACGATAATTACCACTACACCGACAACTACAATGACAACGACCACGACAACGACAACGACCACGACAACGACAACGACGCACAAGCCAACGCGTTTCTATCGTGGATGTGACCCCCAGAGAGCGATGCAATTCAACGTTGAACGAACCAAATGCGATTTGAGGGTTGCCAAGCTTTGCGGCCGCCACTTGCGAGCATCGCTGGTCGTCGTCTGTGGCAACCCACTTTCAGCAGGCACCAGGTGGTGCCTCAATGCGCACGCGCCTGATCCGACCCCCAAAAGCAGCCAATGCGACTCTTGGAATCTTTCCGCATATTTTTAAATATCGCGCTACTTCGATGTTCCCCGAGAACTGGAAACGGATTCTATGAAAAGTTTCTGGCAGAGATTGACCGATCGCATTCAGCCGACGTCTTACTTCCCAGAAGGTGTCCTGCGACATGTTTGGATTGGATTGGGCCCGTCATTTGAAACTAAGAAGATTTTATCTTGAATTGTAGAATCAACTGTTTTCCAATCTGATGTCCAGCAAGCATCCATCCAGTTGAATTGATTCCATAGAAATGCATCCACCCGAATGAAACGAATCCATTTAAGAAGTAGAGGGTGTCAGCCGCCACACATGGCAAAGTTTGTAGAGGCGGAGCTGGTAGCAATCCAACTCCTGGCACAAGTCTCCCAATGCCAACCAAAGAGAGATGAGCCCTTGCCATGTCGAAGATCAAAGTGAAGGGTGTCCGGTAGTCGACCACAAGGCGCTGGTAAATATTTTTAAGTGTTAATTGCTTAACGATGGGTGAGTGGCATCCCCCGCGCTGTTAGCCCCTCTGCACTAATTTCACTCCGTTCACTCCGTTCAACCGGTTACATCCGCCAACTTTCACCTACTCCTGCCCCACCCCCCCAACCATTGAACAAAGACATTCACTTATGTGCACGTACATGTATCATATATTCACTTACGTCTATATTCGCAATATAATCTAAATATAAGACTTACGGCTAATAAAAAATAATATTTGTACAGATGGACACGTGCATGCTTCTAGCTGCTGCTAGTACCTATTCGTGGATAAGCGAGATGCAATCTGGAGCATTGGGATATATGTGTATATGCGTATGTATATATATATCGGGGGATAAATAACTGCTGTCCAGTGTCCCTTAAGGTATATATATTTAAGGAGTAAAGTTAAGGAGATAATTTAGGTCTATACACAGATCGATGGATGTACACAGAACAACAACATAGAAAAGCATTAATATACAAACGGATTACAAGGTTAATAAATGGCCAAAAGGGATCTTAGGGGATATAAATATTTGTAAAGGATCTTGGGTTGATACTTAATTGAATGTTGAATGTTTGACTTCATTTTTTTGGGATTAGCTCTGCGGCTGTTGGAGTGGAAACAGAAATGGGGGTAGCATCTCCCTCGCCGTCACCTCCGTAACAGCGACGCTTGAAGTCACTATATAAATCCTGACGCTGTTGCAGATTGCACTGGGGATCAATGTGAACGGATTGTGTTGTGTTCCTAGAAGAGATGAAATGGATTAGAATTTTTCGTGGATTTTGTGGATTCAAATGTTGGGGAATACCTCGTCTTGGTCAGCACCATGCAACTGTGCTCAACGACCATGTTGAGGGAATAAAGGGTGGCTAGATTAATGAGCGAGTCATACTCGTAGATTTCCATGTCTGGCAAACGTATTTTAGTCTGGCGTGGATCCTGCAGGAAGCGCGCTAAACGTTCATTGACATTCAATTTGATGCTGAAACCAGGACGGTCACCATTGATGCGTCGACAGCCCGCGCGTATCTCACGCACTTCCTGTAGCTGTGTGGGCGGTGACGATGAGAGGAACGGGTTGGATGTTTCACCCGACATCTCGCTTTCGATTTGCTTGATGGGCACACCGCCGTTTAAATTGCTCTCCATGTCTATGCAGATGTTGACGTCAATAAATCCAACGCTTCGATTTCCACGATTAGCGCCACCGCCACATATTTCGATGGGCTCCGAGCATGCAGGAGGCTGAAAGCGTGACAAATCCTGGAGAGTATCCTGTAGTATGGGGGACTGCGAGGTACAACCATCAATAAACGTTGCCTCCGTCCCAGACATAAGCGTGTCGTCCTCGCCAATGGTGTCGTCGGAGCGTATTTGTGGTAGCAATGACTTCTTGGTTAGTTTCCTCTTGGGATCATACTTGCCACCGGGTCCAAACTCATTACCAGGCCAATCAGTTAGCTCATCGTCGCCCTCGCGATCCGTATCATCCCGTTGATGGCTGTCCTCGCTGTCCGAGGAGGAACTAAGCGAGCTCGAGCTAAGGAAATCATAGAGCTCACTGCAGTCCATAGATTGTACCTGCAACGCTTGGGATGTTTGACAGAAACGACGCCTGTGATGCGACTTTGACGAGCTGCCATGGTGATGGCCGTGACGAGATTTCTTGCGGTGAGCTTGGTAAACCGCTCCGGAAATGTCTAGGCTTAATTGCTGTGGTATTTTGTTTGACGTGTGGAGCATCGTATTATTGTCATTATCTGGCATCAGTGCCTCCATGCTAAAGTCCTCTCCAAAATCGTCAAGTTCAGCTGTTGTCTCATTTGTGCATATCTCTGTATTGGCTGCACAGGCACTTGGCAACGCTTGGTCCTCCTCCATCTTCTTTGTGTTGTCAGTCTTTTGGGCTTGTTGCGGTTGGGATTGGGCGATGCGATTGATCTTAGAAAGCAGCCCCTTGTTGAGCGGCAACAGACGCTCACTTTGCGGCTTCGATGTAAAAGAGTAGCTACGCGGACGCATTCGATGATACTCCTCCATGTGTGTATATCGCGGCATACTCGAGGAATGCAACTTGCTCGTGCTGCTGCAGCTGCCAATGGCTGAGCCGCCAGCAACCGCCTGCTCGTGTTCATTATACCGATCACGATTAGATCGCTTCCGTTTGCCACAGAAAAACATATTTGAACGAACACCACTTTCTGCCTTCAGCACACGTTTGCGCACCGTTCCCGTGCTGGAAACACTGTTGATAGCACCTCCTCCTAGTATGCCTGGGTGTAGCGGGGACTCAGTGAAACTTTGTGGCGACACAGCCAGATTGGTATCCTTATTAAAATCAAACTCCATGGACATACGCTTTATCTTGCGTTTTCGACGTGAATTCGGCTTATAGAACCTAAAGACAAAAAACAATACAATCAATTTAATTGGCAAATCTTATTTCCAGTGGTCAAGAGATTAGGTATGTGCATATGCAGTTTATTATTGTTTCACGTGGCATGCTTTCAATGACCGCTTGCTAGCCACAAGTTGACCTATTGGTAGTAAAGTTTTTCTGTGACCATAGCTAATAAACTGCACTCACCGAGCTGGACTGAAATTGGTTTCATTTAGTGAATCCGATTCGAGTGCCACCATTCCCATGCGAACAGCAGCAGCGGCATTACCAGTCTTGCCCAAAAAGCGCAGGGGCAGCGATGCTTCTGCCTTATCGTCCGAGTCACTGGCCGGCAGCATTATATTGTGTGTCTGTGTGTCCAAGCCGTCGATATTTGCATTTGCTCCTGAATGATGACTATGTCCGTGTGTATTTAATGTATCTGTGGGACTGCTTGATGAATCTTCCGTTGGTTGTGGTGCACAAGCTACAATTGATGTTAAGTGCAATGGATTCTTGTTTTGTTATTCAGTTGGTCCACTTAAGTGTAGGAAAAAAAAATCTGGACTCAAATACTTACGCAAATTACCCGTTGATCGAGTTCTTCGACGCGAGCCCCACCTACCAACGCCGCAAGCCTTGTCCATCAGCGATGTCTCCTCCAGGGCGAGGGTCAAGTCGTGCGAGAACTGATCCATTTGCACCAGCACACCGTCTTTTAATTGCGTTTCATTAATCAATTGCGTATGAGCATGCAAAAGTGCATACAAAAATGAATCCAATGGCAAGCCTCAACTATTGCCTGCAGTTCACTTCGATGGCAATGTATATTTTGTGAAATTTATCGAGTAATTTTTCAGTATTTTACTACTCTCTTTTAATTCTAACTTATTTTATAACTGACAACGACTACAGGCTTACCCATTAAAGAAAATGCTACTGTAAGTGTAAACAAAAACAAAAAAAAAAGGCTAGAAAATGTTTAATATTAATGTCATTCGTTTTACTATGACATACATTCAAATCAATTTATATATCATTATAAACCATAAATAATTTGCAGTCATTAAATATTAAAGCTTAAAATGAATTAAATTATAGAGCTTTTTGATTAATAATTTTTTGAATATAATATATTTTCTATATTCAATATCTTTACTAAATAATTTGCGTCATAAAAAATCGAATATAATAAGCGATAGACCGTTTTTGGGGTTATATATACCATTCTTGCATATACGTCTCTGGTCACACTTAAGATATATAGTGTAAAAACGCTTAGTGGTTTACCTTTCGTTTTATTTCGTACGTTAATGCTTAAATTTGATTTGGGTATTCGTTAAGTTAAACATCTTCATTTCAACGTGCCACACATTTTGGTGGCTGCTACAATTTGTATGCACAGCAGCTGCTACAATCAATAATTCGTTTTGCCGGTTGCCCATTGAGAGCAACAACGCCACATTTTTAGCCATTTTAAGTTTTCCCAATTATTTTGTTTTTTTGTGGAAATAGATTAGGATTTCAATAAAATGAGTCGTCGACGAGCACATGATACTGAGGATGAGAGTTATGGTAAGTAATATTAACTATGTTTAATCAAAGTGGTGTAAAACAATTTTGCCTACAGATCATAGGCGGAATAAACGTCGGAGGGTTTCGGAAAACCAAGAGATTGAGGATCGCTTGGAGTCGCTGATATTGAGAGTGGGCGAGCGTAGCACATCGTCAGTAGAGTCAAACCTTGAGGGTCTTGTCTCTGTGTTGGAGGCCGATCTGGGTACATTCCGTCTGAAGATCCTGCGTATCCTTTCTGATTGTGCAGTGCGTATGCCGGAAAAGTGCACTGTCTATACGACTTTAGTTGGTCTGTTGAATGCCAAAAATTATAAATTTGGTGGTGAGTTTGTTGACCATATGGTGAAAACATTTAAGGAATCGCTAAAACTATGTCGATGGGATGCTGCACGCTACTCGCTGCGTTTTCTTGCGGATCTGGTCAATTGTCATGTAATCTCGGCAACAAGCTTGCTGCAACTACTAGACACAATGATTGATGTGTCCAACGAAGACACGTGTCCGCAAGTGAGACGTGATTGGTTCGTATTTGCGGTTCTGTCCACGTTGCCCTGGGTGGGTCGGGATCTGTACGAAAAAAAGGAGTCTGCATTGGAATCTCTGCTACTGCGAATTGAAGTTTATTTAAACAAACGGTCCAAGAAACATCATAATGCTCTACGAGTTTGGTCATCGGATGCTCCACATCCACAAGAAGAATACTTGGACTGTCTGTGGGCACAAATTCGTAAACTTCGCCAGGATAATTGGGCTGAAAAACATATAGCTCGGCCTTACCTTGTCTTCGACTCTATTCTGTGCGAAGCACTGCAGCATAATTTGCCACAGATAACACCACCACCACACCATGATGCCTTCGACTATCCCATGCCTTGGGTTGTATATCGTATGTTTGACTACACTGATTGCCCCGATGGACCCAACTTGCCCGGTGCGCATTCGATAGAACGATTCCTTATCGAGGAACATCTTCATCACATCATCGAAACGCATTATCATGAGCGCAAGGACTGCGCCGCACAGCTATTAAATTTCCCATTCAAACATAAGATCCCCTTAGAATACTGCATCGTTGAGGTGATATTTGCGGAACTGTTCCATATGCCAACACCTCGTTACTTGGATATTTGCTATGGCTCTATTCTCATTGAACTGTGCAAATTACAACCTGGCACATTGCCTCAGGTGCTCGCCCAAGCCACCGAAATTCTCTTCATGCGCATAGATTCAATGAACACCTCGTGCTTTGATCGTTTTGTCAATTGGTTTAGCTACCATTTAAGTAACTTTAAGTTCACCTGGTCATGGGACGAATGGGACAGCTGTCTACTGCTCGACGCTGAACATCCTCGACCAAAGTTCATCCAGGAAGTGCTTCAAAAGTGCCTGCGGTAAGAACCATCCTTCGAACGTACAAAAAGTTATCTGTTTGCTTATCCAAATTCGTAACACTCTCACAGGTTATCCTACCATCAACGAATTACTGAAATGATGCCCACGACATATGCTAAGCTGATCCCGGTCACACCAGTGCCCAACTACAAGTACGCTAATGAGGAGGCAGGTGAGTCTATCAATGGTCATTACAGTTGAACTGAGTTCTTGGTGGGGGCCCTCTCCGCGGCAATTGTCCTGGAAACAGTCACTTGGACTGTTGTAAGTGTGGCAATCGTTTATTTATTCATATTGATTCCACTTAACATAGAGAGTAGCTTACGAGTATTTTTGATTATGTTTATAGGCAGACTTTTGTGTGGGGAAGGGATATTTTTTCATCCTCCGCTTGAGTCTGCATGATTTGAATATTTTGAGCGCCTTTTTACATGACTTAAAATAAGGAATTTGCTTGCTTGGCTTGGATTCAGCCGTGCTTCACTTCGTTCTCGCCATCCTCCAGAAGGTATGGTATCTCCTCACCGTTCTCACCTATTTTAATGCTTACGGATCTGCTTACTGATTTCTGTGTAAGGACCTCAACGACATTCGGCTCTTGTAGTGAAACCGACGTCGACGAAGTTGTCAACTCTGTGGTATAATTGGAGCTCAAAGATGACGCCGTTGTACTCGTGGGTGTGGCTTGCGTTGGCACAAAAGCCACCTTGGATTCATGGCGATAGCTGCTCTTCGGCTTACTGTCCAAATTGGTGATGTTCTCTTTGCGACGCAGCTTCCACTTTGTGAACGATGGCGGCTCCGTTGATGTCGTTGTTGTGGTTGTCGATCTGCCCGCTGTGATGCGTGGGGTCGTCCGGAAGCGACTCAAATTGCGCAATGGTGTGGTGCTCGTCGAGGTGGACACGAAACTGGACCTAACCAGAGACGCTGCTGTCGTTGGCGCAACTGTTGTGGCGGTTGATGTCGGAATGGGCTCTTCTTTAGTTTCAGTTGCAACTGTAGTCGTGTTGGGAGGCGGAGAAACTGCCAGGTCGGGTTCCTGTGGGTTGCCAGGCACACGTTGCTCCGCCTCTGGTTTAACGTTCGTTGGTTGGGGTTTCTCATTTTGCTCCACATTTGTTTCGTTTGAGTCAGGTACTTCAGTTGATGTCCTTTGGGCCGACTGCACTCGACCATTAATATCGTAGTTATGCGACTTCAGCACATCCTTTGGGTTTTGATGCACGTACAGGGGATCTGGCTCCGAGTAGCGATAAATCGTCTCCTCCAATGGTTCACTTTGAACGAATGTCTTCTCCTCCTCTTCGGTATCAGGTGTATCCCCGCCTGCATAAATAAGTAACGGCTGCAACTTGGACGTCTGATAGTTGGGCGCCTGGTCATACACAGGCTGCCCAATCATAGTTTCTGTTGTCCATGTCCAGGGACAGAATAGAAGATGATGTGAAGGAATTTCTAGCTTAATAAATAAAATTGTAGGAGTTTACCTGAAAAGAGTTGAGGCGAACGCAAATGATGTTCCTGGTCTTGGTCATGTGGAACATCTTCCCCAGTGTCCAGGGATTCGCCGGACTCTGGCGTCCGGCTGGACGAAAACTGTGTAGTTGTTGGAGCTGTCGTAGTTGGATCCGGCACATATATTGGAGGCCGGTAGCCCAGCTCGGCATGGCTGCCTCCATCACGGAGGCCGGCCGAAGTCATGTAGAAATGATGGTGAAAATGATGAGTAACCGGTCCTCCGCCCACGCCTCCCGCATCTCCAACAATGCCACCGCTTAGATCATTCGATAACGGAAAGCGCTCCAATGGTGTGGGCAATTCTGAGCGTGGAACATATTTGACCGGGTAGCTGGGCCGAAATGTCGTGGGGGCAATGTAATTTGGACGGAGTCCCAGATTGAAGAGGCCCGGGAAAAGCTCGTTCTTTGACGGTCCTTTAGGACCCATAGAGACATCTTTAAGATACTCACCAATATTTAGGTTGGGTGGCAACGAGTGCGGTGGTGGCTGGAAGATTCCACGCACAAATGTCGCCTGCGGCTGACGATCCTGTCGCCGTTGAGCGAACTCCTGCTCCCGCTTCTCTTCATAGACAAGACGGCCAAAGGCTTGAGGATAGTCCGCCTCCTTTTGGATGTAGCTCTGCGGCGGCCAGCCAATGGTGGCCGTCAGCGGCGACACGCTGAACTTCATTTCATAATGATATCTTTGTGGTGTACTCCGGGAGTCTCCATCACGGTGTCGGATGCGTTGCACCCGCCATAGTGCACGGGTCTGAATGCCATTGTCAGTCTGGCGAGCATCAGCGGTTCCCTCAACAAAGCGGTAGCTTCCATTGCTCGACAGTTGCTCCAGTCGTCCACTGGCCAGAGTGACAATATCCCCGAACCGCTGACCCGCATGTGCCTGAGCATCCGCCGGGAGGAAGGGCGTCTGCAGGAAATCGTGATAGTCATGCAGCTTGCTGCAGCATTAAGGCTTAGTAGTTAGTCCAGGACATCAGAGTACCTCATGTCCTACCTTAGATTGCCGGAAGCAGCGCCCACAGCGGAGTCAGTGAAAAGAGTTACGTAGGTGACATGCTTGAGGGTTCGCTCCCAGGGACGGGACGCAACGCCAGGCTGCTCCTCGTAGTAGATGCGTTTGCCAGTCAACTGAAGCGCTGCTTTGGGCGTCAGCTCCAAGTCTCGTCCAGCACCCACAATGGCCGCCACTTGCTGCAGCTGGAATGTCAAGTCGGCAATTAGCAACGCCTCCATTTCTGACAGCCTCACTTACGGTTGCCAATAGAATGCCGAGAAGACAATGAACTCTCCTCATTTTCACATTAAAGTCTACGGACAGAAGACACAATTCCACAAACACAAGAACAAAAAAATGCAGTTAAATCTTTGCCAGCTTTTGGCCAAATCTTGAAAGACGCGACGTGCGCTGCGCGCGTTTAGAAACTCGACTGAAACGCGTCGACGACGTGCGCGTCGCTAATAATAACCAGGCAGCAGGTAGTCAGGTACCGCACGCCACATGCCACCCATCAGCTACCTCCCTCCGCCCTCCACCCATTGGCGACCAGACCCGCCACTCGCCACCCACCACCCACCACCCATATGCCAGCAGTCAGCCACCCAACCACCAGCCCACAGTCAACTGTCGCTGCTGTTTTCGTTGAGGCAGCCAAGCGGCGCATCGCCAGCGGCGAAGATTTCAACATTTTTTTTGGCGTCGGAGCCGAACCGAGGGCCGCACCAGAGTGTGTGTGTGTGTGTGTGTGTGTGTGTGTGTGTGTGTGTGTGTCTGCCAAAGGGGCAGCGGGTGACAGTGACGCGCATTTATGCAACAATTGCGGATGTTTAGACCCGCTTCAAGCCACTCCACTCCAACTCAGTCTAGTTCCACCCGACCCCAGAGCCCAGCCCACTCGGCACCGCCCCCACTGGCGAAACGCTTTTTGGCAGCAAGCGAGTTTTTCTTTTTGGCTTTTTGGAGCGGCTGAACTCCATATGAGATTACCCCCCCGAGATATGTTGTTCGCTTCGGTGAAGTTCAATAATGAAACTGGCCAACAGTTGGTCTAAGCCGCCATCCATCCGATTGTCGTTCTCATTGTGGACGGCTTCACCTTGCTCAGGTTCTGTTTTGGGGGTAAAGATCAACTCGGAGATTGAAATCCATGGCGTGCCATTGAATGTGCAGCTCCATTTAACCTGACCCAAGAGAAACCACTTTAGAAACCGAAACGGAGGATGGAGCACAGCTTAAGTGAAAGTGAAGTTGATCACTCACTACACTAAAAAGTATCCACGGTGGATTTGATGAGGAGGATTATGATGAGTGATATGAGTCCTTTGGGGGACATACTCCCCCCCCTCAGGATTGAGACCGGGATTTAAAAATATTCAAAAACTGAGTGAGACTTCAAGGGGTCAGGTGGTCAATCCTAGTGATTACATCCATAATAACAACTGGGAGTCAAATGTGAAGCTGGACACGCCACGCATGATGAAGCAGTGCCCTGATCTTTAAACGCCCTGCCTTGGTTATGCTCAATTTGAGCTGAGATCCAAAGATCCGTGAAGATACTTGACTTCCAGCAAGCAACAAAGCAATGCTAATAGTCCAATGGGAGTTAATACCCTGTAATCAAAGGTTCACTTAATGAGGCATAAAAAACAATCATGGAAGATGGGATTCAAAGTGATGCAGGGAGCGGGTGACCAGGGAGTGTCTCCAAGTCAAGCTTTATTTGTTTGTTTAAATTTTTCAATTAACGTCTGAGTCGAGCCGTTCACCGGCAGCCAGGCGCAAGTGCATCCACAAAGTCATCATTCCCATGATGCACATTCTAAGCGCCCCTTCCTTCCCCCGGCTGCATGTGTGAACTTCGCGCGCGCTGCTCTTGACACGCTCCGGCGTATAAACAATACGTTCTTTGTTTCTTGCTTGTAGACGCGCTTGACAGTTGACCCTCAGCCGCAGACTAAGTAACTAGAATCCAACTAGCATTTAGCAACTGTAACTAGCAATTAGTAGCAACTGGCTAACCACCTGGCAACTAGGTCGAGAGCTGCAGTTCCGCATTCCCCCAGTGCTTGGCCTGCCCCGTGTCAATGGAGTGGCGGGGGGGACGCAATAATTTGACTTATTCTTCGCCTGCTTTGCTCGCAATTCATTGACATAATCGACCCAAGTGCCAATAAATTGCATGTAATCATGCTGAGCCGATGGGACGAGGCGGGGGGAGCCCATGTTGGTGTGCGGCGGGGGAGGTACATCATTAGTAACGCACCAGGCAGCGGTTCAAAGCTGGTAGCTGGTAGCTGGTGGCTGGTGGCTGGTGGCTGGTGGCTGGTGGCTGGTGGCTGGTGGCTGGTAGCTGGTGGCTGGTGGCTGGTGGCTGGTGGCTGGTGGCTGGTGGCTGGTGGCTGGTGGCTGGTGGCTGTTAGCTGGTAGCTGTTGCCGCTTGGTTCCACCTGAGGGCACACAAAACGCAATGCAACTGGTGTAAGCGAAAGTGTCAACCCGCACCGAGGGCTCCACTCCGCGCGCTTAAAACCTTTAATAAACATTTAATGTGGCTTTTAACTTCCTTTCTTTTAATTGTACCATTAGCTAACTTGCCGGGCACATCGGTGGCGCATCAGCTGGTGGTGGCCATTAGGCAGAAGTGCACACCAGAGGAGGTGGTGAACATACTGAAGGATATACCTAACAGTGGGTATAGCGGCGAGGAGATGTCCGATGGTAGTTTCAATGCGCTAAAAATTGATGTCTTCGTCCAGACACTGCTCAATTTGGGCTCCAAGTCCTTCTCGCACAGCTTTGCGGCCATGTCCAAGTTCCATGCGGTGTTCCGGGCGCTGGCCGAAACGGAGGAGGCACAAATCTGTATACTACATAATATTTTTGAGTTGTGGTCATCCCATCAACAAATGATGGTCGTCCTTATCGACAAGCTACTCAAGCTGCAAATCGTTGACTGCTCAGCAGTGGCAACATGGATATTCTCCAAGGAGATGACTGGGGAATTCACAAAAATGTACCTCTGGGAAATTCTGCACCTAACCATCAAGAAGATGAACAAACATGTTATTAAACTAAGTAAGTAATCATAGTTGGAACTTTAAATTAGTGCAGATCCTCAATTGAGTTGTCCTTCCTTTCCAGACACTGAACTAAGTGACGCGAAGGAAAAACTTTCAAAGGCGGACTCTTCCTCCAGTGACACAGACGATGATACACCCCACAAGCGAAAAAAGCCTATTACCCATGCCGACAAGCCATCTGAAGAGGTAACGAATTGACAAATTGACATATTGAGAGATTGAGAGATTGATACATTAAACGTCCTGTATTAAATTTAAAGGTGGTCGAGCGGATGGAGGAGAAACTGGAGGCAGCGAATGTAAACCAGAAGCGACTCTTTTTGATTGTCTTTCAGCGGTTTATTATGATCCTTTCCGAGCATCTGCTACGCTCTGACACAGATGGACGCGATCCTGACACGGACTGGTATCGCTGGACAATCGGCAGACTCCAACAGGTGTTCCTAATGGTAAGCAGCACTTCCATCCCAGGATATCCATAGACTTACCCCAACTTCTTTTTTCCTATACCTCCACCAACAGCACCACGAGCAAGTGCAAAAATATAGCAGCACACTGGAGACGCTGCTGTTCACGTCCGACCTGGACACGCACATACTGGAGGTGTTCCAACAGTTTGTTGCATTGCGGGCATAATCGTTGCCGAACGACGACTTAATGACAATTACTAACCTCTGGAATCAGTAACCTATAGGCAGGATTTTTATTTACATAATACATGCATCATTTGAAGCACTCGAAGAGGACGATCACTGCCCATAAGAGCCCATTAAAAAACACACAAGGCAAATAGTAGTTTGTTTCAAATTGTAAATCAGAGCGTAAACAATAATTAATGCAAATATACAATTTTTTATAAACAAATAAAAGCACCAACTTTGTAAATAATTATACAAATTTAAATCCGTCACAGTTCAATTCAAATTGAGAGCAACATAAGTCACCCCTTTATCCAGCTTAATACTTAATAAACACCAGGACACTGATGCAGCGAAGGACACGTACCTGAACACGGAACGTCGCCATCAACTCCATTAAATATGCCTGCATGACCTTCTCCCTTCGCAGCGGTACTTGCTCTGATCTCATCTACATCGGAGATACCATAAGCATCGTTACCTCCCACTGCTATTTAGGAATCCTCTTGGGCAGGGCACTTGTATGGCGGACCCATTTTACAGCAGTCAAAGCAAAATGTTTGCAAAAATTCCGAAAGCTTGACTGGCTCTATCGGTCGAAGAAGCTCCAAGTGCAAGCCAAGGCCTTCCTAGTTAAAGCCATCTTGACTTGGACTAACGTCATCCAAGTATGGGGCACTTGGGCTTGCTAGGATTAGAGTAGTGCAATCGCTTGCTGCTCGGCGTGCATCCGGGCTCCCCTGGTACGTCACAAACTGCGCCATCGAAAGGAACCTTCGACTTCTTCGCATTGGGGACCAATTAAAACCCCTCAGTAGTTGATATGTCGACAGGATTGAGGCACAACCAAACTCACTGGCGTCCAACTTATACCCAATCCATAATATCTTTACCTATTTTTGAGCGCTTGGCCAAGTTCAGAAGGCACTGAACAGCTTGCGGCAAATAATTGTTTAATAATAATAATAAAAAAAATATAAAGAAAATTAAATGTAGATTGATAAAAGTATTTTTGAAGTTGGAAACCATTGCCTTATAATATAATAAAACAGCCAATCAATTGATCTTCATTTTTTCCTGTTTCAGAGGACTAAGGATCGCCATTTTGCAAGTCGATAATTTAAATTTAAATAAGAACAAGAGTTAAATTAATATTTTAGTGGACTGGGGGTAATCTATTAATTATTGTCAATTTTATAATTGCGATAATTAAAGAAATAAGTAATCTTCCTGAAGGACCATCGATTGGAATTAATAGTTTTGTAAGTTGGGGATAGCGAAAATGTATCGATAGTTGCCAATGATTCAAAGGAGGACATCATAGGTTCCAATCGGTACAAAACACTTAAATAGAAGCATAAAGTGCACCTTCCCGTAATCGATCTTCCTTTGGTCCGATAATCGCCATTTTTCAAAAAGGCGATTTCATAATTTGTTGCATACTTTTTTGGGCTCGAATTTCATACTGCAATTGCTGAAGTAGCGTTCGTTTTGTGCTTGTATTGAAGAAAAATAAACGATAATAAATTGTAGCACTGGCCTTAACAAAAACTTGTCGATTATCGCTAATTGTGCAATTTCGATAATTCAGCCTATTAATGTCCTATCGAGGAGTTTTATACTTGATTGTGCTTCTATTTAATGCGATAGTCAATTGGTTTATACCAATATTTAGTCCTGTAAAGTGGCAAAAGCAAAAATCGATTGATTTTTGTCAATTTTGAACTTTGAATATTTTGGCAGTATTTATGATGGCATCGAATTGGCAGTGAGCATTTATTTATTTATTTATTTTTAGTTATCAATAAAATCAAAAATATTTTTGAACCGAAATTTCAAACTAATTTAAACGAATGAAAAAGGCACTCCCTTAATTAAATCAAACAACACGTAAATTAAACAAACAAAATCGAAATTAAAGTGTGCTGATTGCCTGTTGTGATGCTCGTCAGGATCATCTGCTTTCTCTTATGCTCTTCTGGCCCTCTGCAATAATCAATTGTTGCCAATTACAGCGGCGACAGGCAGACCATCGTCCTTTTTATTCAACATATTGAAATACTCGGTCTTTACCTGATCAATGGGTAAAACATCCTTTAAAGTGGGATACTTGATTTTCTGAATAAATAAAGAAAACTTTAAAGGATATTTGACCAATGCCGGCCACTGACTGCCGTGGAAGGAGTATTTACGTTGAAGTTTATGTTTTGATTGCGCAACTGTTGCCAATTCTCTAGGATCTCAGAGTAAAGATTATATTTCTCAGGCTCATTTAGCTGCTCATACACATGACACAGTCCCATATAGTAAAACTCCAGACCCGAGTAGTGCTCTCCGAAAAGGCGCAAACCTGCCAAATCGTAACTTAATAAAAAACGAACGGAAATTAAACCAAAACTCACTTAAATCAATGTTACGTAGAAATAATTTTTCTGCCTCGTGGTACTTGTTCATTTGATAGGCGTAGAGTACGGCCAGGTAGCTATTGGAGCGACCAACCTCAAAGTCATCGGAGCCGAGTAGATTGGTCTTAATCTCAACTGCCCGCTTATACATCTCCTCTGCCTTCGCAAACCGATCCATTAATGCGTATATCCGACCAAGATGGCTGTAGTGCTGGGCAGTCTGTACATTGAGCTCTCCGAAGGCATCTATCGATTCCTGCAGGGCAGTTTTGTGCAACTTCTTGGACCACTTCAACATATTCTCGTATTCCAAGTAACTATCTTGTGGCACCTCAAGCAGTAAGGGCTGCACACGCCCCACAAAGGTCAAAGCCAGAGAATTTTCGGGCATCAGGTGAGTTATGATATTAACCGCTTTATCGCTGTGTTCCTGGGCACAGCTGAAGTTAGCGGTATTATAGTTTTGCACATAATATGCATAGGATAGTCCCTGATGTGTTATGGCCACGTGGAAGTTCATATCGCCAAAGACACTAAGATGAATTTCCAATGCTTTCTTGCGCATCTCCACCGCCTCGTCCACTGAATCCACATTGAGCAGAAAGAATCCATAGTCCTTCAAAGCATCTGCATATTTCAGATGCTTGGGACCGTAGCTTGCGCTGCAAAAATAAGCACGAAATATCCTTTATATATATATGGGTGCTGCTTAGAGGTGATTCACATTCTGGGAATACGAGTCCTTACTTATTACTTACCGAGCTCGATTAACCGCCTGACAGAAGAGCAAATTGGCAATGCCGAAGTCTTGCTTGAGTACACAGATCTTGGCCGCCTGGCGCAACACATCGATGACAATGCTGGCAGTGTGTGTGTGTGTGTGGAAGGAGAAGATGAGTATCTGGAGAATTCAAAGAATCTACATTCTATCTACATTCTACATTTGAAGCCCTGCGTACCTTATGGGCGTCGATGGTTGCAAGTAATGCATGGCCCGCATGCTCCACATGTGGCTGTTGTTGTGCTCATTGCGGGCCAAGTACATGAAGGATATTTTGGCGTAGGTAATGGCGATCAACCATTTTGGAACATCATCCTTGAGCATAAGATTCAGCTTTATTATTTCGTTGCCGGTTTTCAATGCCAGCTTATGGTTGAAGTTGAGCATCTCCGCATGGAGCAAGCTTTGAAATTTAGTTGAAAGCCAAATGTGAATTAATTTATATTGTGTTTGGTTGTTAACTCACCGCTGCAAGCAATCCACTTGCATGATCAATTTATCCTTGAAGAACGGCATGTCCTTCAATTGCTTGTCGACACATAACAGTACATCGATGCCAGGCTGCATCCAACCGGCCTCGTAGGCAAAGCTTCCCAGCTGCAGGCCCAAGACGATGTGCCACATGTTTCCAGCGCTGCGCTCAGTTTGAAGCTTCTGAACTGGAATGACGGCCACCGATGCATTAATGCCATGGGATTCTGTTTCTTTTTGTACACTTTGTAAAGTTCCAAAACGATTCACGTAAGAAGAACTGAGTTTTCGAAGCAATAAACCGCCGTTGGTCCCGAGGCCGGCTAAAATAGAGATCAGCCTGATTCGGGTGGGTGTACGGTTCAAAAAGCGCTTGAAGATATTTAGATTGCACAGCTGTTGCATAAGTGTGTCCTTGAGACCCTCACGCCGAGACATCTATAACAGAAAATTGTAATTTTAACTAGAAAAGTCCTAGACTTCCATTAATTGCGGCCGCACACAAGTCAAATGGAAACGGCCCACAATGTGAAAGGAAACAATCTCGGAGTATGAGAAGTAAGTGGACATACCAATTCATAGACATCGATGAGCAGGTTGAGCGGCAGCTCCGGTATCTGATTGCCACCCTCTGGAGTGGCTTCTTCGCTGTCCAGGCCATTGATCACAGCAATCAATGACAGCTTGTATAGTGAGTCAGGAGCCTTCTCATAGCTCGTCTCAAGGTCCATCAATGGCGGAAGCTGCTCCACCTCAGCCATTTTGTAGCTCCTATTATGTTGCTCCTATTGCTCTCTTTGTATGTATGCAGTACTTTATTAAGTACTTAAATATTTAAGTACTTTACTAAGTACTTAAATATAATTTTGGAATTTGTAACAAAGCCGATCCACCAAGACCCATTCACTTACTTTAAACGAATTTAAAGCGGGACGTTTTTTCCGTTTTTTTTAAAATTGGCTTTAACTTTGAAAAAATTTTTTTAAAAAATATTTTTACTAGATTTGGCGTTGCATAAGAGCAGTTTTGTTTAATGTGAACTACTATACTTTTTACAGCCTACTAGTTTTTAGTCTTAAACGAAAAGAACACATTATTTTTCTACTACTCTTAATGCAGTCAAAATGTCACAATGTAGTACAAAATAAGCCTTAGCGAAATTAATAACTAAAATTTCAAATTTCATCTTGAAGTATTTTAACAACAATTTGATTCAGCCCTCTCCTCTAAGGTCCATTCCCTACGGCTGTGCAGAAGGACAGAAGAATAATGGACAAACGACAGGTAGCTCGTTTTATATGTAATATTATTATTATTAATAATAATATCTTGAGGTCAAAACAATCCCTTTCTCTTAATTTAATACTAATTGTATCTCAATTCATACTAATTACATATTACTATTAACTTTCCCAAAAGCAACAAATGATAAGAGCCCAAATAAGTATGCAACAATTTCTGGATTTGCAAATGTCAAAAATGATCCCCTTAGGGAGATCTTTATTTCTGATGTAACTATTTGAAAAATTGTTATAAATCGATAACTTTAATTATATTCAGAGTAAAAGAGTATTGTTATCGATAGTCGTAATTAATACAACTCCAAAAATGAAAGCCATGCCCAGATTTACTGTTTATTTGATTAATTATCGTGAAGACAATGCGGCAAATTGAGTCCTATCGCCCAATCGGCCTGTTGGAAACTTTCTCCAAGGGTTTTTAGCGCATTCTCCTCGGACGATTGATGGGACTGCCACAGGTAGTAGGCCACATATAGCGACATCAATTCTGCTTCAGAAAATCCCACGGCTATCCGCAAAGATACTGTGGCAGTTAGAGAAGCACGATCCATCGTATGAACAATAAACGCAAGGGTTCCGCAAGGAAACGTACTCGGACCCTTCCTGTACACTGCTCACATGCCAGTCCCCGTCAGCAACGCTAAAGACCTCTCTGCTGCTTCTGGCCACTTAATCCTTTTCTGTTTGAGAAGAGCACATGTCTCCGAGCACAGAACGGGCGCCCTTCTTACAGCTCGGAGATCGTCTTATTAAAAGGATGACGGATGTACGCTTCGAGCTTGTTGGAAGTACCAACGGGGGTGTTGATATTAATAGAAGCTTCAATGTGTGTTTTATAAGCATCAATATTAAATTATTGGATTTGTTTGCAGGGCAAATCCTTTGATGTCGACTCCCTCGTCAGACAGCGCTTCAAATAACACTCTGCCTCCATCACACGTTTTGTGATTTTCCCGCCGTCTATGTTTGCCATTCCTGGGAGCCGCATTCTGCCAAGCAGCGGGACGGAATTCGCTGCAGCACTACCTTGGGTTGCAGTAGTAGTGGTAGTGCATAATTTGCCACTTTGTGTTGAGGTCACTTTATATGACGTCACGATTTATGTAGTTGATGTTGTTGTCGTGGATGTGGTGCTACATTGAGTGTGAGCCCAACTTGAGCTAGTAGTTTGAGTGTTTGTTGTCGTTGTGACCGTTTTTCGTTG
>JAWNNX010000319.1:0-200247 GCA_035044505.1 Zaprionus lineosus
AGTGGGTCCGTTGTAGCCGGCACCACCAAAGCCACCAGCTTGCTGGCCACAGTTAGAATTGGCCTGAGGTCCAGTACTTTGCTGCTGGTGCATCTTGGTCATAATGGGCGAACAGTGCTGGGTGAGATCCTTCAATTTGTATTCGAACTCCTCCTTGCTGGCTGTGTTGTTAGCGTCCAGCCACTTTATCGTCTCGTTACACTTCTCCAGAACAGAGGACTTGTCGTTTGAGCTTAGCTTCTCGGGAGCGGCCTGTTCCACAGCCTGCTTCACGTTAAACACGTAGCTTTCGAGACTGTTCCGGGCCGAAATGCGTTGACGCTGTTGCTCATCCTCCTCAGCGTAGCGTTCAGCCTCGTTCACCATTCGGTCGATCTCTGCCTGCGAAAGGCGTCCCTTGTCGTTCTTGATAACAATATTCTTAGCCTTGCCAGTGCCCATCTCCTTGGCTGTGACGTTCAGAATGCCATTGGCGTCCAAATCAAAGGTCACCTCAATTTGGGGAACGCCTCGTGGAGCTGGTGGTATCCCAGACAAATCAAACGTACCGAGCGCATTGTTGTCTCGCGTTAGAGCGCGTTCGCCCTCGTACACCTGAATAGAGACTCCTGGCTGGTTGTCCGCATACGTGGTAAATGTCTTCGTCTGCTTGCAAGGAATGCGGCAGTTGCGCTCAATCAGTTTTGTCATCACGCCGCCCGCAGTCTCGATTCCCAGGGAGAGGGGCGCTACATCTACCAAAAGCACGTCCTGTATCTTGGCGCTCTGGTCGCCGCTTAATATGGCTGCTTGGACCGCTGCACCATAGGCCACCGCCTCGTCAGGATTAATCGAAAGGTTCAGACTCTTGCCGCCGAAGAACTGTTGCAGCAGGCTCTGCACTTTTGGGATCCGTGTGGAGCCACCGACTAGAACAATGTCGTGGATCTGTTGCTTGTCCATCTTTGCGTCGTTCAGCGCCGTCTCCACTGGCGCCAGTGTGTTGCGGAATAGGTCACCACACAGTTCCTCGAAACGGGCGCGGCTAATCTTTGTGTGAAAGTCATGTCCTTCAAACAGCGCATCTACTTCAATAGTTGCCTCTGTGCTTGATGAGAGCGTGCGCTTGGCCCTCTCTGCTGCGGTGCGAAGGCGTCGCAGGGCGCGTGGATTAGAGCGCATATCTTTCTTATACTTCCGTTTGAATTCCTCCGCCAAATGAGTGACTAGTCGATTGTCAAAGTCTTCGCCGCCCAAATGTGTGTCACCAGCCGTCGCCCGCACCTCGAACAGAGAGCCTTCATCAATAGTTAGTATCGAGACATCGAAGGTGCCGCCACCCAGATCAAAGATCAGCACATTCCGTTCCCCTTTCAGATTCTTGTCGAGGCCATAGGCTAGTGCTGCTGCTGTTGGCTCGTTAATAATCCTGAGCACATTCAGACCGGCAATGTGTCCAGCGTCCTTAGTGGCCTGACGCTGTGAATCGTTGAAGTACGCTGGCACTGTGATCACGGCGTCTGTGATGGTTTCTCCCAGGTACGCTTCAGCCGTCTCCTTCATCTTCACCAACACCATCGAGCTGATCTCCTCCGGCGAAAAACGTTTCTGCTCGCCCTTGAACTCGACACCAATCTTTGGCTTTCCGCTATCGCTTACCACCTTGAAGGGCCAGTGCTTGATATCTTCTGCAATCTTAGGGTCATCATATTTCCGACCAATCAACCGCTTTGCGTCAAACACTGTATTCTTTGGGTTCATCGCCACTTGGTTCTTTGCAGCATCGCCAATTAGACGCTCCGAGTCTGAGAAGGCCACATAGCTGGGCGTTGTGCGATTGCCCTGGTCATTGGCAATGATCTCCACCTTGCCATGTTGAAAGACACCCACGCAGGAGAACGTGGTGCCCAAATCAATACCAATGGCTGGCATTTTACTTCTACTTTTGGATTATTTCTTTTTCAATTAAATTCAATATTTAATTGGTTCTTTTGCTTGTTGGTCTGTCTTTGGTTCTGTTAACTAGGAACACTTTTCCTGCCCTTGCTCTTGTAAAACGAACAAACTTTTTCTTTCTATAGAACTTTAATATTCACGTTTATTTCTGTATTAGTATTGTCTAACTTGAAAATTGTTTAAATATTCACTTTTTACTTTTTATATTTCAACTGCTATTCGCGTTGATTGCTCTTTGCGTTCTTTGATGTGTTTGCTTTGCTTACTTGATATTCAATGCGGCTCGTATCAACTGTGCCCCGTATTTATACTCAACGCTCTCATTTCGAATTATCTGGTCGCTCTCGTCTCGCGAGCGACCGAACCGTCTCGAACTTTCTATTTAGGTGAGTGAGAGAACAATTTACAAAGAGAGAAGAAGCCTCAAGACCAAATCGAAAAGCGAAGAATATGCTGGAATCGGCTGACGCTGGCTAATTAACTGACCTGCCACAACAATGAACATTGTGGTTTTATAAACAATTAAAAAGCATTCTATTTTTAAAATTATGATTATTACAAAGGCTAAAATTAACTCTTGTATTTTTAGCAAGATAATTTGTTAATTTATTGTCTAAATACATACAATGTATGTATATATTTGATTATATTTACATGTTATTAAAGTATATTTGCAATTATTCTAATATCCTATGAAATTTTCTTTCTAAAGTGTCAAATGAAGTTGAAAGCCATTTTATATCCCATAAAAATATAAATATAGCTTAAAGATGTTTAATATAAAAAAGTGATATTTTAATAAAGCTTTCGCAGTTCCGATTAAATAGTTAGTTAAGAATTTATGTTGTTTATCATATTTATAGCTCAGTTCAAAAAACAAGACTAGTTTTATAACCGAAATCTGTGTATGTGTAAATTTGTATATATGAAATTTGAAACATTAAATATTTCTTTTTATGCAGACGTTACGAACATTAGAGATTCAAATAATAACGAGTTAGTTGATGTTCCTAAACATAAATATGTATGTAAAGAAACCCACGTAAGTTCATTTTGGTAAGTCTTTAAGCGGACTAATTTATAAGCAGATTTAAAGGTTTTTAAATAAGCTCTTAAAACGACAAAGATTATAGAGAAATTTTTGGTTTTAATAAATTAGTCACTTACTGATACGTTATCATTAACTGCATATAAAAACCACAACTGTGCTCTTACTCTGTTCAACAATCGGGATAAATTCTGTGTTTAAAAAAATCATTTTGTATTCGACATACATAACTGTAAGTAACAAATATTACGGTAGGTCAGTTATTTGAAAATCATTAGTACTTTTGCGAAAATTTGAACCTTCTCGATTTAGCCATTTGGCCAAAGAACTCCATCGCTCTATTTCCTCACTCGCTCACTCCACCTTGTGAACTTTTTATTAAACTCTCACAAGCAATATACTGGCTCTCGCTCTCTCGCTCTCTCGCTCTCTCACTCTTTCACTTTTGGTTGCATCGAAAGTTCGAGACCGTTCGAGCGCACGCGAGACGAGAGCGACCAGGTAATTCGAAATGAGAGCATCGAGTATAAATACGGGGCACAGTTGATTTGAGCCGCATTGAATATCAAGCAAGCAAAGCAAACACATCAAAGAACGCAAAGAGCAATCAACGCGAATAGCAGTTGAAATATAAAAAGTAAAAAGTGAATATTTAAACAATTTTCAAGTTTAACAATACTAATACAGAAATAAACGTGAATATTAAAGTTCTATTAATAGAAAAAGTTTGTTCGTTTTACAAGAGCAAGGGCAGGAAAAGTGTTCCTAGTTAACAGAACCAAAGACAGACCAACAAGCAAAAGAACCAATTAAATATTGAATTTAATTGAAAAAGAAGTAATCCAAAAGAAGAAGTAAAATGCCAGCCATTGGTATTGATTTGGGCACCACGTTCTCCTGCGTGGGTGTCTTTCAACATGGCAAGGTGGAGATCATTGCCAATGACCAGGGCAATCGCACAACGCCCAGCTATGTGGCCTTCTCAGACTCGGAGCGTCTAATTGGCGATGCTGCAAAGAACCAAGTGGCGATGAACCCAAAGAATACAGTGTTTGACGCAAAGCGGTTGATTGGTCGGAAATATGATGACCCTAAGATTGCAGAAGATATCAAGCACTGGCCCTTCAAGGTGGTAAGCGATAGCGGAAAGCCAAAGATTGGTGTCGAGTTCAAGGGCGAGCAGAAACGTTTTTCGCCGGAGGAGATCAGCTCGATGGTGTTGGTGAAGATGAAGGAGACGGCTGAAGCGTACCTGGGAGAAACCATCACAGACGCCGTGATCACAGTGCCAGCGTACTTCAACGATTCACAGCGTCAGGCCACTAAGGACGCTGGACACATTGCCGGTCTGAATGTGCTCAGGATTATTAACGAGCCAACAGCAGCAGCACTAGCCTATGGCCTCGACAAGAATCTGAAAGGGGAACGGAATGTGCTGATCTTCGATCTGGGTGGCGGCACCTTCGATGTCTCGATACTAACTATTGATGAAGGCTCTCTGTTCGAGGTGCGGGCGACGGCTGGTGACACACATTTGGGCGGCGAAGACTTTGACAATCGACTAGTCACTCATTTGGCGGAGGAATTCAAACGGAAGTATAAGAAAGATATGCGCTCTAATCCACGCGCCCTGCGACGCCTTCGCACCGCAGCAGAGAGGGCCAAGCGCACGCTCTCATCAAGCACAGAGGCAACTATTGAAGTAGATGCGCTGTTTGAAGGACATGACTTCTACACAAAGATTAGCCGCGCCCGTTTCGAGGAACTGTGTGGTGACCTATTCCGCAACACACTGGCGCCAGTGGAGACGGCGCTGAACGACGCAAAGATGGACAAGCAACAGATCCACGACATTGTTCTAGTCGGTGGCTCCACACGGATCCCAAAAGTGCAGAGCCTGCTGCAACAGTTCTTCGGCGGCAAGAGTCTGAACCTTTCGATTAATCCTGACGAGGCGGTGGCCTATGGTGCAGCGGTCCAAGCAGCCATATTAAGCGGCGACCAGAGCGCCAAGATACAGGACGTGCTTTTGGTAGATGTAGCGCCCCTCTCCCTGGGAATCGAGACTGCGGGCGGCGTGATGACAAAACTGATTGAGCGCAACTGCCGCATTCCTTGCAAGCAGACGAAGACATTTACCACGTATGCGGACAACCAGCCAGGAGTCTCTATTCAGGTGTACGAGGGCGAACGCGCTCTCACGCGAGACAACAATGCGCTCGGTACGTTTGATTTGTCTGGGATACCACCAGCTCCACGAGGCGTTCCCCAAATTGAGGTGACCTTTGATTTGGACGCCAATGGCATTCTGAACGTCACAGCCAAGGAGATGGGCACTGGCAAGGCTAAGAATATTGTTATCAAGAACGACAAGGGACGCCTTTCGCAGGCAGAGATCGACCGAATGGTGAACGAGGCTGAACGCTACGCTGAGGAGGATGAGCAACAGCGTCAACGCATTTCGGCCCGGAACAGTCTCGAAAGCTACGTGTTTAACGTGAAGCAGGCTGTGGAACAGGCCGCTCCCGAGAAGCTAAGCTCAAACGACAAGTCCTCTGTTCTGGAGAAGTGTAACGAGACGATAAAGTGGCTGGACGCTAACAACACAGCCAGCAAGGAGGAGTTCGAATACAAATTGAAGGATCTCACCCAGCACTGTTCGCCCATTATGACCAAGATGCACCAGCAGCAGAGTACTGGACCTCAGGCCAATTCTAACTGTGGCCAGCAAGCTGGTGGCTTTGGTGGTGCCGGCTACAACGGACCCACTGTGGAGGAGGTGGACTAAGCACATTCCTACATTTAGAGCTGTTTACTCTGTATTATTATGTTAACTCGACTGATTACGACTTTTAGTTAATAGCAATACAAATTGAAATTAGAATTATTTGTTAAACTTTTTCTAAGTTAGTAAAAAATTTTAGAATAAACAATTAATTTATTTATTTGATTAAAAAATAACTGTGTTTTCTAAACGAGTATGAGGCTAAATTTGGGGGTTGAATGGACTATCAGGATTTGAGAATTTGAGAATTTTGATAGAATGGAGCGCAGGGTCAAAGGAAAAGGCAGATGATGTGGAACTTTGATGGCTGCTAGGGTTTGATTGTAAATTTGATGCTCGTAGAATTTTTGTAAATTTTCCTCTTGATTTCTTGACATGATTTGGTAAAAATCAATGATATATATTCAAAATATGTAGGTAACATTTTGTAGTCGAATTTGTCGTTTCTTTTTATTCTTTGGCCCCCGGACATTTGAACTTTTAATACATAATATCAAATAATAAAATTTTACTTAAAAATCTCAAGGACATTTTAAGAAAGTTATGGTTTGAGAATCAAAGAATACATCTGGTCAGAGATACCAACATTGGTTGGTCGATCTATAATGGACACAGACTGTAATTGAAACTGTAAGCTAATCCAGAAAATAATACATGTATTTTTATTATTTAAGTTAACGCCAGATTTTAAAAAGTTTCGTAACTACTTCTCATACAAGCACCCACCCCATTTAACCCATATAAGCTCGCTGCAAATTTATAGATATTTGAAATGAAATCCTGTGTTAATGGTTTTCGATCGGGAAAGAATGGAAACGTTAAAGACATGATGTTCATGACAAATATTGCGGTAGGTCAGTTATTTGAAAATCATTAGTACTTTTGCGAAAACTCGAACCTTCTCGATTTAGCCATTTAGCCAAAGAACGCCATCGCTCTATTTCCTCACTCGCTCACTCCACCTTGTGAACTTTTAATTAAACTCTCACAAGCAATATACTGGCTCTCGCTCTCTCGCTCTCTCACTCTTTCACTTTTGGTTGCATCGAAAGTTCGAGACTGTTCGAGCGCACGCGAGACGAGAGCGACCAGATAATTCGAAATGAGAGCGTCGAGTATAAATACGGGGCACAGTTGATTTGAGCCGCATTGAATATCAAGCAAGCAAAGCAAACACATCAAAAAACGCAAAGAGCAATCAACGCGAATAGCAGTTGAAATATAAAAAGTAAAAAGTGAATATTTAAACAATTTTAAAGTTGAACAATACTAATACAGAAATAAACGTGAATATTAAAGTTCTATTGAAAGAAAAAGTTTGTTCGTATTACAAGAGCAAGGGCAGGAAAAGTGTTCCTAGTTAACAGAACCAAAGACAGACCAACAAGCAAAAAAACCAATTAAATATTGAATTTAATTGAAAAAGAAGTAATCCAAAAGAAGAAGCAAAATGCCAGCCATTGGTATCGATTTGGGCACCACATTCTCCTGCGTGGGTGTCTTTCAACATGGCAAGGTGGAGATCATTGCCAATGACCAGGGCAATCGCACAACGCCCAGCTATGTGGCCTTCTCAGACTCGGAGCGTCTAATTGGCGATGCTGCAAAGAACCAAGTGGCGATGAACCCAAAGAATACAGTGTTTGACGCAAAGCGGTTGATTGGTCGGAAATATGATGACCCTAAGATTGCAGAAGATATCAAGCACTGGCCCTTCAAGGTGGTAAGCGATAGCGGAAAGCCAAAGATTGGTGTCGAGTTCAAGGGCGAGCAGAAACGTTTTTCGCCGGAGGAGATCAGCTCGATGGTGTTGGTGAAGATGAAGGAGACGGCTGAAGCGTACCTGGGAGAAACCATCACAGACGCCGTGATCACAGTGCCAGCGTACTTCAACGATTCACAGCGTCAGGCCACTAAGGACGCTGGACACATTGCCGGTCTGAATGTGCTCAGGATTATTAACGAGCCAACAGCAGCAGCACTAGCCTATGGCCTCGACAAGAATCTGAAAGGGGAACGGAATGTGCTGATCTTCGATCTGGGTGGCGGCACCTTCGATGTCTCGATACTAACTATTGATGAAGGCTCTCTGTTCGAGGTGCGGGCGACGGCTGGTGACACACATTTGGGCGGCGAAGACTTTGACAATCGACTAGTCACTCATTTGGCGGAGGAATTCAAACGGAAGTATAAGAAAGATATGCGCTCTAATCCACGCGCCCTGCGACGCCTTCGCACCGCAGCAGAGAGGGCCAAGCGCACGCTCTCATCAAGCACAGAGGCAACTATTGAAGTAGATGCGCTGTTTGAAGGACATGACTTCCACACAAAGATTAGCCGCGCCCGTTTCGAGGAACTGTGTGGTGACCTATTCCGCAACACACTGGCGCCAGTGGAGACGGCGCTGAACGACGCAAAGATGGACAAGCAACAGATCCACGACATTGTTCTAGTCGGTGGCTCCACACGGATCCCAAAAGTGCAGAGCCTGCTGCAACAGTTCTTTGGCGGCAAGAGTCTGAACCTTTCGATTAATCCTGACGAGGCGGTGGCCTATGGTGCAGCGGTCCAAGCAGCCATATTAAGCGGCGACCAGAGCGCCAAGATACAGGACGTGCTTTTGGTAGATGTAGCGCCCCTCTCCCTGGGAATCGAGACTGCGGGCGGCGTGATGACAAAACTGATTGAGCGCAACTGCCGCATTCCTTGCAAGCAGACGAAGACATTTACCACGTATGCGGACAACCAGCCAGGAGTCTCTATTCAGGTGTACGAGGGCGAACGCGCTCTCACGCGAGACAACAATGCGCTCGGTACGTTTGATTTGTCTGGGATACCACCAGCTCCACGAGGCGTTCCCCAAATTGAGGTGACCTTTGATTTGGACGCCAATGGCATTCTGAACGTCACAGCCAAGGAGATGGGCACTGGCAAGGCTAAGAATATTGTTATCAAGAACGACAAGGGACGCCTTTCGCAGGCAGAGATCGACCGAATGGTGAACGAGGCTGAACGCTACGCTGAGGAGGATGAGCAACAGCGTCAACGCATTTCGGCCCGGAACAGTCTCGAAAGCTACGTGTTTAACGTGAAGCAGGCTGTGGAACAGGCCGCTCCCGAGAAGCTAAGCTCAAACGACAAGTCCTCTGTTCTGGAGAAGTGTAACGAGACGATAAAGTGGCTGGACGCTAACAACACAGCCAGCAAGGAGGAGTTCGAATACAAATTGAAGGATCTCACCCAGCACTGTTCGCCCATTATGACCAAGATGCACCAGCAGCAGAGTACTGGACCTCAGGCCAATTCTAACTGTGGCCAGCAAGCTGGTGGCTTTGGTGGTGCCGGCTACAACGGACCCACTGTGGAGGAGGTGGACTAAGCACATTCCTACATTTAGAGCTGTTTACTCTGTATTATTATGTTAACTCGACTGATTACGACTTTTAGTTAATACCAATACATATTTAAATAAGATGACGCCCAATAAATTAATTATACTATGAGTTGTTTTATGGTTTAAGTAGCGCTTAGATTAGAGGAAATTTATTTTTAATAGAATAAAAAATATAATTGAATTTATAAAATAATTTGATTTCTTGATTTGCGAGGGTCGATAATTTGGATTGAGGATTTGTGGCGACTTGGGAGTCATGGGAATTGCGAGTCTTGGTTGCTAGTGGTTGTAGTGTCTGCATTGGGAAAGCAGGTCGATCGTATCTGACTATGTTGGGAACAAAAGTTGGAATGTGTATTAAATAAAATGATTTGTAAAAAATAAATAATAATTAAAGGAATAACGAAGTTTTTTCATTGAATTTATTGTTTTGTTTTGTTCCTATTTAAAATATACAAAATATTGCAAGTTTTGTTTTCCAATCGTTTATGAGATATACAATTATATATAGATAAAAACTATTATTAACTGATGGCCTGCATGATCAGCGTGACAAGTAGTGAATTGTTTAAGGAATTGGACACTTTTTGGATTGTGGATAATATAAAAACAAACAAATAAACATGGCTTACGTTTAGGTCTTAATAATGTACAATTGTTTAAATAACAAAAGAGGGATTTAAATTATGTGTTATTGTTATGAGTTATGTTATGCATGTATATAAAGAATAATAATAATAATAATAATAATAATAATAATAATTATAATAATTATAATAATTATAATAATAATTATTGTACTAAAGTGTAAAAAAATGGGACGTAATTACAGTTAACAACATTTGGAGAACAAAAAACGAGGGCAGCAAAATAGTTTACTTTAAATCTTAAGTCAGGAGGAATTGAATAGTAGTACGAAAAAGAAATATTTGCATTTTGAATAGATTGAATAAAATCTTTATATATGGGTTTCCATTTCAATTAAATTTTAGTACGAACTTTAAAAACAACACACACGTTACAATATCTAATTAGATTATGGTATGGCTTATGAATCTCATAAGTTTTGCAAAAATGCTAATAATTTCGTTTCGTAGTTCTTATTTGACTCCAAGTTCCGCAACGAGTGCCGCTCCTCGGGAAACAGATGCAATGCATGAGGTTTGTTCGCTTTTATCAAGGCGCTGATAAGTCGCGCTGTATGAATAAAGTGTACATTCTCATCGATCAGACCGTGAATAAGTAGCAATCGGTTCTCCCTTAAAAAAAACAGATGTCATATTTTTTTATCAGTGACTAAGGACACTTAAAAAAACGAATAAACTTTGTTCTTACTCATCGGGAAATGAATGCACATAGTTAAGCACCGAACCAGCTTTATAGCCTGCCTCATTGAGCTGGGGTAGGTCCATATATCGTTCCGTATATCCAGTGTCATAGAATTCCCAGTTTGTAACCGGTGCACCAGCGATTGCCACCTTGAATATTTCTGGATACTGTACCAGTCCCATTAAACTTAAGTAGCCACCTTGGGGAAATTTTGCATTAGCATTTGGAAAAAGGACAATGCATTTTTGATAGCAATCAATTTACCATAGGACCAGCCATGAATGGCGACGCGATCCATGTCAATGTAGCCTAGCTGATCGGATAAGATACGCAGCGCATCTACCTGATCCGTCAGCTCCACCTGACCCATTCGACCCCGTATATGACTCTCAAAACGAATTCCTCGATGCCTGGAACCCCTCGAATCAATGCCAATCACACAATAGCCCTGAGCTGCCAGCATGTGCATACGCAGTTGATGTTTACCCTGGTGGATGGTGGAAAAAAGGAATCCGATTTTAAAATCTAAATAGCAAGTTCCAAGATTTGCTTGGATTACCTTAAAGGTATTGTTGACCGTCTGCACCTCAGGTCCACCGTAGACATTGAGCACCGTTGGATACTTTACACCCAGTTTAAAGTTGTGCGGCTTAAAGACCATCGCATAGACAATGTCACCAGATGGCAGCTGCGGTCTAAAGATTTGCGGGCAATACTGCGGCTCCGGTTTTCCGCCTTCATGCAAAAATCCAACCAGCGACATCTGTATCCCATTGACTCCACCGTTTTGACATGTTTGCGTTACACGCATCACTTTACAGCTTGGCAAACGTTGTATATTACAATAGACTAGGAGCATCAGTTGGCATTGCTGAAACGGATTGAAATTAGTGGGTTTCCAGGCTGCAACTAGAATCAATGCTTACATCATCGAATTCCACCAAATAGGAGTAGCCCGGTTCAGTGAGCAGACGTATGTGCTCGGGTCTCTGTAGACTCACTACATATAGATGTTTCTCCAGCGGAGTCTCCCGTAGTCCCACAAAGTATACTAGTTGATTTGCCTTATCCACCCATAAGTTTCGTGCCAGCACCTCCCATTCGCCGCTCGTAAGGGCAACTTTATTTACAATTCGTGGCTGCAACGCTGCCAACTCCACGTAGCCGACTGGTTGGAGCTGCTGAGCAGCATTCACCTCCGCTTGACAACCATTGGGCTGGTTGAGCAGCAGACTTGACGTGATCAAATACAAATGTCGGAAGCCTGTTTCTTCAGAGGCCCACAAGTAGGTAACGTTCGATTCGTTTAGTTCCAGGAAGTACAACATATCATGTACATTAATCCAGCTTTCCGATTGCTCCGTGTATATCACTTGAAGTGGCGTTATGGTTCGATTGTATGGACTTCGCCAGCTGTGGTCACCTAGTGAGTCTGTCGGCGTAGACACTTGGCTGCTGTAGGATTCGCAGAAGTTGTCCAGTGGTATCAATATGACATCTAAACGTTGTTGCTTCCTATCCAATCCTTGTAGCCAAACGCTGAAAGATAAAATGTTCCGAATTTCATTGGATGAACTTGTACATAATTCCTTTAGGGGATTGTCAAGGGTGAAGAGGATTTTTAAATTTAAAATATTCAGTAATTCACTCACTAGTTGGCGTCCGGAGTCCAACCCACACGAACAATGTATTCCAGCCAGGGAAACACAGCTAGCAGCGAGTATGGTAGATCCTTGATGCTAATCTCACTGATTTGCAGCGCTTCATTGAGCACAAATTGAACAAGCTTCAATTTTGACTTTGCATTGGGGGTGCCACTGCGAGGGAAACGATATTCATCCACCTCGCCAGGCACAGCCGTTGATGAGGGGAACGTATACAGTGACACATCGGTTTCATCCACCTCCTCGTAGACAATTCGATAGATGCCATCTTCGGAAAGCGGCTGCCACCAGTAGCCTTGATATCGACTAAACTCCTCCTGCATTACATACGAAGGAACTCCAGCACTGAGTGCATCAACTGCATATGTCCGTCGGCCGCTCCTCATGTACGTTAAACGCTTCTCATGGCCACTGAGCGTGTGCGTAACCCAAATATCACAGTCACTGATATACGCAATCAGATCAGAGTTCTGTGGACAGATTTGTGGATCCAGCGCGCTATATTCTGGGCATGTGCGTAGTTGTGTAGGAAACAGTAAGCCAGACTAAAAGGGAATCATACAATTAATAACAATCAAAAGGAAAGGGCGGAGGAAGAAAATTTGATGATTACATTGTAGCCCGTGTCCAGGCATTGATATAGATCATTGGAACAGGGAAAGACCAACTTTCCGCTAGGTTTGTGCAGCTCATATGATGTTATTCCCCACGTGGGCAGTCGCTTTCTCTCCTGCAGCAGCTGATATTCCCTTGCATAGGGACAGGAGCTGTTGCCGCTGCCGCCACTGCCCACATGACTGCTGAGTATGGGTTGTTGCAGCAGTGGCTGCCACGTCAGTCTGCAAAGTCCAAGAAGAATTGGGTTATTAAATAACATAAAGGAGGAGGGACAACATGGGTGGCATACCTAGGCCTTGGCAATGCGTTAAAACTAAAGGCAGGCAAGTTGATTGATGGAGATGAGGCGCCACTACTTGGACTGCCAATGGGAGCCGTATCAAAATCACCGCCACCAGCGACACCAACTTGTTGTAGATTCAGTTGTTGCTCATCGTGGTTTTTTAGGTTGATGTCAACGAAGAGCAGGGTAGTCTGCCACGTCTGTGGCGGAGTACTCAAAAAATAGCAGCGTGCACGACCGTCGGAGAGATGGCGAAACTGCACATTGGTTGGCACCATGGTCGACAAATTGGACAGTTCCTTGCGTATTTCTTGAACAAATATTTTGTTCTCCTCCCATGTCTTGGAAGGTGTGGGTGCCGCTTTGTGACCATCATTATCGACAGCATCGTCCTCATAATCATCATCGCCATCGTCACATTCATCATCGTTAAGACTGAAGCCGTGCGGGGGTGATCCGCTTGTGGGTGAGCTTAAATGATTTGTTATCGCCGAGGCTGCGGCTACCACAGCCTCTGTGGTAGTTGCAGTGGCTGCTGCAGCTGCCGCCGTTATTGGCGATGTTATTGAATTGAGTGCGCTGCCTATTGAGGAGTAAAATGCATTAGCTGTAGTACCCAAGGAACCCATACTCGTAAGACTAGCTATCGAACCGGCGCCAATGCCCACTGAATGCGTGGAGCTAGGCGTGCTGGCAGCACTGTGACTCCGTTCCATTGCATTGCTGGTGCTGCTACCAGCAACGCTTACAGCTGTCGACACTCGGGATGTAAAGCCGTCGAAGAGATTAACAAATGATGTGGCTGCTGCATTCGTAATGCTATGACTGCGTTGGTGTCCATTGTTGTTTTTGTTGCTGTTGCGTTTGTTTCCGCTGTTACTGCTGCTGCCCTTATCGTTAGTCACTATAGCACTGTTTTCTGTGCCCAGCAGGCCACTGCTGGAGCTTGTTGCATTCGGGCCACCAAGATTGACGATCAGAGGTGAACTGCGCAATGACTGTTGTTGTTGTTGTTGTTGCTGCTGCTGTTGCTGTTGTTGTGGCTGCTGCTGTGTCGTAGTTTGTATTCTGCTCTCCATTGCTTTATTGAAGAGCGCGCCAACTGCAACGTAGTTTTCGATTTCGTTTTTGTTTTCACGCACGATACTAAATTGACCTAAATTTGTGCTCCACGTACACACACAAACACACACACACACACACTTACAAAGATACAAGACAAGACGGTCGAATTTTTGGTTAATTTCTTTCTTTTCTACATAGGAACACACAAACAAATTTATTCACATACATACATATATTATCATATATATGACATCTAAAATCTACATACACATATAATCAATCACTCACACAGCCAGTTGTTTGTTTTGTTATTGTTGTTATCGCTGCTGCATTTCATTTGACTATGCCTTTTGTTTATATGCAATTTATTTACTATTGTTAGCAGATAATCTACGTAATCTTGTCTTGTCTAGTGAGAGGATTAATGTTTATTGTTTGTCTTGTTGTTTAAGCATCTTTTCTAATGCTACTCTTTCTCTCTCTCTCTCTTTCTCGCTCTCTCTTCATTAGATGATGGTAATAGTAGTTCATTCGGTAATTGTTTTTGTTTTATCTCTATATTGTCTTCTTTGCAAAAAAGTGAAAGTCTTGCACGAGCTAAAGGTGTTTTGCAGCGTGGACATGGACTGATGTTAATGTCTATTCAAACTACATAGATATATCTTTCTGTTGGTTTAATAATTTAAGAAGTATCTATAGCAGATCTTAATGTTTTCACAAGTCACATTGAGATATATATGAACACTGCAATGCCGTTTGTTTTACTTGATTGTGTACCACGCAGCGTTGCACTTTACCGGATCGGTGTTTCCATTGGATTTACAATGTCTAAAAATATATAATGGTCACACTGTTAAGAAATAAATTAATGTACTTTATTTTATTTTCAAATCGCACCAAAAGTTTTGTAGCTATGTAGATTCTCGGATTGTAAATTCCTCATAGGTAAAACCTGTTAATTCTTGGATAGGACCAAAAACACATTTATCGATTCGGCTTGTTGGGCTTCCAGTGTGCTTAAGCCAAACACACCTTTTGGGTAAAGGTTCATTTACAGATTAATAAAAGTACTGATTAAGGACTTACATTACTTCAAAGTTTGTGCGAGCTCCTTGAATTACTCCGATTACTGTTCCATTTTTTGAATACATGCACCACCCACGTATTGAAAGCTTTTGAGCGCGACGCAATGTATACTGAGAATATTTAAAAACAATATTATTTAAAAATTATGTTGAGTCCTTTTCTCTCACAGCTCGAAATGAAACTTCTGCAATTATTAAAAAATTATTTTATATTTGTTTTATAAATTTTTTTTTATGGTTTTTTGGACCTTGCACTATGCCAAAAACTTCAAATCCACAGCATTTAACCATAGTTTCTACAATTGGTAATTGGACTTTTTCATTTGGTGGAGTTTCCTGACTTTGCCTTTTTTCTGATTTATGTTTCTTCGGCCGAGATGTTTGCGTTTCTTTTGCTTCGGGCGTTTCATTATCTGCCATATTTAAAAAATAATTTTAAAAGGTAATTGATTTACAGTTTTTCTATGTAAATATGGTAGCACTGGTGTACAAAACGCAATCGATGGATACTTATCGATAACCGCTACAAACTGTTTGCCAGACCAACAAGAGACGCAGTTAAATATAATTTAAAAACAAAGTGGAATTTGAGTAAAGTGAACAAAAATGACTACGAATACTGTATACGCTGGCGTGCATGTGAAAAATAAACTGAGTGATTTTCAACCAGTTAACAATATAAATATGGAAGAAAATGTTGCGTATTTAAAAAAAAATATTACACAGCAGCTGCAACTACAATTTGATGCAAATGAACTTGGTAAGATAGATGCATGAATAATATATACATATGTATATATATATATATGTACATAAAAGACAAAAGAATAATGCAAATTCATCATGCGCACTTCTTTACAGATGTATGTTACCTTGGCAAAGTTCTTGATGATGATATAAAACTTTCCATCGCAATGAAACCGAACGCTTTTGTGCATTGTTTTCGCAAAAAGAAGGGCTATACGCCTTATGTCCCGCCCTCTCCCAGTGATATTAATACCAAACATGTACAGGAACTCTTCTCATTGACTTCACATTTGCAAATCAGTGTCACATTGCGTTTCAATATTCTTCAAAAGATTCTTGCCGAGTATCCAGAGTTTCGACGCAATTTGGGCGCACAGGCACTGATCCGCGATTCTGTTTTGTTTAATGTGTTGCATGAGCCAGAAGTGGTTCAAAATTTAGTCCGTGATTATCCGTTAATATGCGAAGCAGCTCCATTTATTGTGGACACCATAAGAAAGGAGTTGGCACGATGCAGTTCTACCACGCAATGTATGTTTCTTTTGGATTCCTTTATCTTTTTGGATATTCATTTAATTGTTTTTATAGTTCAAGAACAGGCTGCCTCGGAGACTTCTTCGGAGGAGGAAAACTCTCTGGGCACTGGCAGCAGCAGTAGTGGCGGTAGCACAAGCGTGGCCACCACTGCCAATCGACGGGATGAGCTGACAAATGTACGTAGGCGTCAAGAACTGGCCAACGCCGTGGCACGAATCGACATGAGTTCCTTTAATTCGCTGCTTAACATAGCACAGCGCAATGCGGATGAGGCAACCGCTGATGATGTACCACATACAAGCACTAGCCGCACTGCGACATCTTCTGGGAACCCCGCTCCAGGTGGTCCAAGTGGTCCAGGTGGTCCAGGTGGTCCAGGTGGTCCAGGTGGTCCAGGCGGTTCAGGCGGTCCAGGCATACCTTCGGAGATGATGCGCTATGAACTGGCGCGTGCGATTCTAACGTTACAGCAATTTCGACCGCCTCCAGTTGAGAACATGGAAGTGGAAACCCCGGCTGAGACCAATACAACTGAAGCCAATGTCGAAGAGCCTGAAGAAGACGACGACACTGTCGCTGACGATGACAGTGACGTTCTACCCCGCATCTATCGTCGTCATAGATTCACAGAACAGCTTCGAACTATGGCAGCAATGGGATTTATAAATCATTCACAAAATGTTAACTTTTTGACAATGGCAGAAGGCAATGTGGAGCACGCCATCAATTTGCTGATGATGAGCATGAATTGACGAGACAAAGACCAAGACAACTGCCACACTAATCCCTGTGTTGATTTTGGGTTTAAGCCGTTTCCATAATTCATATTATACATAGATGATATATATATATATACACCCTTAAGCGATATAGCATTATTTTATGTAGTTGCAATTTCAGCTTATGCACAAAAATATATCCTCAAGCACTCATACACATGATATAATACATAATAAAAATACAATTTTATAACAAGAGACTCCTGCACAGGCCACAGTCGGCCCATATATTAAGTTATTGAGCTATTTAATTACTTAATTAAATAGTCCAGCGCTTTATCTTTATTATTATCAAATTTAAAAAGCGCCGCCGAGATTTTAGTTTCTTCGAATCCGAGATCCATTAGCTCGTCCAAATATAAAAGGTGCTCAATTATCTAAAAAAAAGAGAGATTTGAACAAAAAATAGAAACGGATTGCATCTTTCTTCTCAATCAATCAATCTATCTATGTATATAAACTGCCTAATCTTGATAAGAAATTATATTTGTGGTAGATAAGAGGAGTCTAACCTTTTTATCATCAACGCCACAGAGGGTAACAACCTTAGCCACTCGCTCCAATGGGAAACCCATTGTGCTGATACGCTGGGCTAGTTTTTGGGCTGGCGCAGCCAGCTCCTGGAATACATTGGTGTTGCTTAGTGTCTGATCAAGCTCCTGATCCTCTTGTGGTAGTGTTAACTTAAATTGTTCATTCTCATTCTGACTGTGCAGGCGGACGCGACGTTTTTCTGCTTGTTGCAATTCTGATTTTAGCTCCCGCAGAATATCAGGAACACTCTTGGACTTAGCATCTACTTCATTGGTGCTAATTGGATAGGCGCTGTGGGTGATCGGCGGCAGAATATTGGGCGTGTCAAAGCCATTGGTTCTGGAGTATTGCAAATAATTGTGGTTCTGGTAAAGCCCTTCATGCCCGGAGACCTAAAGATTAAAACGATTAGTACATTTATTGAGTCATAAAGTCGGACAGTGCAAATGATAACTTCAAAATAACAATAAAAGAAAATCTTTGTTATGAGTAAGTAATATATAATGTACATATATTAAGAATTTTATTGATTTAATATTAAACATCATTATTGGCAGTGGACGATATAAAAATGTGCTAACTACATAGGTCTACGACTGACCTGAGGATAATATTCTTGATTGTAGACCATCTGTTGGCAGACATGCTGCTGGGCCTGTTGCGGCGTGCTGTAAGGGTGGTGTGCTGGGTACGTGGTTGGAATATCTTGGGAATCATCACAGTGTAGTTGAAAATTGACGCTGTCCAGCGTCGCTTTGGTTTCGGCAAGTGTTGTCACAGCCAATTCCAGCTTGGCAGGTGCTTCGTCATTCGGCCCATTCTCTGTATTCTGCTGCTCTGGACTTTGTTCATCCTGATCTTTAGCTGAATGTAAATTTTGTGTTATTTGCGTCTGATGAAGCACTTGCGCCAATATATCTAAATCGTTAATTGTTTTCAGCTCAATATTATCAAATGGTGTTGAGTTCATATTGTATTCAAAGTCAGCATAATTAAGTGAACTATTCCGTTTGTGGAGTGTTACTAGTGGTGCCCTTGCCTCCGAACTGCTTAAAATGGTGGGTTGCAGTATATTATGGAAGTTACTAGAGTTTATTGACTTTGCTTTTAATTGGTCACATGACTCAGCGTCAGCTGTTACTTTTGCAGCGTTTGTTGTTTTAGCTGCTAATTTTTCCGAGCTAACAGGTGACTCCTCGTTGTCATCGCTGTCAGATAGGTCCGCTGTACTAGGATATTCCACTGCACCAAGCATTTCCTTTTGTTTCACCTCCAGTGCTCGTTGGCTTTCCAGTTTGCGTTTTTCCTGACGAGCATGTCGTTCCTGCTGCTGTTGATGGCGCATCCGACGCCAGTGCTGACACTTACTAAGCACGCTCTGCTCCAGCTGGAAGTCATAGTGATACGCATCCTGATTTTCGTAGTAGTTTTCGTTGTATTCTGACAAACGGTTTACAACTGTTTGTGGCAGTTGGTAAACAAGAGGCGGTGGTTTAAAGCGTTCAACTATTTTCACGGGCACATCATCCATATTATTTGGCCAACACAACACATATGTGTATACACAACAAATTTACCTAATTATTTACGAACGCACTTTCTGCACCCATTCGAGTTACTCTAAATTTTTTACTCTCTTTTGTTTTAGCAAAACGATTTCGATAGTCTAATCTTAAAAATCTAAAATCGATAACTCATTATCTCAAATATTATATTTACCTGTTTTTAGTGTGTACACACTGAAAGGTTTCGAGTGTTGCAGTTGTAACGTTTATAGTTTTAATGTATGCAGTTTTGCCTTGTGCCAAGCACTTTAAATCAAATTTACAATAAATTTTAATACAAAATTCTATAGAATAAAAATAATTGCAATCTGCTGCTCTTTGAGCACATGAAATATAAATCAATATCTAAGTTATTTTGAGTAATAAAAATTAATAACAATATTTAAAGCGATATTTATCAATTTCAAATTCGGTTGAAATTGGTACTTTAAATAAAACTTTTAATTAGTTGTTCAACAATCAAGTGAACATAATATAGTATTTAAAGCGATTTGAGCAAGCAAAAGAAAAACATATTTTATCGAAACATCGATAAGTGGATATAATTGCAACACATCCAGTCAAATGTTGATGAAGTTTTGTTGTGAATTTATATTGGTATCTAAGGAAATAAATTGAGAATATTACCTTTAAATACATTTATCAATAACTAAATAAGTAGTTAATAAAATGGATGATGTGAACTTACGCCAGCAACACCAGCAGTTGATGCAAGAAATCTCAGCTCTGCTAGAGACAAGCGTTGATCGAAGCGATACTAACGCTTTGAAATTAAATCAACAGCTACAACGGAGTCTGAAAGATACACAAACTCGTATTCTGGAGCTGCTGAAGTTGGTTCGTGCCCGATATAAACGTAACGAAGAGATTCTTCGGCGTCGCTTAAATTCCCGACATAATTTTGAACCTTCAACTAATGACAGTAGCAACGAAGGTGTGGGATACAGTGGAGCTTTTCTCCGTGGCGGCACTTTTCGATTCAAGGGAAATTTATATTTTCGAGATGTCGATGGCCGCAGTTGTCCCAATAATAAGGACTACGAGCAACGCTGTCTCACAGAAATGTTCCCCACCGACTTTGACATGCGTTCCAAACATGTTTGGACAGTGCTCGATAAAAAAAAAATTGTAATGGGCATCAAGCAACAGGTAATCGATTTTTATCAACGCATAATTAAAAAATAGTTAATTTTAATTCTATTTAACTCCAGATTATAGATCACAAAAGCTATGATAGGACAGCCATTACAAATCATAGAAAACGTAAGGCTATCGACCTACACATACAATCGCTGGCGACCCTCCTCGCTGAAACGGATAGCAGTTTTTGCATCGATTGGAATCAAATCAGTACACTGGATTTGGAGCACCGTCATTCCGCCTATAGTTGCGAGGCAATGTGGATTGTGTATTTGCATCCAAATATTAAACGTGGTGATTGGTCAGCACAGGAGGATGAGCGCTTGCTGGCCGTAATTAAAGCTAATAAGATGCAAGACTGGGAGGCCATTGCAAAGACATTGACCCAACGTTCTGATTATCAATGTTTTGTGCGTATGCAGACAACGATGCGCATTCAGTTGGAGCCCACGAACGTTTTTAAATGGGACGATCAGGAGAACGAGAGATTACTTCAAGTTGTGTTAAAGAACACCTCTAATGGGATCATAAATTGGTCTGAAGTGGCTGAACATTTCCCGAACAGATCCAAGTCCACATTAATAGGGCGTTACATGTATGTTCTCCATCCAAGCATAAGTCACGGTAAATCATCTAAAGATTCTCATTGTCCCTGCCTTTCACTTTTAACATTACATTTTTAATCATTTAAGCACCTTTCACACCCGCTGAAGATATGATGCTTTATGCTGCCGTTGAGGAGTACAATGGTAAATTTAACTGCTTTCCAAAGACTCTATTTCCGAATCGTTCGTTGGCCCAGCTCCGGACACGATATAACAATGTCCTGGCGCAACGTAATAAAACGGATTCGTGGTCAGTTGACGATGACTACAAGCTGATGAGCTTTGTTACCGAGCACGGCACCTCACAATGGGTTAATTGTGCCAATCATTTGGGTAACCATACGCGCACCAGCTGTCGCACCCGGTTTCTGGTTATCAAGCGCTTTCTTGAAGAGAATCCGGGCGCAACTGTGAAGAATCTGCCACGGCGCAAAAATAAAAAGAAAACGCCAATCACGTCAGAGAATTGGGCGCAACTCTTGCAGGAGTGGCAAGATGATCCAGACTCAATAATCACCCAGCCAAATTCAACAGTCCGAAAATCGAGCGCTAAGCGACAAAAACTGAAAGAAACCACCAACTGCGACTCGATTGAAAAGTTACGTGGAGTTGAGTACCAAATCTACGAATACTTTAAATATGCTTATAATCTTGATTTAAACTCACTCACAGCTGTAATACCCTTTCCCATGGATGAACGTAATCTGCACATGGTTGCCAACGCACTGAAATTTGGGCGGCCAGCGGCAAAAAAACTCAAGCCCATAAAATCCATTTTCATGACCAAATCTTTAAATTGTTGCTACAATAAAATGTTACGCCAATTGCCATCCTGTGATACCGTCAACTCATCGTTGTGTCCAGTTCTGCTGCCGCCCAACTGGTCAACGATGATGGGTTACCGGGCCATTTGCATACTATCCGCGGATTATTCCAATGAAGAGGAAAATGCAACGGAGCCAAAGAAACCAATTAAATATGATGAATCTCATCCAGCGGTGGAACTCTTCCGCACACGTCTACGGGCACTCTTCTTTCGTACAACGTTGCTGAGTCGCCTTGAAGTGCCCTTTGAAGAACCCCCAGCGGCGTGGAGCCAAAACACAAGTTCGTTTTTCCAAGTGAACAACAACAAATGCAATTCATCCTTGCCCAGGATGCGGGATAATGATAGTTTGTTGCCAAGCAAAACGTATATTAACATAAGCTCCCAGGAAGTGGCACGTAGACAACTCGAGAGCCTGGATAGTTTAAAGTAGCTTATAAGTTAGGATTTCTTTGGCTCTAAGCAAGTTAAACACCAAATTGTAAGTAGCTTTAAATAAGTTTAATAATAACTAATTTAGTATATGTGTAAATGTTTAATATATTTTTATAATAATAACTAACAAATTGGTATATTTATTTTCTTTGTAACAAAAGCGTACAATTTGTTCTCTCTCTCGTCCTGGGAAGTGTCCTCTATAAATTGCAGACGCATCTCCTGTTTCATAGGTACTTAAAAAAGGTATTGCGAAAATCATTCGGAGCTTTAACGAGATTTTTGAAGCAGTTTTCAGCGGGCTATTAAATTGTTAAAGATGCTTTAAGCTATAGACAAGGTTGAATTCGGTCGGGGGGTATCCATCCCAAGGGAAATCGTCCTTGTTTTTTTTTTTTTTTATTGAAAATTGCTGAAATCCGTTTTCAGTTTGATCGTTGGCTTCTGTGGCTTGGCCAGCAAACCGGTCCTCTGTGCCTCGCTAGCTTTCTGTGCCAGATTAATTGACTGCTGTTGACTGCGTATCGCTGCCTCCAGCTTCTGCCGCAGCTCGGGCTTCTGGGACATCAACGCCTTAAAGTCCTGCGGATACTTGGGTCCAATCTTCAGCAGCCACTGCAGCGCCTGCTCGTGCAGCTGTCGTTGATACTTGGGCACAGCGCGTAACTTGCTCGGCTCCGCCAGGTAGCCAATGAGCACAGGCACCAGCAATGCCAGCATTTGGATATCTGTGAATGTCCAGGATACATTTAATAACAGTATGTTAACAGAAATTTACATTTACATTAACATTAACATTAACAGGTTTTCTTTAGGTTATGGAATGTGCACAGTTTTGGGTTTTATTTGCATGCATTTTTTTTTTTTTTGGTTTTTGGTTTTTGGTTTTTCAATACGACATTTAAAGCGGTTTTTGTTCGGCAGTGTAAACTATTATTATTAATAGTTAATAATAATTAATATTTAGTGTTTTAATTGTGTTATTTAATTGTTAGTGTGCTTTCTATGAACATCGAGAGTGCAAACAAGAATTAGGTTAATGTTATATGTAGATTTTTTGATATTGTTTTTTGGTTTTACTTTTTTTTTATATTTTTTTTTTTAATTTTTTTTTTTTTTTTTTTTTATAATTTTGTTATTTGTTGTTGTTTTGCAATCATTTACCTTGTATCAAGTCTCCTAACGATTTTTATATGTATATGTGTAATATTATTCATTTAATGGGGAGTTATGAATGAGTTAAGCAATTAAAGAGAAGAGACGAAGAGAAAAAACAGAGCAGAATATAAAAAATCTATACTAATTTTTATTTATTTTTTTTTTTTTTTTCAAGTCGACGGATACGAACGAACTGTGCGCCAAGTTGGAAGCGCTAATCGCTACTGGAACCGGACCGTGACGGGGGGTAAAACGCACTAGTTAGGATGCTATCAGATCCGTTCTCAGCTCCATGAACCGCACGAGAAGTAAACTCCATGAGGAGATTACATTCGTGACTCGAACGGAACCAGAAACAGATCTGATATTTGGAAAGATTTAGTTCATCATTTTATTGGATTGCTACTTACGGTACTGCGGCTCGGCCAGTTCAATCAACTGATCCACCGTCACGATGCTCTCCAGGGTCACCTTGAGCTCCAGCTCACTGGCCGGCGTTCTACTGGACTCCGCGTACAGTGACTCAATGATGCGCGGTGCCAATGCGTGAATGTAGGGCGTGGCCGTCTTGAGGTCCGCCTTGGTGAAAATGGAGCGTGTCGTTTCGATGCACTTCAGCTTAACGGACATGTGCTCCGATTGCAAGCACTGGCGGAAATGATTTATGCAGGGATACTGCAGCGAGGGTGCCGATACCACCGAGGCGGGTGTGTGGAGTATGAAAACAGCAATGGCAAGGAGCATGGTGACTTCGTCTACTTTGCGCTCATCGTTGTCTCCAGCGGTTTTGGTAAGATCGATGATAGTCGCCAGTGCGCTCTGCAACAGCTGATTCCAATCCTCAATGGTGCTCGGCTGCTGTGCCCACTGATGCACACAAACCGAGCGCAGACACTGGAGCGCTGCTTGGACGGCACATGTGTTGGCCAAAATGGTGCTATCGATGGCTGATTTATTGGCTATCTCCCGTATGATGCTGGTGGTCATGTAGAGGATGGTGGGCAGTATGGTCAGTGCCCCGCTGGGTGTGCATAGCTCCAACAGTTGCTCCACACACTGCAAACCAATGGCCACCAGTTGCCCATTCTCATCACCCAGCACCGAAAAGAACGACGCATTCTTCGTGTACACATAGTCCATTTGGATATTGCCCTGCTTGCTGGGATTCAGGCTAGGGATCTGGCGCACAAACAGACACAGACACACCTCCAGTACCGCGTACACATGTGAGTTGCCCGGCTGCATGATGCTTCCCTCGCCCAGCTCCACATTCTCGTTGGCATTGTCTCCCGTCTGTTGACTCTCCCGCTGGCGTTGCAAATCCTCGCGTGCTGCTTGGATCGTCTGCTTGAGTATCTCCATGCATAATAGTTGCACGAGAAGTTCATCTCTTGTCAGAATCTGACGATGCAGCACTTGGCATAGTTCAATTGTTAACGCGCGATCCTTAACCAGTTGCCTTCTGGCCCAATCGGAGTCGAAGATGCTGTGCAGGGCACGCAGGCAGCTGACGATGTTCCTTGGTTTGTCGGAGCTGCGCATGCTGCATAGAGCCTCCATGCAGATGCCGAAGATCATGTGAAAGCGATCTGCGGAGAGAGAGCCGTGGGTTATTTGGTTATTATTTGACTCCAGATCCGGTGTGCCGTTGGTCTCCGACTGCGTTTGAGTCTCCTGGTGCCGAGCGAAGCCCTCATCTCGCAGCCAAAGGGCAGCCGCGTACAAAATCGGTGGCCAGCTGGTCATGTAGTGCGGCTTGGACGAGTTGATGGTATCTGTGGTGTAGAAGGAGCCACCATCACGTGGCAACTGTGACTGGAATTCCACTGGCAGCAGCAACAGTGCGTGATCCTTCATGGCCGCCAGCCAATGATTGGACAAGTTGTGAAGCTCGGGCTGCACAAGGCTCAGCAGGCTATCGCCTCGATTATCGGTGTCCAAGTCAAGACCACTGACCAGCTCCGTTTGGGCGACTGTCGCTCCAGCTGAAGATATGCTAAAGAGCGAAGCTGGCGCCTTCCCATTGCCCATCATGGCCACAATGTAAACCTCCGCCCAGGCCTTCAGTATGCTAAGTTTCTCAAGCGTAGCCATCGACTCATTGTATAATTGCGTGCTGTTCGTCTTGGTGTACAACTTGTTCAAGGAGCTCACAAGCAATTGATGCACTCGGCGTAAGTCGCTTATGTCACGGGCGACTCCAGATCCAATCCAGGCAGAGCACACTTCGCAAGCGGCAGCGGTGACATGGGAAGGTGTGTCCGGGGCAAAAGCGGGACGCAGGGCCGCTCCCACCTGTGCCTGATACTGCTCCAGCAGCAGATGTCCTGGAAACTCGGGCTCCGGTACATTGGCAAAACGATCTATGATCTCTTGAAGCGTGCGGAGTCCTTCAAGTCGCAGCTGATCCGAGTCCGAGGTCGCAGCCATAAAGGACATGCGAATGAGCTCAGCGAGATGCAGGATAAGAAAATCTCCGCTGCGGGACTTAATCATTTGCTGCTCCTTGGCTTGCAGCAGATCGAAGTGAAGTGTGTTGGCCGCCTCGCAACTGGCGATGATGCGCCGCACGCACTGAGCGGCAAAGACGCGCGTTGGCCAACGTGGCTGGACTGCCGGGTGTGTGGACGTATTCTCCTCCGCCCTGTACTCGGTTACATCATCGGCGTACTCCTCCTCATCGTCATCGTCATCGTCGCCGGATTGCTGTGCCTCGTTTTTCCCAGATTTGCCCGCTGAATCCCCTGATGCTGTCTGTCCCGTCTGCTCATCAATGGGACCTCCGCTCTCTACGGCCACGGTCAGAACCTTCTTGCAGAGGCTAAGCCAGTTGCTTAGGTTGTCGGCCGCCAAAACTTGCAGCAAAGACGTGAGGGTGTCGTGTAGATTCTTGAGCATTTCTGCATCCGTCTCGGTGTCCAGCATGGAGAAGAGCAATCCTGGCAAACCGTATTCCGTGATGACTAAGTCCGGACATTGTTCCGTCGTTATAGTCAAGGCGAGTTCACATATTTCACGAGCTTCACGATGCGCCAGCTGCCGCAGACAGGCAACAGATGCTTTGCGAAGGATGAAGTAGTTACTGGCCAGCATCTTGACCAGCGTTGGGACGAGCGTGTCCAATTGTAGGGACTTGCATGCGAAAAGATGCAGCTGCTGGAGGCAACCAATTGCCTCGGCTTGCACCAAGGGATCTGCGTGTGCCTGCAGCAATGCAGCAGCGCAGAGGAATGATCCTCGCATTGCATGAACTGCTGTGTTCTGGCCTTGGAGCTCGGGTCCCACGGTGGTGATGAGGGCGTTAATTACGCGGCCAACACACTGATGCACATCGACATGGGCATGCGGAACGCTGAGCAGCAGCTTCAGAGCGAGTGTTAATGTTGCCTCCACGTAGCCACGGAACATGGGACCCCCGGAGTCCGCGATCTGAGCCAACGCGTATAGTGACCACACCTGCACAACGGGCGAGGCGCTGTCCTGGCCCAGAGCAAGAAGAATGGATACACTGGTGTTGAGGTGCTGGGAGGAGCCCATGCCGCCGACATAGCGATGAAGACAGCCTAAGGCATGCGAGTGTCCCGTGCGTGTGACCACATCCCGCGCAGATTTCAACTTATCGAAACTATTTTGGGCCAACTCCGCCGTGAAATGGGAGTCGGCGACCACTTGAGCCAAGCGTCCAAGTGCCTCCCCAGCTGCACAGCGGATCGTGGAATTTGCGCTGGTCAGTGAGGCGACAATGAGGCTTGTGGCACTCTTCTTTACATCCTCCTGGCCAAGGCTCGACTTGCTGTCCGTCAGCTGCTTGAGCGCGTACAGAAGAGCCGTGAATATATTCATTTGGACAGCTTCCTGGCGGTTGCTCTTCGCCTGCTTTATGCACTCGGCAAAGTGGTCCAGCATTTGGAGTCGATGCTTGTTGGCCACCTTTGGGAATATTGTTCCGTACAGCGTCACGGACATATCAATAACTGCCACGCCCAACGGCAGGGGTCCTGGACACTGCTGTGCCTTGTTGATCAGCTGAATGTTGTTGTTGTTGCTGTTTGTGTTGCTCGCGTTGGAACCTCCAGCGCTGTGCTGGGGTGACCAGTTGGGACGGTACAGGCAGCAAGGATCGTGCTCCAAGGCACCGGATCCAGCGGCGCTATTTGGTTGAAGCTGCAGAAAATATACAGAGCGGATTAGAAGGAAATTCAAATGAACACTTTTTAAGCTAAAGAAGTAACGATTAACTCTTTAAAATGTAACGAGTAAATCATTAGAAAAAAACAAATACCAGTAATTTTTTCAAATGTAACGAGTAAAGTACAACGAAGATGCAAATTCAAACAACTCTTTAAACTGCAACGACTAAATTAAAACGAATTAAAAAGTTCGAGTAGTTCTGGAAAGTAACGAGTAAATCATGCTAAGGACAGCATATGCGACCAACTTTCTGAAATGCAACGAGTAAAGCATAGTGAAGTAGCAAATGAGAACAACTCTTCGCAAAGTGACGAGTAAATCAAAAGAAAATGAAAAATGAGAGTTACTTGAAATAATGGAACGAGTGAGTATATTATTGAACGAGTAAATCCGAACGATATCGCAAAAAACGAGTGAATCTTTAAAAAGTAAAAACTAAATCATGAAAAAAACAGACGAGCCACTCTTAAAAATGTAACGAGTAAGTTAAAACGAACAGCAACTCGTTGTTATACGTAACGAGTGGGTGGACATGCAAACGAAAATCTTTTACGAAACTGAAGCTGTAGCAGAAACAACACTTACATGCTCGCCATCGACTTTGCGATTGGGTTCCATCTTTTGGGGAATACATAGATATTTTTTGGGATAGTTGGGAGAGTGAGAGAGAGAGATTTGGTTATGTTAACCAGCACAAGAAACCCTGGAAGAATATCCAATAAGTTGACTGTATAAACGTACCTGATCTTCGATGGTGCGATGATTAGTCTCCTGCAGCCAAGTACCAAGTATGATGGAGTCATCGCCATGGCAAAGAGTGCGCAGCAGCGAGTTAGTTGTGTTCGCCGCATTGTCCGACAAGGTGAATTCAGAGACAAGCATACGGAGGAGATGCGTGTAGGAAGCCTCTAGCGCTGTGGAAGGCAGCAGTGTCAGCGTCTCAAATAGACGCAGGCGAACCATCGCGGCAGGAGCCTTCAGCTGGGTGCCATAGCTCTTCAAAACAGTTGCCAAGCTGCAATTGGGGAGTGAAATTTTTAATATGACTTCAATTGGATGAGCAGCTCCTTTCGGGTACTCACTTGACCAGCATGGCTAGCGCACTCTCGATGGGTGTAAGAAGACGTCGGGTTATATCCTCGTTTACCAAATCGGGGCAGTTGAGGAGGAAGCTGTGCATTACGGACAAGGCACCGGCGCGGCCTTCCAGCGTTACCTGCCAGGTGAACGCATCTCCGCGCGCCTTCTCCGACTCAAGCTCTTTGTTGGAACGTGGGAAGGAGTTACGCCAAAGCAGAAGCATGCGTGGCAGCAGTCCCTTGACCACCGGTGATCCGAGCGTCATAATGGCTCCAATTAACAGCCATCCAGCTTGGGTGCGGTGCAGCGACATGCGGCTATTCTGGGAAGCAGAGCGCAGCAGCTCCTCGGCACAGTTGAACACCACTTTGCCTTTGGTGTGCGGTATGCCCAAGGGGGAGTGTCGTGCGCTACCCAAAATGGCCGCCAAGGCGCTGCTGTAGCCGGCAATGGCCTCCGGCGAGGAGCGCATCTGTTCAATGGCCTCAATAAACCGATCAATGAGCGGCGTTATTTGACTTGGTACTGCGATGCAGCAGCTGCGCAGGCACCACGCAGCTGCCAGACGGGCAGCTGCACAAGGATGCACCAGAACCGCGCAAGTGGCGTCGATGGCGTTCAGAGATTGATCCGTTAACAGGTTCTGAGCCGTAGTTCCCAGACTGATGAACAGCGAGCTGAGCTCTTGGAGAGCGCAGACTAACAAGTGTTGACTGAAGAGGGTCTCCTGGTTTGAATCCTTAGCGTTTTCCGGATTGAAGTCAATTGAATTCATTTGCTTGGCTACCAAATGGATGAGCTCTTTGCAGGCTGCACTTTGTGCCTTCTCGCCCAGCATTTTTCCAATTGTGGAGCGCAGAATAAAATTAATGCATTTACGTGAATAGACGGCATCCACATGGGAGCAGGCCGCTTTGGGATTGGCCACCAAATCTAACACATGGGCCAGGAACGTGCTTAGTTGACGTTCCAGCCAAACGCTTCCCATGAACTGCACGAATACCACGTAGGCGTGCGTTACGCCCACGCGCACCTCGCGATTGACTCCTGAGCTGCCCTTGATTATTTCGCCGGTTCCCTTTAGGAAGGAAGCGCCACCTCTTAGGAAGCCCGACATCAAAATACCGAATGCCTCATCCAGGGAGACCAAACGCAATGCCCCGCCCTTCGCTGCTTGAAGAGCTAAGGCTGCCTGAGCGTGGGCAGACTTCTTGTTGGTTGCCGCCTCGGCCAGCTGCTGCGTGTAGGCCAGCAGAGTGCCAAGGAGCTGAGCCACAGCACAGCGCACCTCGTAGTTGCTGCCATCAAAGGCGCGGAAGCAAAGTGTTCCTAGGTTCTCCAGTTCCGTTTGGTATAAAAACGGCGCATTGTAAATCATTTTGTGTATGCAGCGGGCGGCGGCTACTCGAACGGCCATCACGCGGTCCAGGAGGCAATGCTTGGCCGCCTTATAGATGTCCTTGTGGACATTGGCGATGGCGGTGCCCATGCCCGCGCACACCTTCTCCAGTGTGTGCATTATCTCGATGCGCGCCTGCGACTCGGCGTTCCTCATTGTTCGGATCAGAATCTGAACCGTGTCCTCGTACGTGCGGCCCATCATGCGACCCAGTTTCTCGTACATGGAGCCAAGCACGCAAATCGCAGCGCTGTTTTGGGGATGAGTGAAAATTATGAATAATTTATGGAAGCTCTTGGTTCCATTTCAAAGGTGGATACTCACAGTTTGGTGGGCAAATAACTGGGAGAGTCGTCCTTGTTCTTAAGTATGTCATTGCACGAGTTGACCGTGTCGAAGAGCATAAAGGTGTCGCCCACAGAGAAGAGTGTGGCCAGTGCGCTGGCAATGAGTTTCCGCATCGGCGGTCCAGGCGCTCCCTGTATGCGCTCCGAGAGCTGCTGCACCAGCTTCTTTTGTCCGGCCTTAATCTCATGTTTGGGTATGCTTGGCAGAGATTTTTCCAGATATCGCAGCCATTCCAGTTCAAAGACTGCACGCTTGGGCTCCGGCAGCTGCTTCAGTGCATCCTCATTAAGTATCAAACTGTGGGCAAGCTCCATTTCGTCGCGCGGCGCTGTTGTGTCCTCTGGACAATTACCCAACGCCCTTGCGTCTGCGGTGTCGTCACTTTGTATAAATGATCTGCAATTCAAATGGAATGTGTTTCTTTTTAATTGGAATACATACTATACATTTCACTCTTTATGCCTGTGTGCGTGTGTATGTGTGTGTGTGTGTGTGCGTTTGTGTTTGTGTACACATATGGCGTGGGAATGATTACAAACAGCCGCTTTTCATATTATAACTTCCCTTCTCTGACATCAACAAAGAACGAGTGATGGAGCTTGATATACCCTTGAAGGCAGACACCCAAATAAGAGGCTGAAAATTAAGCTGGAGGATGAGTAATGGAGGTGGGAATGGAAATGGGGATTACTTTTTCACAGCTCGTAAACCAGAAGCAGCGGAAAAATCAGTTCCAACACATGGCATGTAATCTAATAGAAGAATCATTACATTCATTGTGGAATTAGCGACTGCCACTGTCATTGCCATTGACCTTGGACACGGAAAAAGATACCATGTAGAAATATGGGAACATGGAAGAGGTCGGATTGGGTTTTTCAATTGAAATAACATGCATTTGGATGACGCTATATTGTGGTGAATAATATTATATTACGCAGAGGCCAGGGGAAGCTGTCGATGAGCCAATTCCGAATCACTCACAAAACGGAAAAATAGAAAGACAGAGGGAGAGGGAGAGGGAGTGGAAGAGAAAGGGGACAGCGGCGGCCCGCACCCAAGACGAAGCACAAGCATATCCAATGATAAGTGCCTGGTGTCGCCTTGGGCGCGATAAAAAGCAATCGTTGACATACAAAGCACATCCTCTAAGCAAAGAGTCAAGAAGAGTCGAATTATGAGGGGGGGCGGTCGGTGGTTTCTTGGCCCAGAACAAAGAAAAAGAACGCCAACTGCTTTTGTCTTTCGGCACAAAATTATGTCTGCCGGTGGACGGGGTGGTTAAAGGGGGCATGGGCCAAGTGGCATGGGACATGGGGCAAGGAAAAAAATGGTTATTGGGCTGCAGTCACAATGGCGTAACGGAATAAGGACTTTTTGGGGCTTTTGTTTGTGGTCGGCTCTTAAGTGGTGCGCGTGTTGCACATATACAAAATCAAGTCCAAATATGCGGGTACGGGCCAAACAATTGACGTCTGCAGGCTCGAGTTACATAAGACGCCCAACAACTGAGCTGTAAGAACCTGTGGTTTGGTCCGGGAGTCACTCGACCGAAAAAGGAAACTAGTTAAACCTGTAAGGTGCAGCACTAGGAAAGACCACAACCACTGACAGAACCAAAACACTAACATACACACACACACACATGCACTCGCATCTATGCACACACACAGTCAAGTGTTTGCAGTGGTGCAGCTGAAACAAAGACATCTTCATATACCACCCCGTTTCAGTTTGGATTCGGGGCACGGGGGTTGAGTACCGCCGCCTTGTGGCATTGGCGTTGGTGTTGGTGGTGGGTTGCCATTGTTATTGTCTCTGTTGCAGATTTATTTACCTGCGCGCCTCGTTGATGACTTTGCGCAGAAAATGCGGCGTGCGTGCAAAGTTTAAGTTTTCCATTGCATTCAAAACTTTGATTTATAAACTTTCTACAACTTTTCCCCAATTATTATTTGCAGGGTTCGCCTTCAACTTTCATAGAAATCGATAACACTTTTTGCAGCGTTTTTATTTCAATTTAAGCAAACATTTCATTTTATTTTCTACATTTGCATTGTTCCCGCTCAGTGTTAAAGTTTAAAACTTTAATTGGATAAATGATTCAACGAGCTTTAAATGATTGCAAAAAATTTTATAATATAAAAAAATAAACTCAAACGCGAACACGGACATTCACTTGCTACACGCATCAAATACAAACGGCAACTGGAATCAAGCGTCAGTGAGCCGCGGCGGCAACATAGAAGTCGCCTCTAAAAGAAGTGTACAAGGTTACACATTTTTCGGAGCACGTAATGTTACGTGAAGCGCAATATATTTAATTATTTTGTTATAATAAATTTAATAAATGTTAAAAATCCAAAACCTTAAATTTAATACTAATTTACATATTAATTTAAAACAAGCTAAATTTCACCCTTTTTCTTTTATTTAAGCAACACAAATTTTTATCCTATTCGCTCACTTGTGACGACATCAGCAACAATATAACGCGTAATCTTTTTATTCTTCGGCCGTGCCACCGGCGACTGCTGGCAGCAAAGAAAATTTGTAAGTGGATAAAGAAAATAAAGAGAGAAAGAAAACAAGAGAAAGATATGCTCTTTGCAACCGTTTCAGTGATGACGACGTCACAGCTGTTTTAACTGCTGTCTGCATAAAATTTGCAAATTATTATCGATAACTCATTGAACATTACAAACTTTTATCGGAGCTGTCAAACTGTGTCAGTGAGTTCAATGTCGCATTTTAAATTTATTATGTTATTTATTAAAGACCAAATGCTTAGTAACTAAGGTAAAAACTGCATGCTTGGTATATTAACAAGGGCTTTAGACGTAGCACTGCTTGGATTACCCAGATCCTTAAGTATAGCCTGCACGCGGGCCACAACATCACTGCGTTGTATATCACCGCGGTCTAGCATGCGCTGGAAGAGCGTGTGTAGTTGCCTGGTAGAAGACGCGTTCGAGAGTTCGAACAACTCCTCTAACAAATCCTCCGAGTAGCCCTCGTATTTGCTAAGATTGGCGGCCTTTGCATCGCGTTTAAGTAGATCATAGACAAGTAGGAAATCCACATAAGGTTTTGTGGGCGGCACACGCTTCTTGCCTGCGGTCGATGTGCTGCTCCAGCGATCCATGGCCGATTCAAAGTCAAATGTGGCACGACCATAATTGTCATCATATAAACGCAAAAAGTTATCCAGCGATTCCACATCATTGGTAAAGTCATCATGCAGTGCCTCAGATTGAATATCACGTATCAGAGAAAGTGGCAACTTATCGAAGTCTGCATCATCGTTGATTTCGCTAAACAGCGCTTCACCCTCCAAAGGTGAAGCCCGTTTTTTCCCAATTGGCGCAAAGAGGGCGGGTCCATGCGGTGGTGTCGGTGCTGCTGTGGGTTTCGCTGTTGTTGACGTACGTTGTGGGGTTTCCCACCAGCTAGGTGGCTGCCACCAGCCACTGGTAGTTCCCACAGGCCGCTGTGTTGGTTTTACACTCGGCTTGGGAGTTGAGGATGATGTCGGTGGCAGTGGTGTGCTACTCGCATCCATTTGACTTTGTTCATCTGACATAAAGGCAGGCTCAACTGTCGTGCTGGACAGCGGCTCATATTGCAACAGATCGATGTAGTAAGCCAGCGCTTGCATTGAAGCTGGCAGGTAACTGTTTAATAGGTTGGCCGACTGACCAGGCGAAAGCCATCCAAGGAACAGGAGGAGCACCACCGAGAAGTTTAGTGATAAACTGCGCATTTCAGTTAAAGCTTTAGCTCGGATTCTTTAAACGATTTACGCGGCAGGGAGACAGTTTGGTGACTGAAAGTTAGTTAGTCAGCAGCAAGAACATTCCGACTCTTGGAGCTGGTTTTTTGGATGCTCACTTTAGTTTCTTAATACCCTGCATATGCAAAGGGTCAACACGGTATATAAAGGGTTAAAGCCTCCACATATTTAAAAAGGTGGCAATGAACTTAAAATTGTTGCAGTTTTAGTAACCACTAAATAAAAATTTAGTTTAATGTTAATTTAAATATAAATAAACAAATAACTTGTTTTTGTAAAAACTACTTTAAAAAAATTAGTTATTAATTAATTAATTAATTAATTTTTAATTAGGCTAACCTTGAAATTTGTTAAAATAATTGCCTAATTTTTAAAACCATAGAATATTTAAAAATTAACGTAGTTTCTGGTTTAAAGACAAATATTTAATATTCTATAAGCGAAGAGGGGGTATCTGACAGTCAAATAAACTTCTTTATTTTCCTTTGTTTTTTTTTTTTTTTTTTGTTTTTGGTTTCTCTCATTTTTGGCAAACTTGTTAAGCAAAGGCCAGCGACCGCTGGTGTTGCGTCAAATATTTTGGTAACCGGCGTTGTCCTCAAAAGTTGTTATTGGAAAGAGTGAAAGATGTTTAAGTGTGTACAATAAACCAGTTTGTGTATTGGCCGATTATTCATAAGCTGCTTTTTTCTATACAGAAAGTCTTTCATTATTACATCAATATGTAACTTGGGGCGAACTACACAGTTTGAAAGCCACTGATAAATGCACTTATCGATCTACAATCGAGAGCAGCAGGTGTTACCGGGTAAACAAAAAAAAAAAAAAACAATAGAGGAAAAAATAAGAATGACCTAGACAGCGTAAACCTGTTACTCCATAAATACGTCATAGTCGAGTTGCTGCTTCTTGCCTAGACTGCGTTTTCGCTTTTTTTAGGCAGAGAAGAAACCCAAGGTAAATGGGTCATAGGTTTGTAGCGGCAGATTTTGACTGGTTAGCGGTTTTAACCGAAAAAAACAAACACAAAAAATTATTACCTCAAAAATAGCTTAGTTATCCGTTGGTTGACATATTTTCGAGTACAAAGTTTTCTACTCTTTGAAAAGGGAAAAAATACCGAAAATGACACATATGACAAATTATTAAGAATAATACTATTTTTGTTGTCGTGTCGCGTTGTCACAATCTTAAAGAACAGCGGAGCACCCACGCCCACATCTCACCTACAAACACACGCGCATAGGCAAATGTAAATATATGTATGTATGTATATATGTACATATGTATGGGATGCACTCACAAATGCTTGTATCACAATTGATTTCTCCGAGGAATGAGAACTAAACTTACCGTTTTATATTTTTCGAATTCACTTGATCACTTAATAAACCACTATCACATGTTTAATGCTTTAAATCTATGCAAACAATTGTAATTTTCACTTAATCGTCAGACAAATTACACTACGCGATGATATGTATTTGGTTTGCCTTCAGTCGATAACTGCGATAGTAGTCATAGGTAAAGAAACGATACCACTCACGACGTATCGATATTAACAGCTGTTTTCTTTCGTTCACATCGATAACAATAGCTGCACGTGTTGCATTGTTTTCTTCTTTCCAAGCTAGAAGCTTATGTTGTGCTCCAACTGATAAAAAGCATAAAAGTAAACAAAATGGCCAGAAGACCGGAACATTCAGCTCCTCCAGAGATAGTAAGTGATTTTCAAATAATTATAGGTTTGTTTTTATTTATGTATATGTACAATTTACTTCGTAGTTTTACAACGATGATGAGGCAAAGAAATATTCCACAAAGTAAGTTTTTTCCACATAAAGTTGACTGTTTTATTTGATTATTTTTATATCAGCACACGCATTATTGAGATCCAGGTTGAAATGGCTGAGCGAGCATTGGAATTACTGGCGCTCCCTGAAGATGATGAATCACGCCTTATTCTGGACATAGGATGCGGATCTGGACTTTCGGGAAGTGTGCTCGAGGACAGTGATCACATGTGGATCGGCATTGATATATCCAAATCCATGTTGGACATCGCGGTAGAGCGCGAGGTTACCGGAGATGTAATTTTGGGCGATATGGGCGAAGGCATGCCCTTTAGGCCGGGTACCTTTGATGGAGCAATTTCCATTTCAGCTTTGCAGTGGCTCTGCAACGCGGATAAATCGTACCACAACCCACACAAACGTCTGCTCAAGTTCTTCAGCACATTGTTCTCCTGCCTCACTCGTACGGCTAGAGCTGTCTTCCAGTTTTATCCCGAAAACTCTGACCAAATTGAAATGGTCACTGCACAAGCAATGAAGGCGGGCTTCTATGGTGGCTTGGTTGTCGATTATCCCAACTCCGCAAAGGCCAAAAAGTACTATTTAGTGTTAATGACGGGCGGTGCTGCAGAACTTCCGAAAGCATTGGGTATGTAAAACTGATCTTTATTATAAAAATAGCGTTCAATTTAATTATTTAATTATTTGTAGGTTCGCCGGAGGAAGAGCGACGCATTAACTATATTAAGAAACGCGATGCTTGTCGGGATGCACGCGGAAAAGCGCCGAAGAAGTCACGTGATTGGATTTTGGCTAAAAAAGAACGCCGCCGTCGACAAGGATTAGAGACAAGGCCGGACACCAAGTATACGGCAAGAAAGCGAAGTGGACGTTTTTGATTGTAGGCAAATACACATATTCAATTAACATTTGCGTATTTATTTATTTAAACATTTAAGCTTAAACTTATTTAAATTGAACTAGTCTCATTTTTTCTACACTTTACTCTGCGGCTCTGGTGTTCTATTTCTATCACTCGTTTGGTTCGCTTTATTTACTTTTGGAGTATCGTATGAGCTTTCAGCGGCAAATAATAAGTAGAGGGCCAGGCCGGCGAACATAACGGCAAACATCACCACATCGTGCTGTGTAGACGTTTTATTACTTTCCTTTTGCCTGATAATCCGCTCGTGCTTTTCTTTCGCAGTCTGTCTTCTTTCAAAGTTCTTTCCATAATGATTTCGACTCCACTCATCAAAATCGTAAATTGGGGTTCGACCTTCCGAGTCAGCAACTTTCGACTTCTTAAAGCGTGATTTATAGAACTTGGTCTCGTCATCTTCTTCTGGCACATCTACATCTGTTACATTTTGCGCATATTCGGCGCCTGCTGTATGTACAATCCCCTTGTCATAAAGTCGTCTTAGTCGATAATTCCCAAGCACTTCATAGGCCTGATTTATTTCACGAAACTTTTTTGATGCACTTTCACTGCCTTTATTCCGATCTGGATGATAAACCATGGACAACTTGTAGTATGCTGCCTTGATTTCATTCTGAGTGGAGCCTCTTTTGATGCCCAGTGCATCGTAGTAGTTAAGTTGCCATTTTAAATGTGTTGTATGTACACCACGTACTACTTGGCGCAAAAGTAGCTGGCCATGTTGTAACATAGCTTGGATCTTATCGTATTTTTTTGTAATTATGTTGTTTATTGTTATATCACATTCTTTTTTGAACCAAACAAACTAACAGCTGATCAAGACCGAACTTGACCTCCGATTAGTTGCCAATCGATTATTTGCTTCTTCTGTGTGAATGGCAATTTGAAAACTGTTGCTTCTTGGATTTTCCTTTTGGACGTGATTTATATATAGAACGTTGAAGCGGTTTGTTGAAATTTTCAACATAGCGTGCTTGTTTTTCACGCCTGTGAGTGTGTGTGTGTGTGCGAGTGTGTACGATCGAGAAGTTTCTGCTGCAATTTAATTTAGGCCAAACGGTATAAGAACATCGCAGATCTGTTTAAAGCCGTGAGTCACTCGCATTGATACAAATTTATTTCGATCAAGTGGAGGTAAAATAATTGTTTTTCATTCAGAAAATTGTATAATCATGACTACAGACGATACCGCTGCTGCTGCCGTTAGTCATAAGGACAAAGGTAACGAAGCCTTTAAGGAATCTAAATGGGCGGAGGCAGTGGAGCAATACAGCAAGGCTATTAAGCTTGGTGACAAGCACAAAGAGCTTCCGGTGTTCTATAAGAATCGTGCAGCTGCTTACCTTAAGTTAGAGCAATATATATTGGCCGTTGACGATTGCACGGAATCCCTGCGCTTGGGTCCCAATGATCCCAAGGCACTGTTTCGTCGAGCTCAGGCCTATGAGGCAATGGGTAAGCCCGAGGAGGCCTACAAAGATGCCACGTCTCTCTTCAAGGCTGATCCTGGCAACAAATCTGTGCAGCCAATGCTGCAGCGCTTGCATCTTATCGTGCAGGAAAATGCCACCCGCAATGCACAGACGTCCACGAAAGTAAAACAAATGATGGAACTTGCCTTTGACTTTGGAGCGCCCATTGAGAAGCGACGATCGGCTGCAAATAACTTAGTTGTTTTAGCTAAGGAAGCTGCGGGTGCCGATCTTATGTACAAAGAACAATGTGTTCCAAAGATAGCGTCCCTGGCCAAGGTGGAAAAGGACGAAGATATCTATTTAAATATGGTTCGTGTTGTGTCGTCTTTGTGCGAAAACAACGTGGAACGCACCAAAGGTGTTCTGACCGAATTGGGTATTCCTTGGTTCATGCGGGTGCTTGATCAAAAGCACGAGGATTGCGTAAACACCGCCCAGTTCTGTCTTCAGACTATCATCAACTCGTTGTCCGGTCTTAAGAATAAGACTGATTCCAAACCAAACAAGGAGCTCTGCGAGCGTCATAAACGTGAAATTGATACGCTGCTCACGTGCCTGGTCTACAGCGTTACAGATCGTACAATTTCTGGCAAGGCACGTGATGCTGTCATTGAGTTGCTCACACGGAACATCCACTACACAGCACTTGAGTGGGCGGAACGCTTAGTTGAGATCCGTGGTCTCTGCCGCTTGCTTGATGTGTGCTCAGAATTGGAGGACTATAAGTACGAGAGCGCCATGGAAATAACCGCATCCTCAAGCACCATTGCTTCCGTCTGCTTAGCGCGCATCTATGAGAACATGTATTACGATGAGGCAAAACTTCGCTTTACGGAACAGATCGATGAGTTCGTTAAAGATAAGCTGCTTGCACCGGATATGGAGTCCAAGGTGCGCGTCACTGTTGCCATCACAGCCTTGCTGAGCGGTCCCCTTGAAGTCGGCAACCAAATTGTGGCCAGAGAAGGTAAGTTTCATTCTCCAAACACAGTCCAAGTTTCTAATGTTGAACTTTACCATGAACAAAGGTATTCTTCAAATGATTCTAACGATGGCTACGACGGATGATTTGCTGCAGCAGCGCGTGGCCTGTGAGTGTCTCATTGCCGCCTCCTCTAAGAAGGACAAAGCCAAGGCGCTGTGCGAACAGGGAGTGCAAATCCTAAAGGCTCTGTACCACTCGAAGAACGATGCAATCCGAGTTCGCGCTCTTGTCGGTCTGTGCAAGTTGGGCAGCTACGGTGGTCAGGATGCTGCCATAAGACCGTTCGGTGATGGCGCCGCCTTGAAGTTGGCCGAGGCATGTCGTCGATTCCTTATTAAGCCTGGCAAGGACAAGGACATACGCAGATGGGCCGCCGATGGTCTGGCCTACTTGACTCTGGACGCCGAGTGTAAGGAGAAACTCATCGAGGACATCGCCTCCATTCATGCCCTTATGGACTTGGCACGTGCTGGCGATCAGTCCTGTCTTTATGGCGTGGTCACCACATTTGTTAATCTGTGCAATGCATATGAGAAGCAGGAGCTCGTGCCTGAAATGGTGGAGTTGGCCAAGTTTGCGAAGCATCATATACCCGAGGAGCATGAGCTCGATGATGTGGACTTCGTTAACAAACGCATCACGATACTCGCAAACGAAGGTATCACCACCGCGCTTTGTGCACTGTCAAAAACCGAAAGTCACAATTCCCAGGAGCTGATAGCGCGCGTATTGAATGCGGTGTGTGGATTGCAGGAGCTGCGTGGCAAGGTGGTCCAGGATGGAGGCGTTAAAACCCTTTTGCGTCTTTCCCTGGACGGCACAGATATGGGCAAGCGGCATGCCAGCCAAGCTCTGGCGCGCATTGGTATTACCATCAATCCGGAGGTGGCGTTCAGTGGTCAACGTTCGTTGGACGTTATCCGACCACTTTTGAACCTTCTTCTGCAGGACTGTACGGCACTGGAGAACTTTGAGTCTTTGATGGCACTGACCAATTTGGCAAGCATGAATGAGAGTGTGCGTCAGCGCATTATCAAGGAGCAGGGCGTATCAAAGATTGAGTTCTATCTAATGGAGGATCATTTATATCTCACACGTGCCGCTGCCCAGTGTCTCTGCAATTTGGTCATGTCGCAGGATGTGGTTAAAATGTTTGAGGGTGACAATGATCGAGTCAAGTTCCTGGGTCTGCTCAGCGAGGACGAGGATGAAGAGACAGCCAAGGCGTGTGCCGGTGCTCTGGCTATGCTCACCTCCGTCTCCAAAAATTGTTGCAGCAAACTCCTAGCCATAAGCAGCTGGTTGAGCATAATGCACACTCTGATCGCCAATCCCAGTCCCGAGGTGCAGCATCGCGGCGTCGTCGTTATACTCAATATGATCAATGCGGGTGCGGACATTGCCAAAAAACTGTTTGAGACAGATGTCATGGAGCTGCTTAGCGGTCTCAGCCAGTTGCCGGATGAGACGCGATCTAAGGCCCGCGAGGTGGCCATTCAGTGCCTTGCGGCAGCGGAACGTCACAGGATCATCGAGAAGTCCGACGATGTCGAAATTCCCGATGTCTTCGCTGAGCACGCAAAAATCACGGAACTCATCGATGACAATTAAGTGCCTTCCCATCGATTTTTGTACCTTCAATACTTTTGTTTAAGCTTCACCCAGCTTTGTCCTTTTTTTGTCCTTTTTCTTCTATCGTACCATTTTATTTATTAACTCTACTCATTTTTAAAAATGTACTTAAACAATTTTATTTTTTAATTATTTCAACGAATTTATAATAAATTCAGAAAGTGTTTCGTTTTTGAAAAGTTACATTTTGACTCAATTATTATTTTTATTTACTTAAAATTTTATTTCCTTTTTATTTAGGAAAAGCGTTCTTCCTTTTTAACATTTACTGATGGTACAAAAAAGCTTAAAATTTTTTTTTTTATATTTTTATATTATTATAAAAGATTGCACATAGTAAATTTTCTACCTAGACGATAGATTCTCCAAACTATACCAAATCTTTACTAGGAACTGATCTTTCGAGTCACTTTGTCTACCTTCGTCCATGTGAGTGTGTGGTCCTTTGCTCTTCCCTCCTGTACTTCTCTGAGCTTCTCCGATCTAATTAAAATTTCTCTGTCCTTAACTTTTTCTGTCCTTTACTTTTCCTGTCCTTTACTTTTTCTGTTCTTAACTGTTTTGTCCTTAACTATACTGTACTTAACTTTCCTGTCCTTTACCTTTTCTGTCCTTTAATTTTTTTTGTCCTTTACTTTTCCTGTCCTTTACTTTATCTGTCCTTTACTTCTCTGTCCTTAATTGTTTCGTCCTTAACTATTCTGTCCTTAACTTTTCTGTCTTTAACTTTTCTGTCCTAAGCTTTCTGTCCTTGACTTTTCTGTCTTTTATATCTCTCTCCCTTTCAGGAATTCTTTGTACTTCTCTGCACTTCTCTATGTTTCACCGTACTTCCTTGTCCTTTTTGTCCTTCACTTTACTTCCCTGCCCTTCTCTTTACTTCCCTGTTGTTCCCTATACTCTTCTGTACTTCTCTATGCTTTTCTGTATTTCTCTTTACTTCTTTTATCCCCTGTTTTATTTTATATTTCTCCATTAGTATATTTATATTTTTTCCAAAGTTTCTTAATACATATTTATTATTTCCTATCCTTTCCTTTACTTCTTCTCCGTACTACCTAAACATCTCTTACTTCTCTATTTGCTGTCTTTGCTTCCCTTCGTCCTTTGCATATTTTTCCTATAGAAATGTGATTTAACTTTTTTTAGTTAAAGAAAATCCAACCCACAAATGCAACAAACCCAATTGATAATTTTTATTCTTTAATATTTCTGGAATCGAGAGACTCACCAGTTAAGGATAATCCAGTTAAGGATTGTCGATCTGAAATTTGTTTATTTTTTATTTTAACTGCTTTGATTTGAGTGTGAATCTGAAATATGTAGTCTGAGAATCCTAAGTAACGAAATGAAATATATTTTTATATATGAAATTAATAAATCTTCAGGTTGTCCTTAAGGATCTATGCTTTGAGTATTATATATAAGGGGGACTTCAAGTTGTCTTAGTTTTTCCCTAACTTTACCTTACTTTAACCTTGACCACAAAACTTTGTTAAAGTGTCTCATCATTAAGCTACGTAAGATGATCGCTTCAGAGTTTAAATATAAGATATATAAGGCATCTAAATTATTATCCATAGGCTGTTGATGATTATGATTGCAATGATAATGAAGTTCAAGGCTGAAACAAGTAATAAAAGCACCGATGATGAAACTCAGGTAAACTCCTATAATGAAGCTGCTTCTGATGATGGTAATCATTACAAAGATAATGATGATGATGATAATAATGATGATGATGATAATGTTGATGATAATATTGTTAATGATAATTATGCTCATGATGATAGATTAAGATAATTATAAAGCAGCTGTTGGAGTTGACACTAAAGGTGCCCACGTAGCTGCTAATAAACCTGAAGATGATCTTAATGAAGATGAAGTAGGAGATGAAAGTGATTTGGATACCTGATGAATAATTTAGGTAAATTTTTAAAGATTGATTAGAAAATATATATATAATTATCAACATTTAAATAATATAAGCTATGACCTTTAGTTCCTTTTTAAAGGATATTCCACATCGATTCATGAAGCTTAAAAATTGAGACCAATTTCAAGTCGCTTTGAAATTCGTTCATTAGGATAGAAATTGAACAGCGCTTGAGGGGATTATTATAGAGTGTGGACAGCCACTGGACAGCTTCATAGGTTCTGTTCGGTTCGTTTTGGTGCACCCCACTGAAGTGAGGCACTTGCTGAACACGTTTATGGCCACATTGAGCAACTGCAGCATTTTTGAAAATGCGTGGGCTGCCATTTTGGGGCAGGCGACTGTTGCTTTACTTTGATTTAATTTGGAGGCAGCTCACCCGCTGGGCCCGCCTTGCCACTCCAAGAGGGGGATAATAGCCAAAATATAAATATATTATATGCATTTAAGGAATTGCCTCGCATTTCATTGCATTGTTAATGTATATGTTATATGAACGACACATGAGCTTTCCAGATGCATTGGCTGCATTGAGTCAAAGGCCGGTGAGATATTTTCCCACATTGCACACGATTCGCTGGCAGACTGACTGTCTGACCGTCTGACTGTCTCTCTGTCTGACTGTCTGACTGTCTGATTGGCTGACTTTGCTGACTGTCTCCCGGCTGGCTGGCTGGCTGGCTGTCCGGCTGGCAGCTGGGTATTCATTCCAACACTTAAACTGACATTAGCCGACAGCCTCGGAAGAGAGCTTCTAATGCAGAAATAATTGCAGAAGCCGCCGCCGGTAGCTGCCTGCATCTTCTTCTGTGAACTGTGAAGCATTGGGGCTCTTAGCTCATAGTTCTTTTCAAATTGCTCAATTTCAATGAAATATTATTAAATAAATTAATGTAGCGTTAATTCATTTTGCTTTTCCAAAGAAAATAGCTGTAGATCTTGCATCCTGCTGAGACCGGACCGACCATCGTTTTATCCCAGTTACAGTGTCTCGGGCGGCGGTGCCAATCCCAAAGCCCAATCCCAGCCACAATCCCAATCCCAATCTCAATCTGAGCATTAACTTGTTCTTAACGGCATTCCAACAATTAACACGTCTACATCTATGTGTGTGTGTGTGTGTGTGCCCATATGACTTGGCACTTGGTTACATGACAATGGAATGAGCTGCCTTCTTCAAAGTTCCCTTCCAAGACGAGAGAAAGATTGCCAGACATGCACTCCATTAGCCACAAGACTTTGCCTGGCTTGGCCTGGATTCTGGATTCTAAAAGACATCTTCTTTTAGCTCCCGAGGCAGACAATGGGAGCTTCTTGCGAGTGGCTTGACTTGGATATTCATTTCAAAGCTTCAATAAATAATTATATTTTAATTAATTGAATAGAAGTAATTGAAATTTTAGGCCTAAGACTTGGGTCTCCAAGGAACCCAGGGACTTCAGTATATATATATATATATAACTGATAAATAAGCTTGACTTTTGAGTTTCAAGAGTTGCAGCTCCAACTCTTCCCAGAACTGCATTTCCCTTCCGGCTCCCCCAATAGTTGAATACTTCATTTGATTGGATTTGTATAATTTTTGTCGTCGATCTTGAAGACTCAAGGGATTAGTTGATTCCATTGGAGCTTACCGTTTGGTTCGTCTCTGGGTACCTTTTTTTTTTGAAGCTCATCATTAATTAAACCATTGACTTTAAGCCTCTGAGTTAATAACATGTTGAATCGATCATTTGTCATGTCTGTCCCTTCTTTATGATCGCTTTCGATCAATGGCCACTCACTGCACATGGTCAATGGGTGGCTCTGGCGCTCATTTGCATTGGATTCTCGTGGATGTGGCCGTGTGTCACTCGACTGCATTCCAAGCTAATGGGCAGTTGGTAGCCGCATTGAAAAGTGAAACCAATGAGATGCACAGCTTCTGTGGTAAGTAGCAAGTGGCAAGTGGCAAGCGGCAAGTTCCATAACGAACCTCGGATCTTACATCAAATGGAAGATCAATTGCCGCACCACTTGCACTTTCCGTTAACTGGCGGCGACGTCAATGTTCCGCTTGGACATGTGAAGGATGGTGGACGTGGTGGATGTGGTGGATGGTATATTCTACCTGGACAACTTTCATCTCTGGTGGCGCTACACACTTTCGTTGCAATCGGTCAAATCGGATGTCGCTCGCCCCCAGGGGCCACCAATGGATACCCAGGCCACAGACTGTACAATCAGCGGCTATAAAGCAATTTGCATATTTTCCGCATCGCACAGACGCCTCTGTCGTCCGTCGTCCGTCGTCTCTCGTCTCTCCTCCGTCGTCTGTCGTCCGTCGTCTCTCGTCTCTCCTCCGTCGTCTCTCCTCCGACGTCTCTCCTCCGTCATCTCTCCTCTGTCGCCTCTCCTCCGGCGTTCGTCGTCTGTCGTCCGTCGTCTCTCGTCTCTTCTCAGTCGTCTGTCGTCCGTCGTCTGTTGTCCGTCGTCTGTCGCCCGTCGTCTGTCGTCTGTCGGATAGTTTATTGAACAAAATATTGATATGAGAATCGCCTTTCGATTTTCATGCGCAGCAAATTGTGCGTCGCTGCAGTCACAGTTGTTGTTGTTGTTGTTGTTGTTGCTGCAGTTGAAGCTGTTGCTGCAGTTGCTCCACAAAACGAGATTAAATGGAAAGTGAAGTTGCGCATGCGTCGCCAATCAAGCACAACATCAGCATCAGCCTCAGCTTCAGCCTCAGCTTCAGCCTCCGCCTCAGCCTCTGCCACAGCCTCTGCCTCAAGCCTCAGCCTCTGCCTCAGCTTCACCATTGGCATCAGCTCAGCATCGGGATCAGTTGTGAACCGGCTTCAAGTTTCGCCCTCTTGGTCTCTTGGTCTCTTGGTCTCTTGGCCTGCGAGCATCTTAGTGTCTCAGTGTCTCACTTGCCCGCTGTCTCAGTTTGTCTCTGTAATTAGGACAAAATATCTAATGTTGACCAGGCCAAAAAGCAAATACTCGTTCAGCGTCTAGTTTCATATTTGGCTTACGCACTTAATGATCATTAGCGCGTGTGCGTTTAATGCAATTGCCTGCTAATCATCATGATGATGATGATAATGATGATGATGCTATTGGTGTTGCTGTTGACTGGCCTTAAGTCGATCCGTCTGGCAAGTGGCGGGGATTCCAACTTTTACTCAGGTGGAAAGTTCTCTACACTCAACGCTTTGATTTGATTAGCGGCAGATGCGCAAGCAAATGGTTGGGGTGGGAGGGGGTAGCATGTTTGGTCTGGTCTTGTGGACTATTCAATCAGCTTTTGGGAAAGTCGCGACACTTGGCTGAAACCGAAAGTTAAGCCAATACATGGCTTATGTTCAAGTCAATTAAACATTTGAGTTACGGAGGAAAATTAAGTGCAAGTGGAAAACTCGACTAACGAAAGTTTTTCATTTAGATCTCAAAGGGTTGACCCAACAAATTTTCATTGATAAGCGGATTAAAGTGAGAAGTAAGAAGAAGAAGCATATACAGATTTTTTTTATTTATTTTATTTTATTTATTTTTTTTTTTTTTTCCAGTAAGAATGTCAATGAAAATGCATGGAAATTCAGCCGCAGTCAAAGTTAAGAGTCATTTTGATGTGCTGGGAAATGGTTTTTCCATTTTTGCCAATCTATTTGGAAAAGTTAACTGTTAATTAAGCATTTGGAAAAAGAGTGAATGAGTTTTATAAAAGTTTCCCCTCATCGATGGCAAACAATTATAAAATACTTCTCTCATCCTCAGTTTTCCTTGCGAAACTGTACATTTAAGTAGAAAGTTTTCCAGTTGCAAACAATTAAGGAAAAACTGCAACCTCAGTTCGTCCGATGAAAGCTTAAATGTTAAATGTTGGAAAAATGAAAAACTGTGAAGTTATTGAATATATCTTTTCCTTAGCCTTAATGAGCCCGATGCATGGATGAGTCTATAGGCTATAGTCAGGGCTTATGGGGTATGGGGTATGGGGTATGGCTTATGGGGTATGGGGTATGGGGTATGGGGTATGGGGTATGGGGTATGGGGTATGGGGTATGGGGTATGGGGTATGGGGTATGGGGTATGGGGTATGGGGTATGGGGTATGGGGTATGGGGTATGGGGTATGGGGTATGGGGTATGCAGTTTGAGAGTCATTGGATGGAAAGTTTCTGTGTGGCCGCTTGGGGCCGATGACTTAAATCGCTTGACAAATGGCCAACAATTGACATAAACTTTTCCACACTGAGTGCTAGGGCCCTAATTATGGGTGCCCGATTTGATCGGCTGCTTCCTTTAACTGCACTCAATGATCTTTCAGCTTCATTTGCAGCGATTCAAATGCCAGGCAATCTTTTCAATTATTGCTTATCATTGCGAGCACCAATGGCCAATGGCCAATGGCCAATGCTCAATGCCTGATGCCTGATGCCTGATGCCGAATGCCCAATGGTCAATGGGCGATGGGCGATGGGCAATGGGCAATGGTCGATGGACATCGGTCGATGGGGCGATGTGGCGATGTGCCGATGGGCGCTAGACGATGGGCGCTGGGCGATGGGCGCTAGACGATGGGCGATGTGCCGATGGGCGATGTGCCGATGGGCGCTAGGCGATGGGCGCTGGGCGCTAGGCGATGGGCGCTGGGCGATGGGCAGACAAATGTCATTAGTGTTGGGCGCAAATGGTGCATGCAACATTGTTGCCATCGTTGGTCGCTCGAGCGGCATCAACATGCTGCTAATGGCCGCATTGCCACATGCTGTCCATTTGAATGCTTTGCGTATATTTTTTTTGTTTTTTTTTTCGTTCGCATTTCCATTTTTGTGGCATGCGCCTTCAGGCCTTAAGACCTTGGGACATTGACTCGATCCTGCCGAGGCTCCTGCTATCTTAACAGCCGTGCGTCCAATTGATAATATAAATTCCAAATTTTTAGCTATCGCATGCCACAATTTTAAAGATACATTTCGCTTGGCTTTGACTTTGCATGCACTTTGTTCGTCCGTCGTTGCATGCAGCGCGTGCAGCTCGCAGCTCGCAGCGTGCAACGTGCAACGTGCAACGTTCAATGCGCAACATTGAACAATTTTTGGCTTTCGTTGGCTTTTCCTTTTGCCGCTTGCCAGTTGTTTGATTAATTGCCTTGCGATGGAAACACAAAATCGCTTTACAAATTTATCGCAGTTTTAATTTCTTTCCTTTTGTTTTTCTTTTTTCTTTTTTCTCTTTTCTGAGGAAGTGGAACCATGGATGTAACGGATGGGGCAGGGAGCGGAGCTACAGAGCAGAGGAAGTTCCGTCGAAAGGCCGTTGACAAACGCTCGCAATCAATGGCTTACGATTTATGGCCAAATCTAACAGAAGGCGAAAGTTTCGCAGTACCGCGTTTGCGCCTGGGATCTGCTCCTGTCCTGTCCGTCGTCTGTGGCAGCCCCACCAATGTCCTAACCGGTTACTAACCTTAGTATTAAGCGTATCCAAGGCTTGATTTGGCCTGGCGATGATCTGTGGCGATGGTTTGTGGCAAGTTCTGGCTATTAAGGTGGAACCGGCTGTTAGGATAATTAAGGATTGTCTGCATAACATTTAGTAGCTGGATTTTCCACTCTGGCATTTTATTTGTTTCAAAAGCATTCAAGGAGTGCAATTTCCTTTATGATATCCTTTCTAATTGATCTCCAATTACAGCTTTTACTTTCATCGAGAGAATCCCAGGCACTTTACGTTCATCTCTGCCACTCGCATTTAATGTCCCCACCGACCGACTTCTAGCCACTAGCCACTAGCCACCTTCCTCTGACCTAGTTGATTCACTGCCAGAGATCCCATCGGCACGCACATTCATATAACTCCCCATGGGCATTCACACTTTTATGGCACCTTAAGGAAAAATCTTCATAATTGTCGCTTTTCGATTCGAGTTCAGCCGCTGCTGTCGTTGCTCCTGGATGCTAATTCTGAAGCTGATGCCGATTCTAGCGGGGAGGTTGATTCTGGCGGGGATGCTGATTCTGGCGGGGATGCTGATTCTGGCGGGGAGGCTGATGCTGATGGTGGGCAGTTTTCACCTTAATTATGCGCATAGACAATCCTTTCGGTATCCGTCTGGGCTTTGGCGCATTTTATGGGCCGCTCATTAGATGCGGCCCCATATCGAGCTGGGGACTTTGGCCGCCGCTCCTTTATGAGTTGGAATAATATCAACAGACGTTAACAACGCGCACGGCTCATTATAATGGGCGGCACTTTATTTAAATGCGCGCATGGCACATCATTAACAAGGCAAACGGTTAGTGGCCAGTTGCCGGCTGCCAGTTGCCAGTTGCCAGTTCCCAGTTCCCAGTTACCAGTGGCTAGTGGCTAGTGGACAGTGGTCTAAGCCAGAAAGGGCCACAGGAAGAATGGAGGATGCGTCTCTATTAGCGGACGACCGCACGCACCGACGGGGACCAAAGCGGTTTCATAATATCTCAATTGAGGCTTCAAGCTGAGCTCCTTGGAAGCGGCCTCCTCCATTGGACATCGCCCATCAAAACATTGTCCCGGCCACAGTGGGACAACATCGATGGGAACCCAAAGCTATAATCAATTTTGATTGAACAATTTTCTATGTCCTCTTGTTTATTTCATCACAAGTTTTAATCCATTTTTAATTGATTTTTTTTTATTTTCCATTTTTTCTCATATTTTTTTTTATTCTATTTTTTATATTTTTTTTTTTTTTTATTGAAAGTTTCCTCTTTAATGTTTCAGGCTGGAGCAGTGTGCAGTGTGGCTGGCGCCTTAATTGGTTTCTTAGAACTGGCAGCTAGCCCTACCTCTGGTCTTTGGTACCGTTCTGGTTCTTGGATGGGCTCCTAGTGCACTCCATGTGAGTTTGCCTATTATACGTCCGTTTCTTCTTCGCCGTTCTGCCCGCTAATTAAGGTCGTCAGCGGCCTGCGCTTTTGTGCGTTTGCAAATTACCCCGCAATTGGATGAAGGGTAACTGTCGGGGCAGCGGCCATGTAAGTGGAGTAAGTGGAGGGGGGTCAGCGGTAAGGGGACGAGTGTTAGCTCCACAAGCATCACCTGGTAATTGTATGCAATGTCTGCTGGGCATGCCAGTGCCTGCTAAACTGTGATCCAAATGATTGCCCTTGGTGAAAAGATCGCTCAAGGCGGCGTTTTCATTTTCAATGGAACCATTTCGATTTCCACGCTGTGTGCGGATATTGATTTATATCAGTGTAAGTAGAAATAATAAGATAAATATATGAGATCATAAATAACAATATAATAAAAAGCAATAATAAATAATTAATGTAATATATTTAAAAAAAAAAATAAAGCTGAGAGTTTCATAAACTTAGAAAAGTGAATTTTACTTCTTTTAATTGGGAATATATTAATTATAAATTAGTGTATTAAATGCATAAATTATAAAATCATAAAAATATATATTTTTGTAATTTTGAAATATTTTTTTTTATTTTTTTGATTGCTTAAAAAATATTTACCTATGATATAAGACAGTTAATAGAAAAATTCCTAAGGTTTAAAGTATTTTTTTTCACCAATCATTCGTAGGCCTTAAAGTCATTAAAATTCCTTGAAATTTATTTGATGAGCTCAAGAATTTTAAAATTTACTTTAAATCATAATTTTAACTACAAATAAAATATTAACAATTTTCAAGGAAAATAATTGCTAATTTACTAATTTCTAGCCAAGAGTAAAGCATTCCCCATTAGAGCCTTCACGGCTTTAGGTTTTCCTCATTCAGTGTTTGTTTCCATTGACCGAATGAATAAATTAAATATTTTTAAACAAATATGTGATTGTATCTTCAATTTTTGCTTGCAATTAAACGCCCATCAAGACATCATTGGATCCATCAATCAAATCAAAGCGCGAATCATCGCACAGCCTCCTTAACTAACTTAACTACCCGAACTGCCGGAGCCGTAATTTTGATGGTATTTCCGCTCATCCTTGACACAATTATGATAATATTTATGCGTAATTATCACAGAAAATTGACATCAAAGTCAACAGAAGTCGAAAGCCAAAATATGAGTATCGAGAAATCCCAAAAAAAAAAAAAAATGTATAAAACCCACAATGTTTATTCGTTTGATATTTTATTTAATGGACGTTGTTATTGTTTTGGACATGGCATGGACTCGCATTGTATGATTTATATGATTTGTCAGCCTTCGCCTACGAAGTGTTTCATTACACGCGTGTGTCTGTCAGATACAGATACATGCGCCAATCTCTGCCAGTGCTGCCGGCGGCCAAGCTAATCAACTGGCCAAGCAAATTGCTTACCCCAACTTCTGGCATTTATTTACTCAATGAGCGTATTGATGTCAGAAATGGGCAAACATAAGTAAAGAAAACCACAAAAAAAAAAAATACAAAAATAAAACGAAAATTATTAAAATAAAAATGCAAATGTTTCAAACCTTAACTTTGGTCATAGCTTGTCCAAGCCCATCGGCCATTATTAACATGGCCCGAACGGTCATAACGTTACGCCGAAATTATTAGCACTTTGTTATTATGTTTTTTTTTTCGACTGCCACGCCTCTACCTTGTACACATTAACACTAAATTCCACTACACGTGGCTGCAGACTCCATACCAGGCATCAGGCACCAGGTATCCGTTCAGCGTCCTGTCCCTCCGCTCGTCCGCTCGTCTGTGGCAATTAAAATTCCCATAACTTGACTATATTGATGACTCGGCGTCTGTGGTTCGTTTGGCTGTTGGATGTTAGATGCACGCTTATGTGAGCAGTCAGGGTATGACTACTTAATCCTCGAGATTAATTCAATTTGACACTTGATTCATCATGTTCAATGCAATCTCCTAATATGCAATTCAGGAAGCAGACGCATCACAACTTGCGCAATTTCTTCAGCTGATTAACTCTCTCTCTCCCTGTCTCTCCCTCTCTCTCCTTCTTTCTCTCCCTCTATTTCTCTCCCCCTTTATCCCTCTCTATCTCTCTTTTTCACCTTTTCACATTTTGGCCATATAATATTTGGCGACCTTAGCTAACAACTGCTGACCGCCGTGAACCGCGAACCTCCATCCAAGCTGCTCGCTTAGGATTGTTGGCATCTTCACCTTTTGTCGACTTTCCACACTTTGATTTTCACTTTCTTCGCACGACGAAACTTGCCACATGACAGGCGAATTTTCGTGGCTAAAAGAAAAGGCACAAAGCCAAATAAATACACACACACACACACACACACACACATACGTATATATGTGTATATATATTTATATATAGGAAAAATAAAAAAATAAATGCAAATTGCCAGCGTGTGTCGCGACTTCCTTGCAGCATCACGTAATTAACATTAACGTCGTCTTTTGTTGCCGCTGGTGAAATTGTGCGCGGAGCTTTCGTAATGAGGAAATAAATGTGGTCAAATGCGTTGGTGGCACTGCGGCTGGCAACGTCTGCAGTGGATTGGAGGTCTCTGGCAAATGTTTTCAACCGCCAGCCGGCTGATAAGCCTACGATGGTGACGGCGATGGCGACGACGGTGGTGTCTGTCTTATGCCGCAGCTGGGGAAGATGTCAATGCACCCCTTTAAATGCGGTTTCACATGCGGCACTTATCGCACATTTGTATTGTGTTACTGATAAACTTAACCGGCAAGTTCGTGTCTTAAGTCATTTGTTTTTAACCAACTCTGGGAAAATGTTTATGCAACATTTCATACACACTTTCTGATAACTCATATTTCACCAATCGACTAAATGTGTGCTCTCTGCGTCTCAGAGATGCCAGATGCCACTCCCTACTCCCCACTTCTCCTGATCTTCCCAAGTCCTCAATCTTCGCTTCCATCTGTTCCATGTCCATGAGCCAACGCGTCGCAGTAAATGTCAATTGCTCAGCTCATCCAACTAAATGGATGCTACGTGCAACAATTCCAATGCTCGAGATACCGCACACAAAAGTCAAGGCTCGGTCATGTGTTGTGGTTCTCATGTTATTTATAGTTCCGATAGTTAAGAGTGCTTCTCGTTCCCATGCAATAATAGGAGTTGTGTCCATTAGATTTTAGATTAAAAAACGCTAAAAACTCTTTTTTTTATTTTTTTTAAATATATTTTTATTTTTTATTTTTTTTTTTTTTATTTTTCTGTTTTGCTTCCTTAAAAATCGCCCATCTCATAGTTGTTCCCATTATTCAAAACTCCTACAGCGTCAATTTGCAAGGTGTTAAGATGATTTCTTGGAGCATCACTCAGCCGGAAACATAAACAACAACGAAACCAAAAACAAAAAAAAAATGAAAATAAAATGCTAAAAAAAATTCGAAAAAAAAAAAACACAAGTTAAAACCTATATTATTTTCATGTGCAGGCTGCCATTGAGCTTGGGTACTTCGAGTCTGGTGGCTAATTTGTTGGTTTCTTGGAAGCGCTAATCAAAAGTTTAATGCCCAGCGAATGGGCGTCTGGGAGTTGGAAGTTGGGAGTTGCAAGTTGGGAGTTGGGAAAAAGGGAATCAAGTGCAAGTGGAATGCAAAAGTAACGTGAAAATAAAGCAAACAAAAATCGACAGTAGACACACAAAGTGCACAAAGAAAGGCAGCTCCATCCCGCGAGAGCATCTTCCATCTCCCATGCTTCGTCTTCCATCTTCCATCTTTCATCTCACATCTCCCATGTCCCCTCTCTCTCTCATATGCCATTTTCCAACTACCAACTACCGACTGCCAAGTGCCGAGTGCCGAGTGCCGAACAATTATGCAGGAAAATCCACTCGAGGCGTTGCCCGAGCCGGCGCTGCCAAGTGATTCTAATGATGCTTCTAATGATATAGTCAAAAGCGAAGCGCGCGCTCCGGGCTGGAGTTAGAGAATTCGCTGCTCCTCAGACAGGCGACGGTAGCAATTGCAATTGGGTGAAGGGGGCTGCCAGTCGGCTAAAGACTTGGCTGACTAGCCAAACGGGCAGCCACCATGTGCATTCACTTAACCCTTAGGCAGGCGGCAAATTCAGGTCGAGGGTTATTTGGGGACATAAATGAAATGAAGGAATTAAATCAAAATATTTTTACTATTTAAATAATTTTTTTAATAATAAACAGTTGTATCTGCATTTAAATTAAATACCAGGAGTAATCCTAATTTATAACTTAATTTAATTAATTTATTCATAATTTTATTGATTGCTTTTTATTTATTATAATTTTTTCTATTTATATATTTAAATTATTCGATTTCTGTATTAATTTTTAATTAAATTATTTTTTGGTTAACATTTTAAAAACTCTGAAAATTCCCAATTTTAAAATCCTACTAAATAGGTCTAAGAGTTGTGTCCCATCTATGGGTTAAGTAAATGTTCTAACTTTGAGCGTATTGCAATTCTCATCCTCGACTGCCACATGGCTGGCAACGTCAGTTTTTCCGCTTTGATTTTGCGTTAATCTTGGCTTGCACCTGCTGGAGTGGCCGTTGCTGCCGCCGCCAGATGCCCGGACTCCTGGCGGACTCCTTCTGGTTCCCGTCGATGCCGTTGTACAATTTTGCGTGCCGTTGCCGCCTCTGTTATTTTAACAATCTGCCATTTAAGCGTAAAAAATGTTGCCTCGTTTCGTGCCGTAGCGTTTTGGGCTATTTGATTTGGCAATCATGACTGGCGATGGCGCATTGCCCACTTTGCGGATTCTGCGTTCTGCGCTCTACGCTTGGCGCTCTGCGCTCTGCACTCTGCGTTTTGCTTTGATTCGGTTTGGTTTTGGTTTTGGCTTTGGTTTGGGCTTTTCGTTTTTGTGTTGGTGTTGGGTTTGAGTTTGGGCTTGGGGCTAGGAGCTGGGGCTGGGGTTGGTTGGCTGTGGAGTAACAGTGCCTGGGCGGCGGCTAAAACGGTGGCTTAAACGATGGCGTTGCGCGTTTGCCTTTGGGCCATTTTGGGCACAGTTTTTTTTTTTTTTTTGCTCTGTTGACGAAACACATGCGTTTGAGCAATGAGAGAACTATTTGGATTAGCTAAGAGTTGGAAATTGTTTTTACCTTAATAAAAAAAAAATAAATTAAAAAAAAAAATAAACTAATTAAAAATAAAAAAATAATATAAATCTGCCAACAATTTAAGAATATAAGGCTGATCCTCAAATGGGCCTTAAAGTTAGACCCTTCAGAAGTCACCTGCATTTCCAGGGTATAATCAAAAGTGAAGAACAGTCAGACGTCGGAAATTGTACGACTCGTAACTGGGCGTTATTGGCCATTACTCAAGCCATTACTCTTAATGCCAATTCCTGACTAATGTCCATGGCCAGCGGCAAGGCTGTTGGCCAGCGGCCCACAGTGATTCCCATGCCATGCGGCGAGCGTCTACCCATTGATCATATTCATTCTCATTCTCATTCTCAACCACATGCACATCCTCATCCTCATCCTCATCCTCATCCTCATCTTCATCCCCATAGTCACTCTTGGTCTCAATCATTCGCTTCTTTGCAGTCAATTCGATAACTGCTTTGCTTATTGGCTTTTTTTCCTTTTCTCTTATTTTCTCCATTTTTTATTATCGATCGATCGTTAGTCGATATAAATTGTTAAACGGTTGTAAGGAAAGTAGATAAAACTTCAAAGAGTCAGCTACCAGATTAGACTACTAACAGCAACAAACGCAGCAACAGCAACAGCAACAACATTTGCAGGAACAACATCAGTAACAGCAACAGCAACAACAACAACAACGACAACAACAACATCTGCAAACTGTGGCAATTGCGTAAATGATGTTCTAATACAACATCAATTACAATGTCATGCGACCCATGCAACATGCGGCAATGTTGTTATGGTCGCCAAAAGCCTAGGCACAGTGGTCAAAATATTATAGGAAAGGATTAAAAAATTTTTACAAACATATAAAAAAGCAATAATAATAAAAATATTAATTAATTAAACTTAAGCAAAGAAATAATAAAAAAAATGTTAAAATATTAAATTTATCTGACTCAAAGCCTGTGATTAATTATAGGCCATAAAATGGAAAGATTATAAACAGTTTATAGGCATCATTTTGTGGCACCTTTTGGATTTTTCTAGCTTCTTTTTATGCTGATATTAATTTTAGCTTCTTTGTTTTAGTTGTATATTAATAATGTAATATATTTAGAAAATTTAATAAATATAATAAATATAATAAAAATAATATATATAATAAATATAATAAATATAATAAATATAATAAATATAATAAATATAATAAATATAATAAATATAATAAATATAATAAATATATTAAAAATATAATATTTTTCATTTTATATATTATTTTTGAATAATTTTTTATTTTGTTTTAATATTATTTTTTTTATTTTAATTTATATAAGTTTCTTATTTTATTGGATTATATTTTTTATTATATTATATTTACATTAGTTTCTTGTTATATTGAATAAAATTATATATTTTTTTGTGTTTCATTTCATGTATATTTTTTATTTTATTTAAATTCATTTTACAATTATATATAATTTCTTAAATATTTCCCTTACCTTTGTTTAATTTTATATATTTATTTCAATATTTACATATTTATTTGTACGTTTTTTTTTTTGTGTTTTGTTTTAATCTTAATTTTTTTTCTTTTATTGTTTTATTTAATTTTTAATTTTATTTTTGATTTTCCGCATTCCATTTATTATTAATTTATTTATATTTGTTCGCTTAATTTTATTTTATTATTTTTAATAATTTTACTAATTTTATATTTTTTATATTTTTCCCCCATTATTCCTTATTTATTATTTAATTGTATTGGTTTTATTTAATTTTCAAATAACTTAATTTATTATTTAATTATTTTTTTATTTCATATATTTTTGAATCATATTTATTATATAATTTTTTCTCTTCCGGTTTTTTTTTTCAATTTTTTTTTCAGTACTTTTCCTTTTAATTTTCATCGTTCTGGAAGCACTGTGCGTATGCATTGAAGAAAGATGCAAGATTCGACTTAAGCCCCGAGTGCGGCTTACGGCATTCACGCCTTGTTGCTGGTTGCTCGTGTAGCTGTTATCGTTGTTGTGGCTTCTGCTCCGCCTGCCGCTTGCTGCTTGCCACTTGCCGCGACTCGCCTGGCAACTGGCAGAACATGTCCCCAGCACTGGGACTCGCGTCGCAACTCCCCTGCTTCCTATGTCACAAGTAAACAATTTCATGCATCTTGTTGCCGTTGCAGCAACAGCAACAGCAACAGCAACAACCGTTTTACGCATGCGTGTGCCACAGACTTCGAGCCAGGCTACTCAGCCTGTTACACCTGTTGCCAACATGCACTCCCCCCTCCTGCTACCTCCCCCGCTCAACCCATTCAGCAGGCGATGCATTGCTTCAGTTTATGCTTTAATTGTGGAAATTATGTGACATTTGTTGTTGTTGATGTTGCCGCGCTTTGCCATCGTCTGTCATAACTAGTAAAGTTGTAATTAAACTGGTGCTGCCACAGTCCGTGGCCCCACCCCCCCACCTCCCATTCCCGCTACCCCTCACCAATCACCATTCAGCATTTCACCATCCCCACTCATTCCAGCCCACAGTCCCACTCAGATCCCTGCCAGCAACTGAGCCTGCACTCTCTCCCCTCCCCCCAAGCGTTACCTTGTGGCGTTTGTTGCCGCCCAAGTCCGTGGACGTCGACTCAAAGATACGGAGACAGTTTTGTGGGCTTTACGCTTGCTGTAAACATTTTACGGTTGTTTATTGCCATCAATTGATGCATGGGTGCTGCGAATGATGAATGGGACGGCATTGCCCGTGCCCGTGCCCGTGTCCGTGTCCGTGCGGGCAAGGAACGTTTTGCCGTAATGCGAGTGGTGGATCAGACGAGATGCATAAAACAATGAGAGAGTCGAGTCTAACGAGAGAATTGGTTTTATATTTGCAAATGTGATTAATTGGTTGATTAACATTTAGTTCGGCGCTAGTATTAAGTGTGTTTGCCAACACCCACACCCACACCCACACCCACAGCCACAGGCACAGTCGCAGCCAAGATTCACCCATAATGATTTCCAACTAGAGAAATTCTAATAAAATTGAAGTTAATCGTTTGATTTAAGCAATTTAATTGCGCGCTCAGTCAGAGCCATGGGAAACCCGCCATAAATTAATCATTGATACAACTCTAGCTGCACTTTGATGGATCTATTGCCCTTAACTGTGGTTGGCCTTAACTTAGACTCGAAACATGAGCGGACGGGTTTTTTTGTTGTTTTTTTTTTTTTGTTGTTTTGTGGTTGGCGCTTCAGTCGTGAACTCGGTTGAACTTGCGCTCCCAACTGCAAACAATACAAAGACAATAAAACACCCACAAGCATGTCATAAATTATTATACGATCGTCTTTCTATTCACTCACTCCCTACCACCGCCCCTCCCCCACCCCATCTCCATCTGTCTATTTCTTGCTCTGCTCCAACTCTATTTATAATTCTAGTTATATTTTGATTCCTTATGGAGTGTTGAGTGTACCTTATGGGTTCTCCTCGTAATTGGAATTGTTGCCTAACCATAACGGTATCTGCATAGCCCCAAGTCCAGCTAGACGCGCGGCGATCCAATTTGAGGCCCAACTCCGGGCGCAGGTCATCTTACTTAGTGGGGCCCTCATTAATTTTGAAATACCGGCACGTAATCCTATAACAAGCAACAGCTGCGAAACACAATTAAGATTATACATTTTTATGGGGTTCAAACTATAAAATGTATATTATTAAATTGCTTTTATAGCTAAAACCAAAAATTTATTTCGTTTGGCCAAAGCTGCAAAATGGTGCAGAAGAAGAAAAAGTTGAAGGAGCGAAGAAAAAATGTTACTTACGGAAAACGGCAGCCGTATTATAATTTACCCATAAGCAAGTCCATAAAAGAAAAGCGAAAATCTACCGATAGTTATGATTATCGTTATCGGAAGCCGACACTAAGAAAAAGCGCAGCAGCAGCATCCGAGGTGAGAAAGAAAAACAAAGTGGGCTACGTGGGCTACGGGGAAGCTTTTCATACACTGCAAATCAAATGCTAAATATTTAAACTATTTAAATAATTAAACTTTAGTATTAACTTAAATTTAGTATAATTTAATAATTTAAATTTAGTATAATTTAAACCCATTTTTTTAAATTAAATTTAATAAATAATAAATCAATGGGTATTAAAAAAAAGGAGAACATTCCGCTGCTTGCAATTCCATTGGCGTCCAACTGATTGACATATTCATGTTGCTTCTTGTGGAAGTGTAAGTGTATTGGTTGCTGTTATCGTCAAATGCAGTTTCTCCATTGTCTCGGTCACTTTTTCTTTTTCACTGACGAAAAATGAACCGCCGCAGTCGATGCGGCTGTCGATGTTGCCGTCAACGCGCTCCCGGCACCCGGAAATCAATCAAAGTAAGGGCATTCCACTTCAACATCGATTGCTCGATGGCATCAAATTGCAGCGGCCGTGTGTTGTTATTGTTGCAATTGGCCGCAAGCACACCGATCACTGGGAGTCTAGCAGAAGGAAACAAAAACTCAGCTAAAAGACAGTAGATGAAATGGAAGCGACAACAACAGCAGCAGCAGCAGCAGTGGCAGTAGCAACAATAACAACAACAATGGCAACAAAAACAATAATTTACTCGATCGCCACCAGCCCCAAATTTGACGACTCTCTTCCGCTCATGGCTGCTCTTTGATTTACTCACTCATTGCAGCTGTGCAGCAGGTGCCAAAAGCTTTTGGAGCTGCTGGACGAGCTTTTGGCTTTTGTTTATTTTTACTTTTTCGCTCTGTTAGCGGTTTTTTGTGCCGGTCTTTGTTGTTGTAGCGTCAGTTTTCATTGATGAAAACTGTTTTGGTGCGAAAGAGCAAAGCCGAGAGAAAGAGGCTGGCCGCTATTGAGAGACTGCGACTTGGGAGTAAGAGAAAAAGCGGTTTTGTTTGTAAAGCGTAGATCAAGCTGTCAGCACAGTCGTGGCAAAAATAGTTAGACTTAGCCCTAAGTAAAGCTACTTCTACGTTATGAGCTATACGTAGTAAATTTATACATTTTTTTATATCCCTTGAGTTATTCTTATAGGCCCTGTATAAATATGTAAGCCCTGCAAAAGTTATTTTCGCTATTTGCCCTTTAAAGTTCATTTGCTATTCTAAGCTGTTTTAGCTTTATGTTTCCTTGTAAATAACTGTAAATGTCAAGCACATTATCCAGAATGTCGTCGTAACTATTTCACTTGAAAGTCAAGGTTCCAGTACCGTTCTATTTTCATCCTCTTAGTTATCCCCCACATTGCATACCGCTGCACAGCCATCCGAACCGCACACTCACCACACAGAAATTTCGCGAATGCCTTACCAACAACAAAAACAACAACAACAGCAGCATAAAAGCCAACAGCTGTTTTGGCTCACACACGCTTGCACGCTCTCTCCCTCTCCGGCCCATTCACTCTCGTACTCCCTCGGCTTTGCTCTCCCGTCGGAAGCTACCACTGCAGCAGGTGTAGCAGCAGTAACAACAACACGAAGCGCTCGTAACAAGTGCCGAGCGAAGCTTTCGTCTGGCAGTGCAAGTCGAAAACAGTTTGAGTCGCCGTCGGTGAACAGTTCAAAAACGACTTTCGTGCGAGACAGACGTGTGTAGCGGCATTTTGGGCTGTTATCAATTTTTTAACTGTATATTTGGCGCGACTCCCGCAGACAACAATCGATGTGAAAAAGGCATGAAAAGTGACTTAAAAAAATAAACGAATTGAGAAGAGTGCATGATAAAATAAAAGAAAAAGTGGCGTGTGAAGCAACTAACTGCAAGTGCATTTGCAATTGCAACTTATTAAGTGCAAAGCTCATTGTGTTATCTTACATTTTTACCGTTGAAAAGTTAGTGACTTTTCCAAAGTGTTGCCAAGTGTAACACACACATACACACACGCACACATAGAGAGATACTTGCGCATATCGTTATCCGAGTGTTACAAAGCTCAGCAAGTGGACATGTCTGCGTCTAAACTGGAGCAGCACTCAAAGCCCATACTGAGTCCAACACGATCCCTTGATGAAGGTTTCGAAAGTGATCCGGATCGGGTTTCAACCGATTCAGAGCATCAAACAAGTGCAACTGCAACTGCAACTGCAACTGCTAGCAGCAACAATAACAACAATGCCAGCAAGTTGGCCCAGCTCAGCTCAGCGGCCACGGGCGGTGCGAGCAGCAGCAACGGCAACACCAACGCCAACAACAACAGCAGCAGCAGCAGCAGCAGCGGCAATAACAATAACCTGACAGAGAAGTCAGCAACGCGAGTCGGTAGTGTGCCAGGCGGTGCACTCAGCCTGGCTGCACCTCAGTTGCAGCGACGCGAATATTACAAGGAGCAACTGCATCATCAGCATCAGCATCAGCATCAACATCAGCAACAACAGACACAACAGCAACATCATCATCTACAGCACCAGCAGCAGCACCAGCAGCAAGTCAAGCAGCAACATCAACATCAACAGCAACCACGTCTTCAATATCAGAAGCAACGACAACCGATGGTGGCCAGTGCCGCGTCCAGCATTCACAACCATCGACTGACCAGCGGCGTGACTGTTGGCGCCGGTGCAGCAGCGACTGCAGCATCTGGCTATAGGCGTGGAAGGCGCCCACACATGACGCCGCCGGCGCGCAGTGCATTGCGCTCGCATTCGGTGGACGCCATTGGAAGGCAGCGACATGGCTACGATCCTAGCAGCCTCATACTGAAGCACGATGGCAACGGGAATGTAAGCAGCTGCAGCAGCAGCAGCGGCGGCGTCATCGCCACCAACAGTCGAATGCTTAACTACAAAAGCACAGCTGCAGGAGCAGTTGGCTCCGTATCGGGTTCAGCGGCAGCTGGACAGGCGGCGCTGCTGGTGCAGCCAATTTCAAGTGCAACGCTGTCGCCCCTGGTGGCTGTCGGTGTGGATGGCGTTGGTGTTGGCGTAGACGGTAGCGGCTCATCGCCAGTGATCGCATCCGCCACACACAGTTTATACACATTCTATCCGGCCGAGGGAAATCTGCAGGTGTGGCAAACGGAGTGTGGCGATCTCACCTACAAGTCGTCACGGAACATGCATCAGCTGCACAAGGCGCCCGTATGCTGGACGCAGTCTATACCCCGACAGGCTAGAAGGTGAGTCCTTGCAACAAATATTCCTCCCCCCCTCCTCTCAGATTCATTAGGAATCCTTACCCTTCCTGCTTCCTTTGAAATAATTGCCCAGCTTGGGCAACCATAAGACTTGTGGGGACTCTTGTGGTTTAATTGAACTAAGCTAATGGGTTAATTGGCTCAGTTTATTTTTGGCCAACAAGTCAATAGCCATTTCATTGGACCAAAGTGAAAGTCTTTCAACATCAATGGCCAAATGACTCGGGCCTCGAACTGGAGCGCATGTGTCATTTAACTTTGCCGCGGGCTGCAATTAAAAATGCCTTCAAAACTGTAACAGCCGTCGCCAGTGCAAAGGCAACTAACTGTTAACTGTTGAAGTTCGTCCGATGTCCTCTAACATTACAGAGCCGTTACATGCTCGTCAATCTCTGTTAAGCTTTACATAATTCACTGTTAAGCGGCTGACCCCGAATTGAACGCAAATCGCAATTTTTCGCTGAGCAAATTTCAGGCACATAAAATTTGGCAATTTTGGGCCACTTCATTACTTGCCTTAAAAATGCCTTTGGGTTATTTTTGGGGTCGCTTTTTGTTTTTGTTTTCCCGTTTACCGTTTAACGGTTTTTTTGTTTCCATTACTTTACTTTGCTGGCGCCTGTTACAATTTGCAATACCGCAAAACGCGCCGCCGAAAGTGTTTGAAATTTGGAATTTGACTCGCATTTTGGTTAATTTTTATTGCTCCTCGTCACTTTTTGTGCAACATTTGCTGATGCCCAGCTCGAGGGCGTGGTCGAAGGCTGAAGGGCGTTTTATTGAGACAGAGTTAACAAATAGGAAAAAAAAAGAAGAAGAGATCTTGACAAGTGCCGCCGCAGGGAAAAAATATAAATTAAATGACACTCAATGATAAAATTAAAAAGAAATAAAAAAATAAATAAATAATTTAAAAAAAAATAATTAATTTAAAATTTGGACATTAATATAAATTAAAAATTAAATCAAATAAAAGATTTTGAAAATAAAAATAAGTTAAATTAACTAATAAATAATTTTGCGATTTAAAAACAAAATAAATTAATGAGTTAAATACTTTAATGATTTAAATACTTATCATTTGAAAATAGAATAAATAAAGAAAAAATTTAGAATTTTTATAAAATATAAATTTAAAAAAATAAATAAATAAAAGATTTGGCATTTCAAAAATAAAATAAATAATAATAATAAATACTAAAAAAAATGAGAAATGAGAATTTAGCAAATTAAAAAAATACATTTCAAAAATAAAATAAATTAATATCTGAATAAATTTGCATTTTAAAAATAAAACTAATTAATAAAATAAATAATTTATATGTAATAAATAATAAATAATTAAAATTATTAAAAATTTATTTATTTATTTATTTACGCGATTTTCTTTAAAAAATGTTTATTTTATTTTGATGTTAAGCATAATAAAAAAATTTATTATTATTTTATATATGTTTAAAAAAAATAAAAATAATTTTTTTTTTTATGTAAAACACAAATGAAGCTCAGTCTTAAATTTGCTTTTCGCTGTGTGTGTGCAAATCTGTGCGCTTTCCTTTCCAATCACTTAGCAGAAAATTTGGAAAATATTTCAATTTGCATTTTCAGCTATAAAAAAAATGTTCAGCACTTGAGCAATAAAAATTCAAATCGAATTATTTCTCAATGTGTATGTGTGTGTGAGTGTGAGTGTGTGTATGTGTGAGTGTGTGTGTGTGTGGCTTCGGCTCCTTTTTGCCATTGCTTTGCCATTGCATAAGGCATAGCAGAGGCTTAATAGCCTTTTACTTCGTATCGCCACCCACAAGCATTCATTTTGTCCCCCATCCCCGCCCACTCTCCTCCCGCCACCCTCTCAAACTATTGCAGTTTAGCATGCAAAGTGAATTTGGGAAAATTTGCTATAAATTGCATTTTATGGGGGATGCGCAGGGGGCAATCAATCAAAAGACTTAGGCAACAAACTCGATTAGTTGAACACTTTCAAAATTGCACAAGTTGTTGTTGTTATTACTATTATTATTATTATCAATGTTGTTGTTGATGATGATAAGTAAGTAAGGTACTTAAAAACAAATCTCAAAAGTTGCAACTCGCTGGCAAATCAAATCGCATGATGGGTACAAATTTTGTTGATTTCTTTGCGTGAAAAGTAAAAGTTTTTATTTTGCTTGCAAATTTATTTACATGAGCATTAAATCTGTGCCTTGTATGTGTGTGTGTGTGTGTACGCGAGTGTGTATGTGAGTGTGTGTTATTTTTACATGTTTATTTTATCTCCCTCGTCTCATGCATGTGTCATATATTTCATACACACTTTTGCTTTCCACAAGCTTGTGTGTGTTGTTGTTGTTTCTGTTGTTGTTGTTGTTGTTGTTGTCACTAATTTGTTTGTTTATGACCAACTCGGAGGCTCTGGATGAGGCGGCGTAGGCGTCCGCGTCCGCGTCTCCATCGTTTGTCAGCTTGAGACGCCTGTCTCCAAATAATTTGAAAGTGTTTTTCAGTTATTTTTATACTTATTTTCTTCCTATGGAATGAGATGAGGTGAGATGAGATGACGATGGAGATGGAGATGGAGATGACGATGGAGATGGTGTTGGTGTTGTTGTCGGTGTTGGTGATGCGGTTGCACACATCGTTTTGCTGTCTAGGCGTGCGAAAGTTGTGGCTGTTTTGCCCGTGACAAATGTTGTTGGTGGGCTTTCAGATTTGTTTGATTTTACCGCGTTTCCGTTTAATAAGCGAAGAGGAGCGAGACGTTAAGTTAGTTATTTTATTTTTGTTTTTTATTATTTTTATTTATTTATCCATTTTTTTTTTTTTGCAATGAACGTAATGAATGATTGGTTTTTATCACAGGTGAAATTGGGTAACTGAATAATGAAATTATACAATAAAAAGATGGGACGGGGGATTCGAGCCTCAAATAAGTGAATGTTATTTAATGTAAATGTTTACATAAGTTTTATGACTTCGCTAGTTACTCAATACTTTTCCAACTGTGAATCATTTTCCCAATGACCTCACAACCTTTACAGGCTCTTAGCGTTTTTGAGCGTTTTCAATGTTCTGCTATTACCAACACTTCCCATGGACAACTGCAGAGCAAATCGAGTCACCCCTGTGGCTCTGACCCTATCACAAAATTTGCATGCCACACACACACACACGCACACAAATTGCATGTGTGTGTTTGTAAGAAATACGGATGAATAATTACCATGACATGCAAACGCACAAAGGCCGCAGACATAAAACGAAATTTCATTACATTTACTGGGCTTAGGGTTAGTTTATGACTCGAGAGCTGGCCAACTACCTTAGCCAACGTTCGGCTCTTCACATATGAGTTCACATTTTTGGCCCGTGACCCAGCCGGGTGCGCAGGTGTCGACACCCGAACTCGAGCCCCAGCCCGAACCCAAGACCGCGACGCGATACCAACTGACGCTGAGTCAGAGGCCCACATCGAATGGGAGGGGGGGTCGGGGGTCTTCATATGTAGTGTTTGTTTTCATTTTCGCATAATTACGAAGAGACAATGTGGTGAAAAAAGAATTACCAACAGAAATGTGTAAAATGTGTAACAAAAGTTGGGTGACAGACCGTCGCTTGGAAACCCTAAACGGTGTCCAGGCAGGGGAGCGCAGCACAATGTGCGGGCCTGAGAATTTTTGTTCTTTTTGCCCTACGTTTTGTTGCATTTCCGGTTTGCTCTTTTGTTCGTATTACACATTCGTCCACTGATGTCATTGACAGCTCACGGCTCACAGCTCAATTATGATGCTTGGTGCTTGGGGCACCAACTTCAGGCCCCAATCCACAATCCGCCTAACGTAAGGGCACTTGACGTGTACACACACACAACCAGCATAATTCTTTTGTCTCATGACTTGCCAAAAAAGGTGTTAAAATAGACGTCACACACACACACACACACACACATACAAGACAATCGAAGCACAAGTAGTTAGAAACGCTTTGAATGCTCCAATAAAAATTATTTTTAAGTACCTTCAACAATAACAGAACAATAGACTGAACTCATTACCGGATCCCCTTCCCCCGCCCCCTCCCCAAGGCATTCCCTCCGATGACTCCTCTTAATTACTCAAAAAGTGTCAAAGCTTAAAACAACACACAAGTCGAGGCTGAAAATTTGACTATCCGCAGGCTGAGTGAGTGGGTGCACTCAGTGGACAGAAAAACAATTTATTTTTTAATTTATTTTATATAAATAAATATATATATAAAAAAAAAGAGACAACCCATAAACTTAAGTCCAAATTGATTTTTGATTTTTTTGTGAAAAGCAATTACAGCTTTGACATTGAAATTGTAGAAAATAGACAAGTTTTGTTGTTGTTGTTGTGTTACACATGCGAGTGTCATAATTCGAGGCGCAAACAAATCAGTTGAACGAAACAAATGATTCACTTTTGTTGTTATTATTTTTGTTTTTAATTCTGTTTTGTTTTTATTTACGAACAAATATTGCATAAAGCAAAAAGGCAGTGACAAGTCGCCAGTTCGTTGCCTAAGTCATTTGTTTGCGGATGTGGCAACAAAAGCAGCGAATTTTACTTTACAACAACAACAGCATAAACAACAATAAAGCAGAGACTAAAACACACTTAAGAGACTTATTTACATTCGTGTACCTTATGTAAGATATGAAAAAGAAGTTTGTTGCCTGAGTCATTTGTTTTAAATGTTCATCGAAATTCAATTTCCTGCAGATCGTCGTCACAGTTAGACCAAATATTGGCACTTAAATTACTCACGGGGCATGAGTCTTAATGGACTCCACTTTTATCTAACATATTTGAATGTTGCCAAAATAAACAATAACAACAAATCTGTGAGCAGCAACAAAAAAGCAACAAAAAAATAAAGAGACAAATTCAACAGCAAATGCGGAAGATTCAAGTTGTTTGATTCTTAGCGATTTTCTTGGTGTATTTCTATGCTGCTTCTTTGTGCTTTTAATTAGGCACCTTATTTGCAACAAAGAACAACAAAAGTAACCAAAAAAGCCACAACAACAACAACAACAACAGCTACAGGTGATGAGCAATCAGAGCTCTAAAAACTCCAAACATGTTCATCAACATTTACGGCGTTATTTCTTTAACTTTTTCATCGACTATAAGTGATTGGCAAATACTCGAGGCAATCAGAAATCTTCAGCCTGCCCACCGAAGAGTCTCGCAAATTTTTTATTTCTAATTTTGTGTTTTTTATCTCTTTATATATTTTATTTTTTATTTTTTATATTTCTTTATTTTTTTTTTATTTTTTTATTTTTATTTTTTTAATTTTTTTTGTTTTTGTTATTTTATTTTTTTATTTTTTTTATTTTTAAGTTTTATTTTTTTATTTTTTTATTTTATTTATTTTTTTTTTATATTTTTTGATTGTTTTAGACACTGAGTTTTCGTGGCATTTACCCAGCTATTGCTCGTGGCCATAAGCTGAGCAAAGATCACGCCAAAGTCGACAAATAGTTAAAAGCAGTGGCAAAGCAATTAGCAGCTTTGTTTACAGTCTTCAGTGACAAATTCATGGGGATTCTTAATGGTAATCAAAATGCTGTGCCACTTGCCACTTGCCAGTTGCCAGTTGCCAGTTGCGGGTCGACCCCGATTGATTTGAAAAACAAGAAGAGCTTGTGTTGTTTTTCCATTATCGTATTATTTGCAGTATTAAGAACTTTTGAAAATACAATCCACGTACTCGATACCTACGATACCTACGATACCTACGATATCTACGATTATCTGACTGAATGTACCAGGTGTTTGAGTACTTAATGTAGCCCATTAGACGGGCGATCGGATCTTGGGCAATCTTTTGAAAATAATAAACCTTTTTTTCCTTCAGTTTTGGATCTTTTTGAAATCTTAAGTTTAATCTTAGTTTGTTGTTGGTAAACATCGTTCTTGGGCTTAGGCATTTTTTAAAATTATTTTAAAGCAAGCGTGAAACTTGATGGGGTTGTCAGTATTTGTTTTTGTCTGATGGATTATAATATTTATTTTATAATTATAATAATTCTGAATATTTTTAATTGAGTCGGGGAATTATCTGTTGACAAATAATATGAGGTTTTCATCTCTTGTAAGTATCTTCTTCTTCTTCAAAAGTTAAAAGCCGCTTAGATTTTTCTCAACTTAACTAAGAGGTATAAAAAAATATTTTACATTATTTTTAATCAGATGGAAATGCATAAATTCTACTAAGTTACTTTGTCTCTGCAGAAATTTATAGTTTAAGAAAGATTTTTTCAAACGTAAATATAAAAATAAATAATAATTTAGTTAAATTTTAAATTAAAAAAAAGACTCACTGCCTGTCCATATCACACACCATATAGGGCTTAGAATTTATAATTTTTTAACTAATTAATTTAAATTTTTTAATAGATTTTTAAATAATTTTTTATATTTTAAATTCTTTTAATTTTTTTTTAATTTTTTTAAAGGCAGAAATATATTTTTTTTATATATATATATATAAATATGTCCAATGTTTCAATTTTATATTTTATACATATTAAAAAGATTTTAAACTTTCTCTTCATTATATTTATAAATTGTTTATAAAAATTAAATATTATTAGAAATTATTATAAAGTGAGATTAAAATAGTTTAAGTTGCAAATTTAAAAATCAGCCAGAACTTATTAGTTATTTATTAAATATTAATTAAAGAAATATTGAATATAAAATATATTATAAAAATATTTTAAAATATTTAATATTTTATAAAAATATTTAAATATTTAATATTATATACTAAAGTAAATATAAAAAATAGCTTTCATCAACTATTATTTAAAAATCGATGGGATTTTTTGTTGCTTTCAACTGTCTAAATTTTCTATTTTCATTCATCAGAGAAAATGATCTATATTATTTAGTCGGTGAAAAGATGATCTATTTTCCCAAGATCTGGAAGCATTTGAGGCATAGTGTAGGTCTTAAAATATCTCCTAAGCGATGGAACACTTTCAAAGCCAGCGTGACCCCAAATGACATGATCATCGACTGGCAAATAGAAGCAGCTACCAATTTGTCTGCTTTTACTTTTGCTGCCCACGTTTTGAGGGGGGCATCTTGAGGTTTGGGAGAGGGGAGCTCAGAGCAAGACCAATTTCCCTTTGAACTTGGACGATGAATTGCCGCGTGTCGGACTAATTAACATATTTTGTTGTTGTTTATTTCACATTTCGTGAAATTCGATAATTAAAAAATCGCAAAACTTTTTTGCATTTTAGCCAAAATTCTCGAGGCTCATACCGAAGAGTTCAAAGTGAAATGAAAGTTTTTAGTTTTGGAATTTTTGTGTTTTGTTGCTTTTCTTCTTGGCTTAAAACTTGTAATATTTTCGGTTGCTTTGTTTGCCGACTTTTCCAATGGCAATTAGTTCCAAAGTCATTTGGGGGGCTATACACAATTTTATTGCCTATCCCAAAGAGAAGCCTCAGGTGTCTGCTGGGAGGTGAACACTATGGCTGCGGCTTTTTAAAATTTAATTTTTAATTTATGATTTGTTATTTTATGAGGCAATTTGAGAAGAAGAAACTGGCCAATGCCTCAGACCCCAAGACATTGCATCATTTTATTATCTTTGTTTAATTTTTATTAATTTTATTACTCGCCGCAAATATTTTCAATTTCATTTTTGGCTATTTATAAGTTGGCTTTGTTTTTGTCTTTTGTTGTTGTTATTGAAAGCGAAAATTATAAAAATATTTCTTTTCTTAAATCTTTGGGTATATGGAAATGGAATGGGAGAAAAAAATCGAAAAAAAATTTTATTCTTTTGTCATGCAAATTTTTGGAATTTCGTATGCAAATCTCGCGTATAACGAAATTCTAAAAAAAAAACCGGATAGATCAATGGATGGATGCTTCAGTAGTCTGATGTTGATGGGGACGCGTGGTTATGTGGCAGGGGAGGCAAGGGGTGGGGTATCGTATTATAAAAGCAAATTTGTAAGCAACTTCAGGTTCTGAGTGTCGATGTTGTCGTCGCCTGTTGCCAATTACTGAACAAACAACGAACAAAAAAACAAAAATATTTTCTCTAATTTGCTGACACGGACACATAAAACTCAGAAAAGTCTATAAACTGTGAAAACTCTGTGAACACTCTGAAAATCAGAAAACCCAGAGGTTCGCATGTCATGGCCAAGTTCTAATCAAAAACCAAACTGAGCTCCGGCTCGAGCTGCAGTTTTGGCTTCAGCTTCCACACGCTGGACGCGGTCCATTGGTGTCCATTGATGCATCGAGTGCGATAAACGTCAGGCGATGTTTGGCCATTGGTTTTTTTTAACAGTTTTTCTTTTTTTTTATTTTATTGGGCGCACAACAAATATTTTTTCTAATTAATAATAATAACAATTGAAGCGCAGACCTGGGATCAGCTAACGGCACTTCGATACCGAGCGCAGAATGTGGAGCAAAAGGTGTTGAAAATGTATTTCAACCTCTAGCCAAATCTAAGGAGTTCATCAAATTTACCGGAAATATTGGCGAAAATGCATTTATTATTTTTAATTAAAGCAACGGCTTGAAGAAATTATTTAAGCCATTTAATCAATGCTTAAACATTTCCCAGGGAAATGCAAGCTGTAAAGTCGCAAGGGAATACTGAATGAAAGTCTAGAAATTCTTCGAATACTTCTTGATTTCAAAGGCAAGCATCACACAACAGAAAGAGAGAGAGAGAGGAAGAGATATAGAGAGAGAGAGGAAGAGAGAGAGCCTTTTAATTGAACGGAGATTCGGTATTTAAATGAAAATCGATTTGGGACTTAATAAAAGTCTCCGAACTTCGGGGTATCATTTTCAGTGGATCGACTAAAATCTAAACGTTCATCGAATCTCTGCGAGTTTTTTATTTTAAGTATTTTCTCTGTGAATCTTAACGCCTTTGGCCATTTAAAAGAGTGATTTAAAATAATTACGAAACCGAAAACCAAACGAAGTAATTAGAAAAATGGAAGAACGCAACGCGAATTAAATAAATTGCTATACAAATTACTTTTATTGACTCGCGTGCGTGCCAGCAACAACAGCCAAAATAACAGCAAAGCAACAGCCAAGCAACTAAAAAAAAAACAACAAAAAAACTAAAAACAAAACAAAAAACAATATAAATGAAAACAACAATAAACATAGAAGAAACGATCGTAAAGCTTAAAGGAAAAAACATTTGGAGTTGGCCAAAACAAATTAGCGCTTAAATGGCCAACAACAACAAAGGTGAAAACCAGAACGATCCAAGTGAATGTTAAGATCATCATCAAGATCAACTGAGATCCACTGAGACAGTCCTAACGACAACCACCGTCAGCGTGAACATCAAGATCCACATCAAGATCGAGGAAGAGAGAGAAAGAGAGGGACGATGACATTTATAGCTCAGGTTACGCAATGGTCAGTGGCTTTTGGTATAGCTGGGAGGGAAAGGGTTTCCATATAAGGTTTCCAACTAATTTATGAAAACGGAAATGCCATTAGAACAATGGCCAGAGCAGACTTTTAATTTGAAAGTAACCGAAAGTTCTTTGACTCCAGCCTCATATCAATCCAACACCAGCCCAAAACACACTTATCCCTAACCCATGTCAAGCCTAGCCCCTGTCCCCTGCCCCATGCATGGCCCCGTCCACTTAAGAGGCAAATGTGTTTTTCACACGCTTCCATCAAAACATTGAGACAAATAGAAAAAATGTTGCTGGCCCACGCGGCATAAACATGAATTCGGTGGCTAAGACTTAATACCAAAAAAAAAAAAAAAACAAGCAAATAGACAGAAAGCCCAAATAATAAATTAGAATCTGCGGGGGAAAAAAAAAATACTGAAATTTATTACGAAATATTTCAAATAAAATATTGAAGTCCGACATTTAACATTTTTGCCAGTTTCTGGTTCTGTCCGTCCTTTGTTCGTTGATTAATTTTAATGTTTCGCTTGACTGTCTTCTTGACGGATACTCGCTGTGTCTCTTGGCCTGGCAGTAAGTAGCAATTTAACACACACATTGGTGGGCGTATTGCTGCCTCCAACCCCAAATCCAAGCCCAACTACAGCTTCAATTTCAATTTCAATTCCAACTTCAACTCCAACTCCAACTTCAACTTCAACTCCAGTTCCAGCTCCAAGTCCAACTCTTCTCCAGCTGCGGCTACACTTGACTTCATGCAAATGAATCGCCAGGCAGGCAAAGTGACAGGCAAATCCCAACAAATTGCGTGGGCGTTTAGAATCCAAACTACGTTTCGGATTTCGCATTAATTTATTTGTTTTAAAACAAACATATTCAAGACGCACTCCACAGATTGAAGATATTTCACAATTGTTTCTATTTGTTCTTAAAATTTATAATGGGTGTTAATCTGCGGATACAGTGGATGGAGGGGGGTGGGGGGATTGGCGCTTGTCTCTGCTCAAGTGAAGATACCATCAAGTGGGATATACAGTTTATGCTTATGCAATTAGATACACATATGGGTGTGCGTGTGTATGTGTGTGTTCGTGTATGTATAAATATTTATACATTATATATTTTTTTAAAAATAATTACAATTTTTAACTTACATGTTTCCTAAATTTTAATATAATAATTTATAGGTCAGTCTTCTGATGATTAAATTTAAAATCTTAAAGCTATATGAAAACAAATATAAAGCTTACAGATTAGAAGTGTTTATTTTATTTATAAATTTAATAATTATTTATAACAATATTTACTATTATAGTTTAGTTATTGTTTAAAAAAAATTGACCCTTGCCTTTAAAATACATTTTCAGTTTAAATGAAGTTTATCAAATCCCTTTCCATATCTTTGCAAGTTCGTTGCCTAAGTCATTTGTTTTTTGGGAGCAGTTAATAGAATTGTTTAAGTATTTTAATGCAATTTGGCAAATTAAATATAACACAATGAAAAGCTACCAGTTATTTATTTAAAATTATTAAATAAAAATAAATGGTTAAAAGCTACACTTAAATTAAATAAAATAATATCTTAGCTGCTTGTTTATTCCATACAGTAAATTGTATCCACAAATTTGAGCGAGAAATTTTAATAAAATAAACTAAATTAATTAAAATTTGAAAATTAAATTCAGGCATAAATTAGTTATTTTTAATATTAAAATTATTTTTTTCATTCGAACTTTTCATAGTTATAAGTTAAATAAATAAAAATTAACTTATAAAACAGATGCTTTAAAACTTTTATAGTTTTAAGTACTTCAAAAGTCTTTAAGAATTTTTTAAAGTTAAAAGTTTAAAAAAAAATTAATTTTTTTATTATTTAATTTTAATTTTTATTCAGTTCTTATACCCACAGAACTTACAACTTTCCGGACTTATTAATAATTAATAGGAGTTAGTTAAACTTTAAACTTTATTTTCAATTCTAAGCCAGATTTTTATATTTATAAATTCCTTTATTCTTCTTAGAATCCTTAATCATTTACACGCCGAGGCACATTAAACCAAATTCTGTTCCAAATAAAATTCCCAAGGCAAATTTAATCAGTTGCTTGGAGTTAGTTTAATTTAAGCACCACACGTGATCTCTTCTATATATATTCTGCTATATCTTGTTCCATCTTAAGCGCCTGCAACATAGGCTGACCCCCAACAGCCCAGTAACCCAAAAGCCTCATTTGCCGCTGTTGCCGCAGTTACAGCAGTTGTTGCAACAACAACAGCAGCAACAGCAACAGCAACAGCAACAACAACGGCAACAACAACGGCAACAACGGCAGCAACATCAACTGCAACTGCAACTGCACTAAAGCGACATCCCAACAAATTTTGCTGATGGCGGCACATTTTCAACACCTGCCCGGCTGTCTCCATGGCTTGCAGGCTGGCAGGCGGGCAACCTTTGTGCCACTTTGCCAGTTCCCAAAATTCACTTTTGTGTCATTTGAGTGTTAGATGGTGAGAGTTGCGGCGGGGGGATGGAGCATGCGAGGGTGGATGGCAGTAAATTGTTGTCGTTGTGTCAGTTGCGGCTTGAGTTGAGGTGGGCAAAGGAGAAGCAGACGCTGCTGTTGCATGCATTAGAGCAAGTTCGAGACATGCAGCACATTAACTTGACTGAGGCTGAGGCTGAAGCTGAGGCAGTGGCAGTGGCAGTGGCAGTGGCAGCAGCAGAGGTAGGGGCAGAGACAGAAGAAGAGGTTGGGACAGAGGCTGAGGTAGAAGCTGGGGCTGGGACAGTGGCAGTGACAGTGGCGGTGGCGGTGGCAGTGGTAGTGGCGGTGGTAGTCGCGGTGGCAGTGGCAATGACGGAGACTTACGTTAGGTCTAAGGCAGACGCATCTATTGCCTTGCCTCCGCCGTGCACCTCTGCAATTGTTGTTATTTCTGTTGTTGTTTTCGGCTCGATGAATCGCGAGTCGCGAACTGTGAGCTGCGACCTGCGCATCTTATTAAGAAAGAAAGTACTTTCTGTCAGGCAGCTGTTGTTGTTGTTGTTGTTGTTGTCGTTGTTGTTGCTGCTGCTGTTGTCGCATTTCTTTACTGACATTTTCCACCCATACAATACGTTATTTATTTTTATTCATTTCTTGCATTTCTCGCAAGTGCCGTGCGAACTTCAACTTGAGAAGCTAATGCCAAGCCACACAAGATGACTTCACTTCATCTCCATCACCAGATCCATCCACAACTTCATCGCCATTGCCATCGTCAACTCCAACTCCAACTCCAACTCCAACTTCATCTCGATCTCCTGCTGCCCCCAACTGTAGCCTGAAACTTCGGCTGTGGCGCATTGCCTTCATTATCATTGAACACCAAAACACACACACACACACAGACGCACACATACACACCTATGTGGACACACACCGAAATTCCAGCAACTGGTTCCACAAGTTGCAGCTTTTGAATTCGGTTTTCTATGTTCATTTTTCTAATCATTTCAAATGCATTTCAATTGCCAGCAAATTGGCTGTCCACAAGCCAAAAAAAGAAGAAGTAAACCACAATAAAAACATTGGCCAAAATGCTTGCCGGCCTGGTCAGGTTGCTTGGCCAAGTTTACAGTCTCTGTTAACGAATAAAGACTTAGTTTTAATTGCTGCCCATAATGCAATTAAAGACAAATATTTGTTACATGTTTTTAATTTGTGCGAAAATATTTCACAAAACTCTCAAATCCCTGCCCATATCTTTGCAAGTTCGTTGCCTAAGTCATTTGATTTTTATTTTTTTTTGCCTTTTTAATTTTGACAATTACAATAATTGTTTAAGCATTGCAAAAATTTTAATGCAATTTAGTAAATTAAATATAACAAAAAGAAAACTATAATAATTATTAATAAATAATTGGTTAAACTCTAAGCTTAATTCAAGCAAAATATAACTTAACTGCTTGCTTAGTCCTAGTTAGTTAAATTAGTTACAAAAAGAGTTGTTATAACTAAACTAAACAAGTTTCTTAGCAATTTCATAGTTTGAGACAAGAAGAAGTCTTTCCACTTACAGTGACAACTTTCTTGGAAAGAAGATTAGAGCCTCTTGGCTGGCCTGGCCTGGCCTGGCATTTCTTTGAGAAATGATTTAAGATAGGCAAAAATGCCGCTCAGTGAATTAGAATCACTTTGGACTATCGCCTGAGACTTTCCGCCCAACATTTCCGCAATTTTTCGATAGCTAATTAAGTTATATAAGATGCCTATACTAAATATCATAAACCCAGCCAGGCAGCACACTCAGTCACTCACACACTCAGTCACTCACACACTCAGTCACTCACTACTCACTCACACATTCATTCACTTATTCACTTACTTATTCACTTATTCACTCACTCTCGCAGTCAGTTGAGGCTGCTTCTTGACTAGTCAGTGGCCCAACGGGCGTGTCAACACATTCACATTCACATTCACATTCACATTCACATTCGCATTCACTTGCCATTAGATGATCGTATAAATCCATTTCCCAGTTCCAGTGGCATGCACAACCAGAAGTCTGATGCGGAGAAGATGTTGATCATTTCTCTGATGTAATATCGTTTTTAATTAAGTCACGCAAAATTTGCGCTAATTTGCAGTGATTCTATTTTCTATTTCTGCTTCTAATTGGCGTTCCCGAGAGGCGCGAGTTGGGAGTCACAAGTCGCAAGTCGCAAGTCGAGGGACAAGGAATGAGGAACGACGGATGACGGACGACGGACGTGAAGAACACACTACAGCAACAAGGGCCATATAATTATGTAAACAAGGAAGCAGCAGCTCCACCTTTGGGGCTTTAATGTTTTGGCATGAGGTGCGTAATTGGTCGGAGTCTCCGCACGGATACTTTTACTTCTTGGGCAGTTTCCGAACATGAAATGACTACGGAAATTGCCAACAAGACCGCTGATAGAAAACGTAACGAACTAAGGAAACTCATGTCTGTGGCTAAGAGAGTGTAAAAGTGCAAAGACAGACAGAGAGAGACTGAGATTAAGTGAGAGAACGAGAAGGGAAAGGAGTTGCTAAAGGAGTGAATTAGGTGGAAATGTGAAAATGGAAAGAGGTTGGAGGGAGAGGGGGAACGGGGGGAGAGGGGGAAGAGGGTGTCTAGCAAATGGCAGCCTTAACATTCAAAGCAGGCAACGGGCGATCGTTGCTTGATTATTGCCATTTGTATATCCATTTTCACGCAGACTACCGGCAGCAAGTTTGTTGTCTAAGTCTTTTGTTTTTAGTCACTTGTTGCCGCACGGTGTTAATTGAAAATGAAAGTGCAAACACCCCTTCGAAAGAAGAAAACGCTGCAATGAAAATGTTTAGACACTCGCCGTCGATAATCAAATGACAAACGCCAATTGAAAACTTTCTTTGCTCTCTTTTGGGCCTTCGTTTGCTTTGGTTTATTTTTGCTCTTCCTCTTCTGCCGTCATTTGCCCTGCATCTGCCACGCTTCTCGATTTCCGCATCACCTCCCATCCCATGTGCATTGAAGCGTTGACCAGCAGCTCAAATTGTCTGCCGATGTCTTCGGACGCCAGAGAAGTGACGCCTGGGCCATTCTTCGCGTTGGTCGCCTTTAATTAGCATGAAAAGTGAATGCAAATGAAACCGAAAATGATGTTAATGCAGCAGAGGCGACGATTGATTGACTTTTTATATTTGATCTGCGTGATTGATCATTTGGGTTTCCAGGGAATCAGTGCTCTCATTTACTTCTTGACTCCCCTCTCCACTCTCCCCTCCGCACTCTCTACCCCCCACTCTCTCCTCCCCACTCTCTTCTCTTGTTTTCGATTTCTATTTACTTTTTATCCCATTTTTCGTCGTGCTCTCTCTTTTATGCTCTGTTTGGGTACGATTTTTGTCGTTGATCGGCAATCGGGTATCGGCAATCGGCAATCGGCGATCGCCTTGGCAATAACAATAATTTCCTGTTGTTGAAGAAAAATTGCAAGTTGGCTAATTTGCCGCAAATAAACGACGGGCAAATAATATACAATTAATTGCCAGACACAGTTGGAGTCGCCGCCAGTTGTTGCCAGTTGCTGCCAGTGGCTGCCAGTTGCGACTGTTGCGACTGTTGCTTGTTGCTTGTTGCCATGTTGCCTGCTGCTTGTTGCCGGCCATGTTGCAGACACAGTCATTTGACGGTCAAATGCATTGACCAGCATTTAATGCATTGCACACACAATAACTGAAACTCTCCGTTTCTGTCTTGGCATCTTCTATCTGGCATCTCCCTCCTCGGGCAGCGCCGACGTCTGGGCATGTGGGCAACTGGGCGATGGGCAACGCCCACACGCAGATTTTCAGAATTTTTTTTCTACTACTCCGACTGCGTGCGTTTCCCCCCCACCGATTTGCCGGACCCCCTACCCCAAGCCATAGCTTGGTGGCTCCTCCTGCTGATGCTGAGGCTCTTGGGCAAATTGCAATTTGGCGCTGTGATCGGCAAATTATGAAGTGCCAGGAAAGCCATTTAAACGATTTAATGGCACACTGCAAATCCCAAGTTCCAGATCGTAAATAAATAGAGCACACACACACACACATATGCTTAAATAGAGTGTGTATGTGTGTGAGTTTGTGTGAGAGAGAGAGAAGGATCCCCTGGTGGTCCATGGAAATGGAAAATTTACACTGGTCTAAAAAGTGAATGAAATTATTGAAAGCAAATGCATTTTTTTAAATTTAAAATAAATTTTAAAATTTTAAAAAATTTAAAAATTTTGAAATTTTTTAAAAATTTAAATTTTGTTGTATTTGAACAACTTGAAGAGGAATTTAAACAACTCTCGGTTTTTAGCAATAAATCTTTTTACCAATGTGCGATGCAAAAAGACAAGAAGAAACAATGTTGAGTTTTTGTCGGATTGGAGATTTGCAACAATGTTATTTACTGCATTGTTGTTGTTGTTGTTGTTGTAGCGGAAGTTGTCGGCATCGTGTTGTATTGTTGTTCATTGTTGTACTTTGGTGGCAGCAAGCGGAGATGCGAGATGAACTTGAAGATCAGCTGTGAGCTGCGCCGGCTTGGTCATCATCGTCATCACCATCACCATCGCCATCGTCATCACCATAGCCGTCCTCATCACCGTCGTCATCATTTGATTAGCTTTTCAGTTGGAAAGTTTTGCTGCAAAGTGAAATCAGTTGGGTTTTGTTTCTTCAACAGCTTCGTACCTTGGAGCTCAGCTCAACACAAGACTCAAAACTCATGGCTCCGTCATTCGCAGCTCATACCTGCGGCCACCCTAGGCCACAATTCCGAGTCTTCGACTTCAGCTCCAGCTCCAGCTCCAACTCTAATTCCAATTCCAATTCCATTTCCATTTCCAATTCCATTTCCACGTCGCGTTCGCATTCTATTATTATCCCCTCTATGTGGGTAACTTTAGCAATGCAAAAGGTCTTTTTGGCGCCCGACTGCATGCCAAATCGATTGTCTCTTGTCTCCGCGCTTGTCTCTTGATAATAACAATATTTCTGTCATTTCTGTTGTCTCTGTTGTCTTTGTTATCTCTCTGTGTTTTCTATTGCTTTGCTTCGTTTCTGCTTCGCCTCAATGTTTGTCAAGTGTTTCGAATGCCAGAAGCACGTATGAAAACATTTTAGCTGCTTTCTTTTCAACATTGAAAATCAGATCCAACCTCAGCTTCAGTCTCAGCCTCAGTCTCAGTCTTAGCTTCAGTCTAAGTCTTAGTCTCAGTCTCAGTCTCGGTCTTAGTCTCAGTCTTAGTCTTAGCTTCAGTCTCAGTGTTAGTCTCAGCTTCAGTCTCAGCCTCAGTATCACCCTCAGTCTCAGCTTCAGTCTTAGCTTCAGTCTCAGCTTCAGTCTCAACTTTAGTCTCAGCTTCAGTCCCACCTTCAGTCTCAGCTTCAGTCTCAGCTTCAGTCTCAGCTTCAGTCTCAGTCTCAGTCTCAGTCTCAGTCTCAGTCTTAGTCTCAGCTTCAGTCTCAGTCTTAGTGTCACCCTCAGTCTCAACTTCAGTCTCAGCTTCAGTCTCAGCTTCAGTCTCAGCTTCAGTCTCAGCTTCAGTCTCAGCTTCAGTCTCAGCTTCAGTCTCAGCTTCAGTCTCAGTCTTCGCTTCAGTCTCAGCCTCAGCCTCAGTCTCAGTGTTAGTCTCAGCTTCAGTCTCAGCCTTAGTATCACCCTCAGTCTCAGCTTCAGTCCCAGTGTTAGTCTCAGCTTCAGTCTCAGCCTTAGTATTAGTCTCAGTATCAGCCTCAGTCTTAGCTTTAGCCTCAGTCTCAGCTTTAGTCTCAGCTTCAGTCTCAGCTTCAGCTTCAGTCTCAGTCGCATTCTCGGTCTCAGTCTCAGTCTTAGTCTTAGTCTCAGCCACAGGTTCAGTCTTAGCTTCAGTCTCAACTTCACCCTCAGCCTTAGCTTCAGTCTCAGCTTCAGTCTAAGCCTCAGTATCACCCTCCGTCTCAGCTTCAGTCTAAGCCTGAGTATCACCCTCCGTCTCAGTCTCAGTCTCAGCTTCAGTCTCAGTCTCAGCTTCAGTCTCAGCCTCAGTCTCAGCTTCAGTCTCAGCCTCAGTCTCAGCTTCAGTCTCACCCTCAGTCTCAGCTTCAGCTCCAACTACAGCTTCGTCTTTGACTTTAACTCTGAAACTGTTGGCCGTCCTCTTTTGCTACACTTTTTCTTTGTCTGCCCCAAAAGGGGCGCTAATTACGCAAGCACATGATTAGAGGAGCGGCGACGATGGAGTGGAGGGCCTCCCTTCAGCTTGCATTCATCTGCTGCTTGTGCTAAGAAGTTCGCTCAGCCGAATCGAAGAGCATTGCCAATATTGCCCACTGTGCACCAAGCCCGTTTCCAGTTAGCGTTTCACATTGTTTTCCTATGGAAATTAGTTATTAAGCGCGTCATAATTAAATTAACACCATCCGTGGATCGGCCGAGTTTGTGGCCGATCTTGTGCCACGGGTCATCATTTGGGGAAGCAGCAACCAATGGCGAGCGAGTGCTAAAAATGTTGCAAATAAAACACAACTCGAATCCCCAGTGAAAACTAACAGCGAATCAAATTAAGGGCAACAACCAAAAATAGACTTTTAAATTGAAAAATATTTAAATGGTTTAAAACTTTATTCATTGATGATTTTTAATATAAACAATTTTTTGATTATTTTAAATAGATTTCTATTTTATTTTTTCGTTTATTCATTCTGAACTTATAATAACTTTAACTCTTTAACTTTAAATATTAATATAATACATAATTTTAACTTTTAATAAGCTTCAATATTTTCATTATTATTTTAAATATATTTTAAATAATATAAATATAATAAAAATATTATAATAAATATAAATTGACAAGCTAAATAATATTATTTTATTTTTATTAATGTTATTTAAAATATTTTTATATTATATTTTTTTATATGTATATTTATATTTATATTATATATTATATTTACATAAATTTTATAATATTTACCTAAGTTGAGTTAAAAATTAAAATATATATAAATCATTTAATAAATTCATCGGCTTTAATTTTTTTAGATTAAAAATCTTAGGCTCAGAAAAAAATAAATTAAATATTTTTTTATTTATTCGTTGTTCGATTTTATTTAATTTAAGTTAACTTCACTTGCTTTATGTTATTTTATTATATAATTATATATTAGCTTTTTAAGCTAATAACTTTAAAGCTTTTTAACTTTAAATGTTATTTTAATTTATTCATATATTTTAAATTTTTTAATATGAATTGAGGTATTTTGAAATTTAAATTTTATTTGTAATTTGATTGTTCCGATTTTTCTATATAATTTTGTTTTAATATATTAGTTAATAAGTTTATATTTTTTTTTTTTGATATTATATGAAACTTCACTATAAATTCCCAAATTGTGTCTTAAATAAATTAAAATATTAAATTTATTTATTTTTCGAGAAACCTTATTAATTGTAATTAAATTCTCTTAGAAGCATTATTTTCTTTAACAGAACTGTTATTAACAAAAATAAGCACTGTTAACAATTTAAACTTCTGAGAGTTTTTTTTTTTGTCTTTCAAAATTGGTTGTTTGGGTGCTGCACAGAATTTGTATATTTGAATTAGGTAAATTTATTATTTTTGCTTATTCTTGCTATTTTTTTTTTCTTCGCTTTTACTAAATAATTTCAATAATAAATAAAAAAAAACGTGTTCTTCAATTAAAAATGCAAATGTGTTTCTACACATTCAAGTAAATATTTAAAGCTAACATTTTTTTTTTAAATTGGTTATTTATTGATTGACGTTTAAATTATTTCGCTTATTTATGCACTGTAATAATTTTAATTTATTTTTTTAGTTTAAAGACATTAAAGTCTCTTAAGTCAATTTTATTTGTTATACACTTTCTATAAATGTCGTCTTAGTTTTTAAATTAATAGTTATAAATAATAAATTAAAATAATAAAAAAAAAATTAATAATAATTATTTAATAATTATAACAGCATATAATAATTATTAATAATTATTTATAATTAATATTTTTTTTTATTTAAAAAATTAGAATGTTTTTAAAGTCATTGATCGAGGCCTTCTAAACAGATTAAAAAAGGACTTCTTTTGCCCCTAAAATAAATAATAAAAAATCCTTTAAAATTATTATTAGTTAATTTAATATATCATTTATTGATATTTTTGGCTTTCAATTAAACAGAAGTTAAAAAAAAATTAAATTTTAAATTCATAGCTTGAGCTTCTTTTGTGTTTAGAAATAATGCAATAAATTGCAAGGCAAATGCCTGCCGCATATGCAACTGCGAATCAGTGGCAAGTTGTTCGGACTTTGTTTGCTCCATTTGGAACTTCACACACAAACACACATATGCACATGTGGGTATATATATGTATGTGAATATACACACTTTTGGTGATTACTCATAAGCAACGCTGTTGCATGACAGCAGCAAACGGCGGCGATGCCGCATTTCAATTACAGTTTCAATTTTGTTGCTCATTAAGCCGCCTGCACGGCCGCAAATGTTGATAAAAATTATATGGTTAAAGTGTTTGTTGTTGTTGTTGTTGTTGTTGTTGTTGTTGCATTAGTTGCTGCTGTTGTTGCATTAGTTGTTGTTGCTTAAAGTTGTTGTTGTTGCTGCCTAAGTTGCTGCCTAAGTTGATGTTGTTGTTGCCTAAGTTGTTGTTGCTGCTTTGGGCTTGCTGTGTGCCTTACGTAAGCGGCACGCGCTCTAGTCCAAAATGTGTCCGTAGTTGGTTTAGTCATTACGTTTAAATTGGTTTAGTTTCTAGTATTGTTTTAAATGCTTGTCAGTTGCCGCATTGCACTTCCTCGACTTGTGGACTTGTGGATTTGGGAACTTGTGGACAGGCGGACTGGTGGACTGGTGGACTGGTGGACTTGTGCATAAAAGTCCGAAAGCAGAAACCTTTTTTTTTTTGGTTTTTGGTTTTCCTTCGCGTTTTTCTTTTTATGACATGATGGGCACTTCGTGCTGTTGCCCTTTCTGCGTTGTATAATGCATAGGGTAAAAGTTGCCCACGCGGCAACGCGACTCTTCCGGGGCCCTGGCACAACATCCTCCGTCTTTTCTTGTCTTTCTCACGCACTTTAACACCATTTAGTTGATAACAATCGCTATTTTTTTGTTTTGCTTTTGCTTTTGTTTTTGTTGTTGTTATTGTTGTTGCTGCTGTTGTTGTTGGGGTCTGGGTTCGTGCAATGCCACTTGCCACAGAGTTACAAAGCCGCAGAGTCGCCTCGCAAGTTGAAGTTGAAGTTGAAGATGCAGTTGAAGCTGCGACTGACGCTGCCTCTGCCGCTGCCACTGCCTCTGCCGCTGCCACTGCCACTGCCGCTTTCCCAATACTCAAGATAAGCAAAGTCCAAAGCGAGCGGTGAAGGTGGAACGCTGGACCTGCACCCAACCAGTTGCCGACTTGTAATAAAAATTCAGGAAAAAGTACACATTGAAGGAGAAAGTAAACGTTAACGTTAACGTGCGGCCTGCCGCTGCAATGTTGAAATGTTGCAAAGAAAGCAGCGAGCCGGCAAAAGGCAATAAGGCAACAGCGAGAAAAAACCCACTGCCAAGATTTAGCGCGGTGGCAAGTCCGGAGACGCAGAGGTACAGAAGGAGAAGTGGGCTGGGAAAAGGGGTGAATGGAGAGGGGAGAGGGGGAGGTACATCACTGGGAGGTTGGTGTTCACTGTACAGGTTATGGGTCCAGCGGTTTGGCAAGTGAATGCGTTTCGCGTATAATCATATACATATGTAATATACGCGGACGGCAAACCTCTGAGAACTGGTAATTCGCATCTGAAATTAATGATAATGAGATGCGATTTTACGGAAGATAAAAATTTTAAAATCTTGTACTGCGATTTTAGTTAAATGTACGTTTTTAATGTCTTTTAATTCAGCTCCACTCCAAATGTAAAAAATAAAAATATATTTTTATTACTGCATCGGGAATTTAGAACAAACAATAAAAAACGGGGCTATTTTTACTCTCGATAATTTATTCAATGCTAAAGTTTAAATACTAAATATTATAATGATAAATTATAAAAAATTATAAATCAATCGCTTTATTAAAATATTTAAAAATATATAATATAATATGGAAATAACAAAGGAACAGACTATTTAACTTAATCTTAAGAAAATACTTTAATATAATAAAATAACATAAAAATGCATATTTAAAAAATTAAAAAGAAAATACAAAATTTAATATAATTTTAATGTATGTTTAAAAATATAAAATAATAAAAATAATACAAATAATAATAATAAAATACAAAATATAATGGCAATCACTTTTACAAATTTTCTTTATAAAAACTTTAAAAATATTTCTTTACTCTTCAATTTATCAACTACTAATTATTTTATTATTGAATTTTTTTTACGTTTTCAACATTATTTTTAAAGCCTTATTCTAATATTAAAATAACCTAATAAAAATATTAGTTTTAAATTTAATGATGACTATTAATTATTTATTGTAAATTTATTTAGAATTTTAAGTCAGGCTTTATATTTATTATCGCATCATTTTATTTTATTTTTTATGAATTACTTAATAATAATTTCGTTGGTAAAATATTTATTTATTTTCACTACATTTTAATAAAAAGTAAAATTTATTTAATTTTTTTTATTTAAATAAATTTTTGATTTAGCTTATGTAGCTATAAAATAAATTACAAGCATTCTATATTTATTTCTGCCTTTCCTAAAAAAGTGTGTTATTTTTTATTATTTAATGAAAATACAATATTAAAATTTGTATAATATAATACAGTATATACCGCTTATATGCAAGCCCTATAAAGCAGTCAAAATTTTGCATATGCGGGATATTTCCTTTTAAGCAATTAAAACTAAATAATTATGATGTTATGATGATGTTATGATGATGTTTAAAAATAAAATTATTTTGCACTTAAGCAATATTTGCATATAAACAGTTTGCATATAACCGATATAAACTGTATTTATTTTTCTATTAAATAACAAAACGATTTTTTAATTAGTTTTTTATATATATTCGTATATTTCTTATTTATATTATTAATTTATTTTTATTTATTTTTTACCGTAGATCTTGTACTCGTATTTTTTTTATTACATAGTTTTTTTTATTCGTTACGTTAAAATAATAATATAAAAAATGGTTAGCAGTGCTTTGAATTGGATAAGCAACTAATAACAATTTTAGAAAAATTTAGCAAATTACCATGAAAAATTTAACCGTTGATAAATTATTTTTTTGTTACCGGTAAAGTTTTAAGCACAAATCCAATTTTTTATTTTATGCAACAAATATTTACGACTTTTACTTTAATGAATTATTATATATATATACACATATATTTTTAATACATTTTATTTTTAATAAATATATAAATATTTAATATATTTTAGGAATTATTTTTATATATAAAATATACATAATTTAAATATTATAATTTACAAATGCAATGAATTATCTGCCGGCTATAGATTTGGGGGTTTATTGAACCCTTGGGATGACATCGATTGTCTTGCAGCTTTGTTGCTTTGTTGCTTTAGTTTCGTCTGTCTGTCTGGCAATTGCCAGCAAACATTCCAGACAAATGTGGTATGAAATCAATAAAGTATCGAACACATATGCAACAGCTGCTTCCACCGTTTCGCATCTACATAGACGGGCGGTTCGGTGCTGTGGCTGCCACTTGTTGCACCTTTCTCTGGCGGCGGCGGCCAATGGATTCACCGCAGCAGCAGCTACAGATCCAGACACTTACCAGATGATAAATTTCTGTAACCATAACGGCCACATATGCCGTTGCCATACAAACACACACACACACACACACACACACACACACACACACACACACACTCCTCTCACTCCCCTTCGGTATGTTCCGCCCTCTTCTATGGCTCAACTTATGCGCATAATTTTGTCTTGATTTCATTTTTCTCGCATGCGATTTGAACGCTGCGCGTATTTTTCAATTTCAAATGCACTTGCCAATGTACCTGGGCGAGCACCTGAGAGCGGACGATCGATGTCCCATGGCCAGCTGGCTATATATTACCTAACCGCGAATGCAAATTTTCTTCTCTGCAGCCAAAGATTTCTTAGAGATCTTCGCGTTTTGCATTATTATGCGGATTCCTCGTTTAGCAGCCGCTTCATTGGCAATTGAAAGTTTTTGGCCCGGAAAAGCAAAATTATGAAAATCTCTGATTTCATGTTGTCTGTTGTCTGTTGTCTGTGTTTCTATTCCTATTCCTGTTGCCATTTTTGTAGTTGTTAAGAGTTCAATGCACCTACAACAGAGCGACATAGACTAATAGGCCGCAACATAAAACCGTTAAATGAGGCAAAGCGCTGAAGCGCGTGCCAGGCCGCAAGACACAGAAAACCAGTCAACAAGTTTAAAACTTTTTGCCAATCCATGGACAAGGTCACTTCCGTCACATGCTGCCGTTGATGTCGATGTCGATGTCGACGTCGAAGCCGGCGTCAACGTCAGCGTCGTTGTGGGTGTTATTCACCTTTTTAAGTCGGGCCTTAATTGTTTGTCAAGGCGCTCGCCCGTCACAATTTGCAAATTTCCTGAGCTCAACGACAAACTGGGTCAACATGTTCTCCAAGCCTAATGGGCCGCCAGCTACACTTTGTTTCTCTCTCTCTCTCTCTCACTCACTCTTTGCTGCCACCTCCTTCTGTGTCTCTCTCACAGCGTCACTCCACCTCTGTCCGCTCGCTTTGACCCAAACAGAGTTGTTGCGGCAGCGTTTAAAGTCTGGCCAACTGAAAATTTGCTTGCCTTGGGCCATTTAACCAACATTGACAGGTGCCTTGAGCCGCGGCACTTCGCCGCACAGGCTGAAGACGACACTGGCAATGAAATTGGAGTCGCTTAGGATCTTTGGTGACATGATACACATATTTTCATTTTAATGAGCCATGAACAGACTGCCAAGCACCTATTGACACCGTACTAACTGTATCTCTAGCGGATATCTGAGCCAACATAACATAACATTCTGAATTCGATGATTATGTTAATGCCATGTTAACGGGTGCAACCAGGGCAAGCGATCAGCAGTCAAATGTTATGTTATGTGTGGCAATTTGGGTCGAAGTTCTTGGATTAAATAATTCGCGGCCGGTTTTTTTAGATTGCGGAAACTTTAAAATTGTTTAAAATATTAAAATAATATTATTATTTTTATAATTATTAAAAAAACAATAAAAGGCGGTTAAAATGTTAACAGTGATCGTTTATTGAGACGTTCCACCTTTTGGGCTTTTAAATCAATGATTAACTGATGATAAATCTTAATTTTCCATTATTAATTTAATTAAAAAATATAATATAATAATAATAAATTATAAAATAATATAAATAAATGAAATTTTAATCATATTGTAAAATACCAATAAAATTAATTTTATTTTCTCTTCTTTTTTTCAGGTATGTAAATACTTCATAAATCTTTTAAAATGAATAACACTCGATTGCTCATAAATCCGGGTAAGTTGAAGGTTAAAGAAAATACTTCCCATTGAAAATTGCGTAATTTATGTTTGAGTTGCGTGGAGTGGGCAGTTGAAGCACTTAAATGATTCACATTGGGCAGTCACAGCACTCAAATGATTCACATTGGGTAGTTTAAGCACTCAAATGATTCGTATTAAGTAGATCAGGTAATCAAAAGATTCACATTGGGCAGTCACAGCACTCAAATGATTCATATTAGGCAGTTGAAGCGCTCGATTGATTCATATGGAGTAGTTAAATCACTCGAATGATTCGTATTAAGTAGATCAAGCAATCAAAAGATTCACATTGGGCGGTTGAACTACTTAAATAATTTATATTGAGCAATCGGAGGACTTCTATGATTCATATTGGGCAGTTGAACTACTCAAATGATTCATATTGAGTAGTTAAAACACTCAAATATTTCAATATGGGCAGTTTAATAACTCAAATGATAACCATTGGACAGTTGAAGCACTCAAAAGATTCACATTGGGCAGCTAAATCACTCAAACGATTCATATTGAATAGTTAAAGCACTCAAATGATTCATATCGGGCAGCTTATGCACTCAAATGATTCATATAGAATAGTTAAAACACTCAAATTATTCATATTGAGTAATTAAAGCACTCAAATGAATCACATTTGGTAGTTAAAGCACTCAAATGTTTCACATTGGGCAGCTAAAGTACTCAAATGAATCACATTGTCTTAAAGGTAGAAGAATGAAAGGCCAGTGAATATATCATAAAAAGTCGGGAGAGAACCTACGACAACGAAGAGTTGAGTTATATGAAATGTGTGGGGAGGAGGCGGGGGGAAGGGGGTAGCTTGCAAAAGATACAATTGTATCTGGAGGTTGGGGTCTGGACAAGTTCATGACTTCATTTTTGGTGAACGAAAGCGAAAATGTTGAAATGAAAAAGTTTCCATTTAGTTTTTCAATTACCTTCACTTTTCTCTTAGATTTTCTTTGCTCATTCAAATTATATTTTTTTGTTTTTTTTGGGCGTGCGAAAACGTAAAAACTTTTACCTGTTGATTCTTTGGCCAAAAGAAACGAGTAATTAAAAAGGGCTACAAATATTTGTTGTAGTAAAAAGATGTAATTACATATTTTGCGAATTGTTAATTACAAATGCGGTGGCTGTGGTTAAAGAAGTTAATAGTTTTTTTTTCTTATTAATATTATTTTTTATTTTATTTTTTTTTTTTTTTTTGATTTGTGGGCATCTGAAGTACGGACAAGTACAGAAAACGGATGTATAAATTTAAATTATTTTATCAACTTACAAAATGGCTGGGAAGGAGAGGGAGAAGTCGCTTCACGAAACTTTCTCAAGTGCTTGGCACTCAATCAATTGAAACGATTTAACAAAAGATACGCTGAAATAATTTCAAAGCAGCCACAAGATCATTCAATACAAAGACCCCCCTCTTCAGAGCTCCTCTTTGGGTTTCCACCACCCCCCACCCAGCACTCCTCTCAGTCGGTATAATTGTCAAGTAATTTTTTCTGACTTTTGGAAAGTAAAAGTCTATAAAGTGTGTCTATGCGTAAGTGTATAAGTGTGCGTGTGTGTGTGTGTTTGAGTGTGTGAGTGTTTGCTCTGCTCTGTCAACTGGCTGGGCCAACCTCCTCGACGTTTTCCTCTATTAACTTTGACTCCGTTTGGTTATTGGACTGATGGTCGAGAGCCGTTCGTCATGTAATCAAAGTCACTCGCATGCATCAATTGTTCAATTAGTCAGTTCAATCATGCAATCATGTGAGACTTCCCTGTGGGCAGCAGTGAGTGGAACTGGAACTGGAACTGATACTTTGACTGAGACTGAGACTGAGACTGGAACCACTTGCCCAGAACTCTGCTCGTATCTGACAGTTTCTTTTTACGATCTGTGATTTTATTTAATAATAGACTACACGTTCATCTCGTAGTGTTGATAGATGGAATATTTATTTTTAAATTAATTGAATTTCTATTAAAAATTAAATGCACTTTAATAATTTTGTAATAACTACGCTTTATTGGCTTTTATCGTCAATTACTTGCAGTTTCCACATTCAGGCTTAAAACTTTGCGCTCGGTTAATTATTATTATTTAATTTATTTAACTAAATTTGGCAGTGTTTTTTTTTTAATTATTTAGTTAAATTGTTTCGTTAAGTTGAAGCTATCACATTAAATAATAAACACAGAAAATTTGTAGTCGATTACATCGATCGATTTATAAGAGGTTCAATGATCTATGATAATTTTTTTGTTATTTATTTTTATTTGCTATAAATTGGCTAATTAGAAATAAATAGCTTAAAAATAAAAATATTAGCTTAAATATATAAATTATATTAGAAACGCTTTCTTTTTGATTTCCAATCAAAATATTTACTACTCTTTTTTGGATAGGAAAATATTTGCTTGAAATGATTGCGTGTGTGTAAGCCTTTATTTATTTCCCATTACTTTCCATTAGTTTATGTTTTTTATTTTTGTTTATCTTTTGCCGAATCAAAAATACTTGTTTTCTCCGAAATAAACACAAATACATGCAAATTGCATAAATATCTGATTATTTGTTATCCAATTAAATTCGACTCTTTCGGCAAATCGCGCTCTCCCAATCGATCCGAGTCAGCTTCACCTTAAGCGTCTCCTCATCTCATCTCATCTCATCTCATCGCTTTATATCATCGAAGCTTTCCACAAGCAAATTCAATTGCTTGTCGGATTTTCCCGCTAACGTTTTCCGGCACTCGCTTTGGCTCATTAGGCCGCTGGCTGCACCCGCACCGGCGGATCGATATAGCCGGAGAAATAGTATCGATGGAAATGTCCATTCGGCTGTAAAATATGCAACGGGCTCGGCCATCCAACAACATGACAACAGCCATGACAGTATGCCATAATTTCAGTCCAGGCACAGGCACAGGCATTTTAGTATTTTGTGTTTAGTATTTTTATTTCTTATTTTTTATTTGTTATTTTTTTATTTTGTTATTTGTGTTACTTGTGTTTTGATTTTGTGTTTTTTTTGTGTCTTGTATTTTATGAAAGTGAAATTTGTACGTCTCTGCTGTTCGCTGCTCGGCCTGTAGCCCCCGGGGCCAGCACCAGTTAACCAACGTAGTAACCGGCCGAGCATCCAACTATTCAAGCAGTCAACCAGCCAAGCGGCCAGCCAGTCAACTGGATGCTGGCTGTGCGCTGGAGCTGAAGCTGAAGCTGAGGCTGACGCTGATGATGACGTTGATGAATAAACAAACAAAGCAAACGACTTCAGCAACATGTGAGGTGCCCCAGCGTCTCGTACTCAGACTCCCCCCCTCTCCCCCTGTCTCTTTCTCTCACTCTGCCCGCCATCACCCTCCCTCACACCTTCTGTCTGTGTAAAACAACTGTGTTGGCCACTTGACGACGTCTGTCAACAGCGAATGAAAGTGTTTGGTGCTTGGTGCTTGGTGCTTGGTGTTTGGGGCGATGAAAAGGGGCGCGATGTGGCACGGTGATTGCGGGTGCCACTCATAAGTTTTATTACCACACACAAAAGCTCATGATTTTTCATATTTTATCAAAAGAAGAAAGTACACAGCTCTCTTCGGGCCACAGCTTCAAGACGGACACGGACATCAACTCTCATCTCAAGTGGCTGATTTTTTAATAATTTTTGTTGCTTTTTTTTTTTTTGTTATTTATTCTCTGATGACTGACCGTACAGGTCCCACGCTCTGTAATGAAACGGCCAGCAAATTAATTGCCAATTATACGGCTTGATAATCACATTGGATTTGCCTTTTTGCCAATCAGTCTGGGACATCATACGAAAGCTGACTGTATTCCACAGAGCGGACACTTGACCACAACGAACGAACGAACTTTAACCGCAAACCAAATAACAAATAGAAAGCAAAATTTCAAAAATATTTTTTTTTTTTCATTTTAAAAACGAAATGTTCAAATTTTGAGAAATGCAAATCCTGTAGGAGTTGACACTGGGAAGTGCACCTCGATGCTCGGATCACAACAGCTGCTTGCACTTTTCTCTGACACTCATTAAACAATTTCACAGCTTTTGCTTTTGTGACCCTGTCAGCGGGAAAATGCTGGAAAACTTATAGGCCGAAAAGCCAATCCGCTTAAATGACAGCGGGAAAATGCAAGGCCTAAGACACAAGAGACGAGAGACAAGAGGGAAGACACAAGAGACGAGAGACGAGAGACGAGAGACAAGAGACGAGAGACGAGAGACAAGAGGTTAGAGACAAGCGCAAGGGGCAAGAGACAAGCGGCTAAAGACGATGACGAGTCCAAGGAGGACGCTAAATAAATTATATACTTTGAGTAGTACCCATTGTGGTATTCGTATTCGTATTCGTATTCATACTCGTATTCGTATTCGTATTCGTAGTTGTATTTGTCTTCGAGTGAAACAAATAGAACAAAACTTTTGCTTTCACCTTTGCAGTTTTCAAGGCGGTCTGGCACCCGCTGACGGATGACAGGAGGCGGGCCATGGCGGGGGGAGGCAACTGGAAGGCAGATGCCAAGAGCCACTCAACGACAGTTCCGGGCAAACGTTTTGCATGTTGTTTTTTTTTTTTTCTATTTTTTTTTTTTATTTATTTTTTTCTGCCTTTTTCCTATCTATGCCAAAAAGGCGGCACAGTTTTTTAACATTGGGGCCCTACCGCAACAATGGATGGAGTCAAGCTTTCCGGACGGAATGCGAGCTGCGAGAGCTGCTGTTGTTGTTGTTGTTGTTGTTGTTGTTGTTGCTCTTGTTGTTCTTTTGTGGTTGTTGTAGTTGTTATTATTGTTCGCTTGGTGTTGCTGTTGTTGTTGCGTTGGCGTCTGACGTCTGCCGTCTGCCGCCTGCCGTTTGGCGTCTGGCTCGCAATTTGCATGCCAAAAGCGGTAACAGTGGCAGCACCGAAGCGAGGTGAACTTTTGTTGCTCTCGTTGTTGTTGTTGTTGTTGTTGCTGTGGCTGCTATTGTTGCTATTGCTATTGTTGTTGGAGCAGGCAATTTGTTATTTGCCTTTTGCAGCGCACGCGCTGCCTTTTCAATTTGCGGCCGATCTGCCCTAGACGAACTGCACCATGGAGAATGGCGATCCGAAACTGGCCCAGTGACCAAATGAACCACATTTTCTGCTTACACATTGTGAGCAAAGAGTAGATTTTACTATTTAGATATTCTAAACATGGGGCCAGAGGCTTGCGCATCCGAAAGATTACCGTATGCCCAACGCATGCAAATGCGCGGCAAGAAAGTTGTTGTCAACTTTCTTTGCAATTGCAAAAAGAAGAAGTTTTACTTCTTGGTTCCCTGATGAAATTTACGAGCGTTACAAACGTTACGAGCAGCTGACAGCACTTGGAAAGCATAAAGTGTGCCCTATCAAGTGAATCTCAGCACTTGCCAAATGCCAACTCAATGTCACAGGTGGGCGAAAACTAAAGACTTAGGCAACAAACTTTTGCAAGTGTTTTGCATACAGCAAGGAGAGGTTTCTTTTATTTTTTTTATATCAGTGCAGGCATTGGATAAATTTCTATGTACTGGAAATGCTTCACCAAAAAAATATCTACTTAAAAAAACTTCAAGCATTTTTCACGATTAAAAGACTTAGGCAACAAACTTGATGAGCTTTCTCAAAAACAGTCAATAAAATTGGGAGTTAAAACAAGGAAATAAGAAATAGGATATTTTCTTCATATAATTAAAATTTAGACAAAAATCACACTTTAAATCATATAAAATTAAAAGACTTAGGCAACAAACTTGAAACAAAAAGCCTTTTTCTTAAAAATAGTGCAAAAAATTGAGGATAACCACTAGGTAATGGGATATATTTTATAAGATAACTAAAAATTAACTTAAAATTAATGAATTTTTGAAAAAAAAAACGTAATTTAGCTGTAGTCAAAATAAAAAGACTTAGACAACAAACGTGGGCGATTGTATGTGTTTACCTAAAGTAAGTCAAACAATTGAAAAACGTTGTCTAAGCTGAAGCCCTTTTCAATGGATTTTAACACCTGCCGAGAGGCAAGTCGATTCGGCAATCTGGCTTGAATTTAAGATTTGGGTAGCCAACATTTTGATTACCTTTCTGGAGCAGCTCAAAGGTAATTGTAACTACTAGGGAAATGTCAAGGTTGCGTTTCGACAATAGTTCATCAACATGCGATAGTTATCGCCTATTGCATATGCCATACAATACACTTAATTTACTTTATAGATCTTATCGCCATCAAAACTTGGGGATCACTTTAAGCCCCATTCATGCCAACGAACAGCGTTTAGGCCACATTTCAGCAAATCGGCAATCGCCGCGTGTAAATGTGAAGGCTGTGCTCGTCGGGCGTCCGCCGGTTTGGCTAATTTTTAATTTACGTATTTATATCAAGAGTTTTAATTTACATCATTTTTTGCCAGTCGCTCAGCTTCAGCTTCACTTTTATTTTTTTTTTTTTATTTAGATTTGTTTTTTTTTTTTGTTTTTCTGGCAAATAAAATTGGCTTTTATATTTTCCTGCAAATGTTTTTGTTTGTTTTGTCGATGAAACACGTTTCAAATTTGTTGTTTCTGCCGTCGAATAAAATGGAAACTAGTTTCGAATTTTTGATCTGCACGCATGTCGCTCCCAAGTCTGCTAGCAATTTACAGCCTGATATGTTTAGCCGGTTTTTGTGTATATTTTTGTTGGCTACCTTTGGCCATTTTTGATGGCAGGTTCGTCGATCAAACGCACAGACGACACAAGCGTCTCAAACGATGAATTATAAATATTTATGAATCAATTTTTATGGTTGTAGTTTTTTTTTCTTCTTCCTCTTCTTCCCTCTTCTATCCAATATATAAATAAATATAACTTAAGACATTTATGTGCTAATCAAAATTGATTTGTGCATAGATAAAATTAAATTCGGTTTTTATTACCTTTAAGTGGAGATTTTTTCTGTAATTTACTTAAGAGCTTAAATTTAGATACTCGACGACAAGTCGCAAACAGGAGCAGGTTTCATGTTGCATTGCCTTAATGAAATGAAAGGAAGTCTTATTAAATGCATATAAATAACTTAAAAATTATTCAATATGTGTATAAACAAAAGATTAAGTTGTATCAAAATTTGAGTTTTTTTTTTTTAATTTTTTAAGAATCCACGACTTAATAAAAAACTAATAAATGCTTCAACTCAGCCCATCCATCTTCGTGGCTTCCTTTTTTTTATTTAATGATATTTAGAAATTAAAATAACAAAATAAATAAAATATTTAATTAGAATAATTAACACCAAAATCCAAATAAACAAAAATGTAGGAAACGGAAATGTGCAAAGCTGCCTGCTATAAGCCTGAGTGCTACAAAACTTGCCTAAAGTTGTCATTTTTCAAAACGCGAATCATGCAAAAAGCCTCCGTTGTTTCCTCTTAAAATATTTCTTTTTTAAATAATTATTAAAATTGTAAATAATGGTAAAATATTTGAAAAATGTGAAAAAAGCAACTCTCATAACTAAAACTAAAAACTAATGTCATAAATCTGACGGCTGTTACTTTAAGTTAATGCTTTTTAGCACGCGGCGCGTCACGTAATCGCAAATGAAGCTCCGCTTTGGCTTCGCTGGCGGCACATCCTCAGTCAAAGATGTAATGGCAACAATAATGATAGCCTTTGGACTTTGTTTAATATACTCAAAATTTATGATCATTGGGAAGCGTTTCAAATTGAAACAAACACACACACAACAAAAACAATAATAACAAAAACAACAGAAACAAAAAAAAAAGAGAAGCCGAAACAAAAACTTTGCGCAAGCAAAAGCAAAGCAATCGCCGGAGCGCGACTTCAGTTTTAATGAGGTTCGCGCTGGTTAACACTCTCACTTTCGGCTCTCGAGGGCTAGTAATTAAGGGTATGCGTATATTAATAGTCCCAGCTCTTAAATGGATTATTCCACATGTGTCCGATTACTTAATTAAATTGTAGCATATCGAGTTATATAAGAAATGAAATAAATTAAAAAAAAAATCTTAAAAAATGGGAACCAAACTCGGCATTTCACATAACCTCAGCCAGTCGAAGTACTGGGCGAACATTGGCTACCAGCAGGTTTCTACATTAATGTTAGCAGAAATGTTTAGTTCTGTAAATAACAGACACTTAACAGAAGTCCTGTAAGGGCCTGCTAGAGGGAGAGTGAGAGATTGAGAACTTTTGAGAGCAGGACTAAAAATATTTGTTTCTTAGGCTTCGCCTGATATTTGAGACTTATATTTGATTTGGGGGATATATATACATATATAATATTTATTATATAAAGATATATCCCAACAGTCTGATCAAGTTGTCAATTAGATAACAGATTAAATGTCATATAAAAATTTTGTGATAAAGAAAAAAAAGGTTCGACTTTTGTTAGCTTTTCTTTGACCTAAAAATCAAATTTAATTAAAGAGCACGCCTTGTGGTAGAGCTTAGACACACAAACACATAAAGACACACACACACACACACTCACCCACAGGGACACGATTGCACACCCACATTTCAGTTAGTAAACCAATTGGTCAGGCTTCGGTTTTGGGTTGGTCCCTGACCGCAAACAAGAACGCCTCACAGTTATAATAATATTGCGCATACGCCACCTACAACGTCAGCCACAACAACAACAGCAACAACAAAAATAACAACAAGAGCATCAGCCATAGGAACAACAAGATCAAACATTATGCCCTGGGCCTGGCCAAGAAGCAACTCCTCTTTGCTGTTTGCTGCCCGTTCTGTTCTGTTCATCTGTTCATCTGTCTGTTCATCTCTCCTCCTGTTCATCTCTCCTCCTGTTCATCTGTTCCTCCTGTTCCTCTGTTCCTCTGTTCATCTGTTCATCTGTTGTTTTGGCTGTTCCCATGTTTGCCTGTGCACAAAATATAATAACAATATTTTTCAACAACAAAAGAAATCAACTAGAAGCGCCCTGAGCTGAGCTCAGCTCCGCCAAACTGAGCCGCGCCGAGCCACCAAAAACCAAACCCATTTTAACCGTTAAGCACATTTGACTAAATCTGCTACACATGAAAGCCCATGGTGCACAGGTACCAGCGGGTCCAGCATTGAGTCTGGGTGAATGGAACTGCAGCTAGTGGCAGAGGGAGTGGAAGACTGCAGTTTGTCGGATGGGGTGGGGGCTGGGGAGGAGGACAGGATGGTAGGCAGTGCAATGTCAGGGGCAAAGCAGAGACAGATGCAGAGGCAGAGGCAGTGGCAGGGGCAGAGGCAGAGGTAGAGGCAAAGGCAGAGGAAGAGGCAGGGGCAGAGGCAGGGGCAGAGGCAGAGGCAGAGGCAGTGGCAGGGGCAGAGGCAGAGGCAGGTGCAGCGATTGCATTTGCTGCAGGAAATGCGCAGAACAAGCGCGAGCTTCAATTGGAATGGTCCAAGTTCTTATTTTGTTTTTTTTCTTCTTCTTTTTTTTTTGTTTTTTTTTTTTTTGTTTTATTTTTCGGGTAGATAGCAGATCGCTATACTAACAACAATAGATAACAAGAATTAGTGAAGATGGCAGGGATATAGACGAACTTGGAATACCCTAAGGGTCGCTGAGCGGTTAAAATTAACGGGGCTTTAATATCAGAATCGGAAGAAGCCTAAAAATTTATCTGAAGATCGATAATAAATAAATAGAAAAATTATTATAAATATAATTATCAAATTAAAAAATAAATTAGTTGAATGTAAGCTAAATAGCTAAATTTTAGCAAGGGTTGATTTTTATATTAAAATTTAAAATTTTATTTTAATTATTATTAAAATTTTTAAAATTTAAATATATATTTAATTTTTTAAAGTGTTTGGTTGAAACAAACAGAGATTTTCTTCTGGCGGTAATAAAATATATATCAAGTATAAAACTAAGCTCCTTTCTTGACCAACACCATGGGCTAGCGGGCATGCCCTATGCATTGTGTAGGGTATTTAAAAGGTAGCACGAGAGCAGCTCACTTGCTGTTGCAGGAAGCCAGTGCACAGTTTGGGAGTTGGCAGCAGCGGCAGCAGCTGACAAGAGGCAGAGTAGCAGAAACAGCCCACATGCTGCACACACGAGGCGAGTGAAAACAGTTAAGACAACAACAACAACAGCAATGGCAATGGCAGCAACAACAAACAACAACAACAGCAACAATAACAACATCAACAATAACAATAACAACTGCAAAACTGCAAACTGCCAACTGGCAACAGGAAGACCTTAAACTTGGCCTCAACGGCAGCAGCAGCAGCAGCAGCAGCGGCAGCAGTAACAGCAGCAGCAACAACGACGTCAGCGGCAACATCGTGAAGCCAACAACAGCAACAATTACAACAACAACGAAGGCAACAACTGTTGCACAGTCAAACACACAATTCAATTTTATTTCATTTACGTTGCGGTTACAGTTGTTGTAGTTGCTGTTGTTGTTGTTGTTGTTGTTGTTGTAGTTGCTGCTGTTGTTGTTGCTGTTGCTGTTGGTTGCCCATTCGCCTGCTCGTTTGGCTGCCTGGCTGGCAGCTTGTGTGTGGGCCGCTGCCTGCTTGCCCGACTGCCCGTCGACCCGACTATCCGTCTACCCGTCTATCCGTCCACCCGGCTTCCTGCTCCTCCGGACCGTCAGATCATCGAATCGTTTGGATCGTTTGGATTGCAGCTCCTCGAGCGCCAGCTCATGAATGGGAGCCGCAGATTGCCGCTGCTTCTAAGTCATTTTCTTGCTGTTAGTGTTGTTGTTGCTGCTGTTGCTGTTGCTGTTGTTGTTGCTGTTGCTGTTGTTGCTGTTGCTGTCGTTCGTTTGGTTTTTTGTGAATTGGCGTAAAAATGTTGTGAGAACAAATGGTTGTTAACTTTTGCACATTTTTTACTCTCGCAACTTTGTTTTTTTCTATTACTTTTTTCTGTTAGATTTTGTCTATGCCTCAGTTGTTGTTGTTGTTGTTGTTGTTGTTGTTGTTGTTGTTTTCATTATTGTTTATTTGTTATTTTTGCTTTGTGTTATTGCTGGCGCGTTGCAATTGCGTTGAGCTGTTAGACGTATGCGCGGCAAGTTCGTTGCCTAAGTCTTTCGATTAGACTTTAGTTTTCCGCTTATGCGCGTGATTTTATTGCCCATACTTGAGTTTCCAGCAATTGCCATTGCTGTTGCCGTTGTTGTTGTTGCTATTGGCATAGCTTTTCGCTTGCGCTGCCGTTGTAATAATCATAATCATAGTAAATATGTGGAGTCCAGTCCCCCGAGTGAAGTGACTGCGCCTGCGCCTGCGCCGTTAGGGTTTCCCAATTTTGTTTCTGGGTAGGGCGCCCAATGAGCTGAATGAGCCGACAGAGTCAAAGGAGGTTATGGATTAGTGGGACACAGGTGAGCATTATCTCATAAATTGAAGCCATAAAGTGTGGGTGGCTGCATAGTTAGGAGTGACAGCTGTAGGGGAGCCCAAGGGAGTGCAGCTGTCGACGGTTAGAAATATGCTTCCTGCAGGTACTTAAAGGAATTGATTTATGCATTCGATAAAATTGGATTCCCTTGACAAGTTAATAAAAGTCAAGTCAACGAAGGAAATATATAATTTACTTTGCTTTACTTTTATATTTTTTTAAACTCTCTTATTGTTTTCAATTTATTTTTTATATTTTTTTTTATTTATCTTTAATATTACTTTTTATTTATTTCTCTTATTTTTTTATTTATTTCTTTTATAATTATTTATTTATGTTTTTATTTTATGTCCCTAATTATTTATTAATTTATTTTTTATTTATTCCAAATATTTTTTTTTATTTATTTCTCTCATCTTTTTTTATTTATTCCACATATTATTTTTTTATTTATTTTTAATATTATTTTTTATTTGTTTCTCTTTTTTTTTTATTTATTCCTCGTATCATTTATTCATATTTTATATATTCTTTTATTTTTTATTTTGTTTATTTTTAATATTATTTTTTATTTGTTTATCTTAATATTTGTTATTTATTTCTCTAATCATTTTTTTATTTTTTTATTTATTTCTCTAATAATTTTTTATTATTCCTCATAATATTTTTTATTTATTTTTCTTTCTTTTTTATTTTAATTTGTTATTTATTTTTTATTTTGTGTCTCTAATTATTTTTAATTTATTTTTTTTTCTTCATGTTATTTTTTTATTTATTTCTCTAATCATTTTTTATTTATTCCACATTATATTTTTTTTTATTTGTTTCTCTTATTGTTTTCTATTGAATTTCGAATGCAGTTAATTGGCTCATTATACCCTTTGACATAAAGCGAGTTGACCTCTGATTTATAGCTGCTGCATTTATTGCTGTTGACACATCTGGTTGACCTTCCGATAACAGAGAGTGAAGCCACCCAAAATCACCCAGTCACCACTCGCCAACCTTGAAATCCCACAGTCCATCGCTTCACCCTTTGAAGATGGCAGACATAAACATTTTACATGTTATGACACCTCAGACCTTTTGTTGTTTGTTCAATGAGACGAAATGTCGATGTTCACAGATTTGCTGTTTGTAGAATATTTTAGATACTCATAAAGCGAGATACTTTGAGGGGCAGAAGAGCCACCAGCCGAACTCCCAACTAAATTATTATGTAAGCCCTTAGACGCTGACGAAAACTCATACAAAATGTGCCTTTCATATGCAAAAAACTAAACTCAAACAAAAAAAAAAAAAAGATTTACAAAAAAGTTCATTTAGTCGCCCAAACGAATGGGACAAAAACCACTTGGGGAGCGACTGCGAAGCTGAGTTGGTTTTTTGGGGTCTGCCCGAAACAAGATTCGAGCACGTGAAGGTCAACGCGTTTAGCACCTTTGCTATGACACGACATTAGGTTGACTTCCTATGGGCTGGCATCTGGCTGGGATCTCATTGAAGGGGAATGCAGCTCGGAGCGGCGGCTTTAATTGCGTGCCAAGTGCTCATTAGGCTAATAAATCAGCCGGAAAAGTTTGAATGCAAATGTTTGGGTCACAGTTTAGTTGGCTTTTATTTTTATTTCTCTGCGAGAGTCATGAACGTCGAGTGCATTGCTAAGGTCCAGCAATGGATCTGTTTCTGTTCCTCGATCTTCTGTCTCTTTCCCTGCCTCTGTCCCTGCCTCTGTCCCTGCCTCTGTCCCTGCCTCTGTCCCTGCCTCTGTCTCTGTCTCTGTCTCTATCTCTGCCTCTGTCCCTGACTCTGGGCCTGGAGTCTGTGGCAATTAGCGCATCTCATGAGCAGAGAGCTGAATTTATATTATTAGATACGTTTACAGTTATGCCAACTGATTTGTGGCTGTCGCTGCCTTTCCTTTCTTACTTTCTTACAGCATTTAGTCAAAGTCACACCAAAAGTCACCGCAGTCACAGTCAGTGGTAATGTCCCAGTCTCAGTCTTAATCCCAGTCTCAGTCTCAGTCTCAGTCTCAGGCTCAGGCTCTGGCTCTGGCTGAGGCTCAAGCTCAGGCAAAGGCTCAGTCATCGTCATCGTCATCGTCATCATTCTCATCTCTTGGTGTTGCGGAGTAGGTTAATAGTGCCAAAACGTTGCAGCGACTCATTGCAGCAGCAACAACAATTCCAGCAAATGAAACACTATAAGAAAATCAACACAACAACAACAACAACAACAACAACCACATTTATAGCAATGACTTTAAGAACAAACGTTGCGCCATTTCTTTTTTCTTTTTTTTTATTTTTTTTTTTTTTTGTTTTTCGTGGCACTTCAGTTGCACCCTTTCATTCCTTGAGACTATTTTCCATGTCCCAGACCCACTGCCAGTCCCCACTCCCCGTTCCCGCCCCCTGTCAGCTGACCTCTCTCCCTTATGGCAAATATCATTATTATGCGCCCAAACCTGAACCCAAACGCGAATCGAAGAATTGCCATACCGAGTGCTGCATATTTATGCGGCATTATTATTTATTTTATTGACAGCTTTTCTTTTGTATACCCTGCACTTAACATAGAGAGTCTCTCGAGTGTCGCAGGTCGTTTGATGTGTAGAGTAAACTTTACTTAGGGAAGAAAAGACTTTATATAGAAACTCATTCGACGGAACTTCCAGAGGTTCTGATAAATCCTACAACTGCTTTGAGTTCTCAGCTGCTGTGAACTGATTCATTTTGCTACGATATGAACTAGTTCTTTTATCTGTATAACAACTCCTGATCGGGTATATAGCGTGGCTGCAGGGTAAGCAAATTTCATAGGTTTTCTTCTGCCATTGATCCCGTGGCCTGTTGTCTTACTTAATGCCTTGTGATTGGCTCAAACTCAAACTGAATGCCACAATCGACTTTAACATAAAGTTGCAAAGCTCTGCATCGGCATCAGTCGCAGCCACAGCAGCCACAGCAACCACAGCAACACCAACAGCAACAGCAACTGCAACTGCAGCGGGAGCAGCAGCCGCTGCCCAACTGCATTCAGTCGAAATCTGCGGCAGTCCAAGTGCCAATAATTTCCAACTGTCCAGAACGAACCTTTTACTTTGCGCTAATAAATTGCCACTAAACGACTTCGACGGGCAGGAGGATTCGAGTTGGACTTGGCTTCGAGTCGAGGTTGCAAAGTTTGGAAGTTGCCAAGTTCGAGTCCCTGTCTCTGGCTCGGCCTCTGCCTCTGCCTCTGTCTCTGTCTCTGGTGAGGCATGCGCTACAATTGTTGCACCATAATTTCCCATCAAATTTTTCACACTCGCTGCGGCTTCGTTGCGATAATCAAATATTTGACCTCTGCAGCAAATAAATTTCAATGCAATCGCAACAACAACAACAACAACAACAGCAGCAGCAGCAACAGCAACAACAGCAGCAACAACAATAGCAACAATTGCAACAACCAAAAAAAATGCTCGGCAACGTGAAAGCGCAATGTCTGCGCCGACGTCGTCGTCGTCGTCGTCTTTGCTGCCGCCGTTGCCGCTGTTGCCGCTGTTGCCGCCGCTGTCGACGTTGCGTGTTAAACACAATTCAAAGTCTATAATTATTGTAGAATTGCCAGCAGAACCAACACGGGACACATCGGGAAACGGGCATGAGTATCGGGTATGGGCACGTTTCCAGATCCCAGCCAAAAGGCTGGCAGCTGCTAGCAGCTAGCAGCTAGCAGCTTGCAGCCTGCGACTTGCAACTTGCGACTTGCGACTTGCGACTGCACATGGAACATGAAAATTGTAGCGTGTAGCTGCAAAAAATTCCAAACACACATTCTAATTCCACATTCGCTCGACTCTCGACGCTTTGACACACTGCTGGCAGGGAGCTGAAGCTGCAACTGAGACGGAGGCTAAGGCAGAGGCTGAAACAGAGGCTGAGGCAGAGGCTAAGGCTGAGACGGAGGGTAAGGCAGAGGCTGAGGCAGAGGCTGAGGCAGAGGCTAAGGCAGAGGCTGAGGCAGAGGCTAAGGCTAAGACTGAGGCTGAGGCTGAGACTGGAGCTGTGACTGGAGCTGTGACTGGAGCTGAGACTGGAGCTGAATCTTTAGTTGGGATCGCTATCTCTTCGCTGGTTGTGATTCAGTTGGGGCGCCTGTGAGAATCGCTTGTTTAACTGTTCACAGATCTTTGGGCTGCTGTTTCTCATGTGTGTATATATATATATATGAGGAGTATGTGTGTATGTGTGCAATTAATGCCCAGAATTGCGACTGCCATTTGTGTTTGCCTTTTTGGGGGAAGCGGAAGCATTGCACACGCCCACTTGTCGCTCGCTAACTGGCATTGAAGTTACAGTTGATGTTGCTATCGTGGGACGTGCCATACTTGCAGCAGGATCTGGGCCTGCAACTGGAGCCGTACCAGTACCAGTACCGCATCATTTGGCACGCCCACGCCATTTCAGTCTCGCCGGCAATAGTTGAAAGTTCTTTTTGCCGACTAAACTAATTGTAAACTGTTGTTCGCAGTTGGCTAACTGTTGCTTGTTAGCCGCTTGTTTATTAACATTTTAACGCTCCACACACGGCCACACGATACGAATTCGTAGCAGTCCGCCCCCTTCCTCCCCTATATCCTTACCCTTTTACCCTCCAAGTCCCCATCTCCCTCTGCATTTAAATTTCCATCTCCAACTCTGTCTCCCTCCACCTCCACCTTCGCCATTCCTCCTTCTCCATTTTTCCTTTGCCTAACTCCACTCCTGCGAAGAGTCGTCAGGCGCTGGGTGGGAGTTGGGCGGCAATGGGGCGTTACTTATCAACTGTACCGACCACTAACAAATTTATGCACTGTAAACTGTTTTGGCAGCCCATAAAATGTGCCGTTTTATGTGCTGACCGTTTGACCTTTGCATGTGTTAAGTTCTTTTCGCGCAACCTGTTGTTGTTGTTGTTGTTGCTCTTACTGTTACTGTATTGTTGTTGTTGTTGTGGTGCTGGTGTGTTCATATCTGTCACAGGACTGTAAATGGGGCGTGCTGGGTGGCGGGCAGCTGGTGGGCGTTTAAAGCGATTACAGTTAAGCTCTTGGGGGCGCTTGTGAATTGCTGGAATTTTGCTAGCAATAACAAAAGACTTAGGCAACGAACCTGATCAACTAACCTGCATAAGAGCTGGGAAAATATGGAAATTCAAGCCCAGATTATAGTACTATTAAGCATTAGATACTTATCTCAATTATTGCAAAAATATTTAATTTTTAAACAACAATTTTACGACTGACTTCGGGCAATTTCTATGAAGCGAAACGTTGGGTAAATTAAAACTTTTAATAAAAAGATTTAAAATATATATTTAATTAAATAAATTAGATTATTAAAATAAAAATAAATTATATATACAGAATTTAGATATTAGAATAATTTTTTAAAAATTTATTCATTATGGAATAATTGGAAATATCAGTTGCCTAATATTTTTTATTATTTTTATTATTTTACGGCTTTTTTCTACTGTCGCAGTCGAATAAAAAACTAACAATTGCATTTTTCTTTTTACTTTCAGGTAAGTTTGGAATCTCGCAATAAAATCTAGGTCTATGAACGCCCTGTAATGACGTTATGTAAGTGCGCAATGGCTAATGCAAATAATTGGCCAGTTACTGGAGTGGCAGACCAACGCCCTACTGGCAAAAAACTGAACATAACTGAAGCGAAATTGTAACAAAGTCCAAACCAATTTTAATTTCAAATGCTAACGACTTTCGTGTAAACGATTGTTAGTATGCGTGCCAGTATGTGTGTGTGTGTGTGTGTGTGTTTGTATGGGCTGTTGTATTTTTCGAATTGCATAAGTTGCAATTTGAGTTAAATAGAAGCCAGATTCAGCGAAATAATACGGGGAAACTGGAGCTAATGATGCGACATGTAAGTCTCTGAATGTGGACAGCCAGTGGCTTGAGTTGCCATTGGTTGGTGAGGGGAGAAGAGGAGAGGAGAGGAGAGGAGAGCTGGTGGTTGGTGGTCGGTGGTGGCAGGTCTGATTTGAAAAAATGCGTCACGCTTACCGTTAGAGCACGCACGCAGCATGCAGCCAGTTCCCCCATGGGAGCTGTGCCGCATCCCAAAAGTTCAAATCCAAACGTGAAACCCATTGGTGGCTTCCGTAGCCTCCATCAGTCCGTGCCCCCTTGCCACTGCCCAGCATGTGGTGCGCTCCCTTTTTGGCAAATTTGGTGCAGCTCCGTCGACGCAGCACCTTTCACAAAATCTAATCAGCAAACGGGCGGCCAGCTTGGATTCGGCAGATTCGGTGGGTTCGGTGGGTTCGGTGGGTTCGGTGGACTGGGTAGGTTTGGTGGCTTCGGGTGGTTCGGTTTGAATCGCAACAATTTACCGAAGCGCAAAATTAGCAACTTACTCGGCGCACAGTTTGAAGCTGAGGCGCTTGATTTACTGCCACCACGAGTAGCAAATGGGATGGGATGCGATGCGATGCACCACAGATCACGGGCGGGAATGGGAATGAGTTAGTTTGGGGTGGTGACGGGGGCGGGGCCGCGCATAGTTAACTTTTACTCGTACCCAAGATACGATACGTGCAAATCTCAACATGGAAATCTTGTTAGCTCGCCGACAGCCTGGCATCCTGTGGGGCATTCTAATTGAAATTCCCGGCGTCTGCCAGAAGATGCCGCCAACGACTCCAGCGACTCCAACAGTTCCAACAGCTCCAACAGTTCCAACAGTTCCAACAGCTCCAATGGATCCAACAAATCCAACAGCCTCAACGAGTGCAAAACTGAAGACACTTTGGTCGGCCTCACATGCGAGACATGTGATCATGATGCAAATTTGATGCCATCTCTGTACAATTAGCTGTCAATATTGCGCATACGACATGTGTGCAGAAATCCAAGAAGAAGAAAAACAACCACAAAGAAAAACTAAGACACATCCTACAAAAACCGAACAACGAGCCACAAACAAAACGGCCAACAGAAAGCCAAACAAAAACCAAATGACTGACTCATTTGCCAACGTTTTGCAACACGCAACCAAAATCAACGCACGCAACTGATCAGCGCACAGTGGGGCAAATACGTGCTAAAAATGTAAAAAAGTTTAAAAGGCAGACAAATTTTGAAATAGTTTCAAGGCTGCAGTGGCAGAAAATCAAAGGAAGTTTTTGAATGATTTTTCGATATTTCGATACACTGACAGTGGATGTCAGAGCTTAAATTATTATATTTAATTATAATAATTAAATATTTAATTTAAATAATATATGAATAATATTAATCACAACTTGCAGATGGCTTAGTGTCTGAGTTGAGAGTCTATGCTGTGGGTTTTCTTCGAGTTTTCCTGCGTCAAGTTTTTCTTTTAAATTTGCTCCACTGTGCAGCAACAAGTGGCTCCCAATTGAACGTCGCTGGCTGTCGCCATGACTTGCATCGACACCTTGACTACTCCCAAACCATATTTATGCCTGTGGACGCACCGAGACCATCAAGAGCAGCAGCCATTTGCATAAAGACGCCAAACCCACAACTGAAACTTGAAAATGCCGCCCAGTTTTGGGTGCAGTTCAATGCTTTGGAATTACAGACACACATATGTATGTATGTGTATGTGTATACACAATATATATATATATATATATGTTAGATATATCGCTGGTCGAATGCTCTCAATTTCGTGCGTTGGGCAATGGTCGAGAGTCATCGATGGAGACTCGAGTGCGGAGCTCAATTTTCATGTGTGACACAAATTTTCGTAGAGCGGCAACAGGTGAAACATGGCCCAGGGCAAAGCGCGTGAATGACTCCAAATCGGACAGATATATTTATATATATATATGTATGCATAAAATATAAATACAGTTTGGCTGCAACACTTTCGGCCTCCAAATTGTGCAGTGCCTCAGTGGCTTGGGGCTGAAATCGGACCAAGTTTTCGAGTCAAATGTGAATGCAGTGGAAGAAACGTGTCTTGAAGAAGCCTCTGGGGCATTTTCTTAACTATCATAGGTAAATCATGGCGCAGTATGTCAGTCAAGGGGCTTGACATGCGAAGTACACCCCATTTCCCATTTTGGATAGAGGTAATAATATGTTTCGTGGGCCACTCCATCTGCAACCTGCAACCTGAAGGCGGAACATCCTTTGAAACAAAATCTTATATAATGCACAATCTTTGAAAGCCTTAACAGTTTATAAACATTCATAGTGTTGCTCAGCAGCGGCTCCCAAGGAAAGGCAATAACTATTATATAGACTCAGAGACTCAGAAGTTATTAAAAAATTCTTATGACTCGATTAATCACAAAAAGTTCTTCCTTTTGTTCAAATTCTCTTGGCGGTTTTTACAGTTTTACGGTTAAGGTATTAACTGCGTGTGTGTGTGTGAGTGTGTATGTGTGTGGTCCATAAGCGTAAGTACGCTGGGTACAATGCACATGCCACACACCATCACACACACACACACACAGTCACACACATAACATAACTGTGATCATAGCTCAATAGCTGAGGCTCATTAGCAGCACACGCAGCCAAAAGCAGCCCGAAAACCTCACGTCCATTAGGGTTGCAGAGTTAAAGCGGTGGATGGTTGGAGGGGCGATGGATGGGGGGGATGGTTTGGGGGATTGTGGAAAGGTATAGATCTACGGATTCAGCTTAAGTGCCAACTTTAGCCTGGATCTATGCCGCAAAGCGATGCCTATGACTGTATGAGCATGTGTGTGAGTGCATGAGTATGTGTGTGTGTGTGTGTGTGTGAGTGTGTGTTTGTGCTACAGTAGCCTCAATTTGTTAGAGTTTTGTTCCACAATGTAGAAGCATTCTAGCTAATAGCCAAAAGAGGGGAAATAGCTTTAAGATGATGTAAGTTAAAGGGGAAGAAGAGTGAAAGAGGGGAAGGGGGGAGGGGGACAAGAGGAAGCAGCAGGAGAAGGGAGCTAGAGATGTAGAAGGGGCTGCTGGAGAAGGTAGCACATTCTACCATAAAAACCAAGCTCAATTTCCTTGCTGCCCACGAAGTCATAGTTGCTGTTGATTTTGTTGTTGTTGTTGTTGTTGCTGTTGTCGTTGCTGCTGGAGTCTTCATCGTCGCCGTTGGTCACGTCAAGCCGTGCGCGTAATGAGCGTTAAATTTGTGGCCCGCTTTTTGTTGGCATTTTTTGGGCAAGTTCTAATCACCGGAGAACACGCTTCGTTATTAGTTAAATTAGTCACAAAACGGTTTCCCAAAACTCTTAACTCTTAGCTCTTAACTCCAGACACTAAACCAACATCCAACGACCAACATCTAACATCCAACATTGAAAATCAAAAATCCAAAAGGCCAGAGCATTGGCAGTCAGGTTTAATTATTGCGAATTCCTGTGCTGCCGCTGAAAACTCATTAAACGCTTTTAATACAACAACAAAGTTGCTTTTATAGTCTTCCCGAGTCGTTCGACTGATGGGCCAGATCACCAAATGTGGGTCAGCATAAATTATGAAAGAAATAAATTATGTTCCCAGCTTTGCAGCAATAGAAAAGTAGTAGAAGTTGGGGAGAAGTTGGGGAGAAGTTGGGGAGAAGCTAGGGAGAAGTGGGAGAAGTTGGAGCAGTTAGGGAGAAGTGGGAGCAGTTAGGGAGAAGTGGGAGCAGTTGTAGTCGAGGCGATTGCTAAAGAGAGACCCCAAACTAAGTACTCGGAGGAGCATATTGCCATCCAGTTTGTCCGCCTGCCTTTCACTGCTATCAATAAATTTTTCTACTTTGGGCTCAATGCTCGATGCCTGCGATAAAGACAAACGGCCTGCCAATATGAATTAGCTAAGCGAATTGGCCATTTGGCCATTTGGCCAGTTGGTTAAACAAGAACTGCAACAACTTCGGACCTCACTCCCCTATCTCCCCTACCACCCCCCCTGCACCGAACGATTGCCTCCATCCAGTTAGTCGGGCAACGTGCTACTCCAATATCATCATTATCATTAGCACAGGTTTGCGCCCAGAGACCGAGCAGCAGAAACTGTAGCACTTGATAAATGTTAATGTTGATAGCCGGCGAAAAGCATAAAACTTTTAAATATATGTGATGATTGAACTTTGAATGCCCTTCTAAAAGTCTGAGATTATCTCTTCCATTTCCATTGATTTATTTTGTGTCTGCTTCTCGATTCTAAATGTGATCCACTTAGAGAGTTCCCATAAAGTGAATGTACTTCCGAGCAAGGTTCCAATTTATAGCAAAGCCTTTTCCAAAAACTAATTCGTATATTTAGATTTTATGGCTAGAATAGAATTGCATTATAATTGCTTTAATATATAAAAAAAATATATTAAATAGTTAATTTATTATTTCAATAATAATAAAAGTGTAAGGGCTTTTTTTGATCTAAAAATTTTATATTTAAACTTTATGTTCTGTGTAAATTCATAAGCTTAATATGACAACATCTTTTATAATAAATAAATAAAAAATTTGAATAAATAAAAAACCACTAAAAAAAACATAATAATATAAATAAATAATTAAATAAATAATAAAATAGATAATTAAATAAATAATAAAATAAATAATAAAATAGATAATAAGATAAATAATAAAATAAATATTAAAATAAATAATTAAATAAATAGAAAAGTAAATAATAAAATACCCAATAAAAATATATATTGAAATAAAAATGAAATAAAATAAAAATGTTAAAATTAAAAAAAGTAATATTATATTAATGCACTCGATAGATATTCAATCACAGAAGAAGTCTTCATTTCATTTATATACAGAATATATTTTGGTTATATGCAAACTGGCTATTTGCAAATATTGCTTAATTGCAAACTCATTAAATGCATCATAATTATTAATTTTAATTGCTTAAATGGAAATATCGCGTATATTGAAAATTTGTATGTATTATAGGGATTGCATATAAGCGGTATATACTGTGTTCATTTTACATTTCGAAATTAATTTCTCTTTTATTGAATCATTGGGTAAATACCTTAAGTTTCAAAAGAATAATAATAATAAAAATAATAAAATAAACTTTAGTATGCTGATTTCAATTAAATCTTTAAACAACAATTTCTAAAACTAATTAAAAGAAATTTAAAATACTTTATGTTTAAAATATTACTGTCAGATATTTTTTAAAAAATCTCTCTTGTCAGGAACTGATTTAAGATATATACAATATTACATTATAATATCATATAAAAAATTATTGATTGGTTAACATCCAATTAAAATCATACAATTTGTTGGTCTTTTCATTTATGTAAATATTTGAAAGTAAATTTTAAGGAAATAAAATAAAAATTAAATAAAAAAAATTATTGAATAAATTTCAAGAAAAAATATGGTAAAAAAAAAACTTGCAGATGCAAGTAATAGATTTACGATTTATAATTTTAAATTTGATATAAACAACTATAACATATAACACAGAATAAAAAACAATACAAATTAAAATAAACTTAAACCAAATTTAACTTAAAAAAAAAAAAAAAATTATAATAAATATTTATAATATAATACAAATAAATATTTTCTTTTGAGCTATAAAAAGCTTTAAATAAAAATAAATAAAAACTATTAATTAATTATTAATAAAAATGATTGAAATCCTAGCTATAAAATATTAATCATACTTAAATTAAATTTTTAAAAATAAATAAATAAATTTATTAATTAAATATACTTAAGAAATTAACTGCAAGTTGCAAGCAGTCTCTGAGATTCTCTCCTCATACTATCCCTTAACTGTTCATACAAAGTGTCTCTGCTTATCCGAGTTACCCACCTTTTGGTTAGTGTATAAAATGTGCATTAGCTTCCTGCTATTTGAAGGTTAACAAAGTTCAGCAACGAATTCCATTCATTGGTTGCAACTGGAGCTCCACTCATTGACGATGTCGTCTTTGTCTTCGTTGTTGTTGTTGTTATAGTTGCCAGAGCAATTGTTGCTGTTGCTGTTGTTGTTGATGGTGGTGGTGGTGGTGGCTTTCAACACGCTCTACCAATAAATTCGCAGCACTTGTTACTCTTTTTAACGGTTCCGTTCCCGCTCTCCAAACATTCCTTGGCTTTGGCTTTGGCTTTGGCATTGGCATGGGCTTTACCACCGGGAGATCTATTTTTGCCTAACAACAAATATTTTCTTGTACATTTTACTGGCTCGTGTTGTTGTAGTTGCTCTTACAGTTGTTTGTTGTTATTGTTATTGTTGTTGTTGTTGTTGTTGTTTTTTTTTGTCCATTGCCATGCAGGAAACTTAAAAATTGCGCTCCATTAAAGGTGGGCAGCCGAAAAACTTGTTGAAATTTTACAGTCAAGAGAACCGAAACAACAATAACAATAACAACAACAACAACAACAACAACTAAAACAAAAACATAAAAAGTAAGAAGAGGAAGAAGAAGAAGAACTACAATCGCAACAACAACTAAGCAACTACCAAGATGCTGCCCATTCGATTAGAAGCTGATTTAGCGAAAAGGTTAAGCAGCCGCCCAAAAGTGCTGAACGAGGCTTTTCCATGGAATTTCCGTTCGTGACGTTTTCCGCTTTGATTTTGATTTTTTTTTTCTTTTTTTCTGTTTCTACTTATTTTATTTTTGTTTTTGGTTTTTGCCTGTAGAACGGGCATTTATTTGATTGCATCGCATTGTCATGGCTTAATATATATAAACTGTGGCTACTGTTGCCACTTGATGAACATAGAATCACCTGTGGCATCTTTGGAAGCAAAGGTCCCTGCCGGATGATTTGCATTAATGGATGAGTGTGTTGTTAGCCACTGGCAAATTATGCCATTAGCCCAGAAAGGTATTCGTGGAGCCGGCAAGCCAATGTCCATTCTGGAGAACAATCCAAGCGCCACTCCAGTGCCTTGATAATCATTATAATAATAATAATGATGATCATCTTTTTGGCAGCTTTTTATTTGTATAATTGACCAGGCACTTTTTACCTTTTGCTTTTTTTTGCCATAGACGATGTTTTCTGCTAATCACCATTTACCATTAAGCATTAAGCATTAAGCAGCCGCTGTCTGACCCGCTTTTTCATTCATAAACTGATTGTTGTTGTAATTACAAATACCCAACTGAACATCTCAGAGTTTACAGTTTGAGAGGCATTGCGTTGATCTAACGAAATGAGTGATCTATGCGTTTCCCATTCTCAGACCAAGAACTTCTCTGAGCAGCTGATGGTTAGGCGGAGGGCTTCCATTAGGTATTAGTGACTTCATAAATATATATATATGTATACTTAGATATATAATCATATTATTCAAATATATAATCCCTATAAATGATAGATCGATATTTGTTGTTATTATTGAATATTGATGTTAATAGAGAGACAAATTTGCATATTAAGAAAGTTGAGTTTTGTTTTTGTTGGGTTTCTTTTTTTTTATGATGAATGAATCTTTAAACAAAAAGTTCCCATTTCTAAAGACAGGAATTAAGAGATTAACAACTATAAACGAGAGTCGTTGCTATAAAGTTTATTAATTTATTACATGCTAAATGACTTCATATAAAAAAATCTCTTAAATTACCTAGTAAAGATTTGTTTTAGTTTTTCCAGATTGAGGCAGGGCCTGAGGCAAAGGATGGCTAGGGATAAAGGATAATTATGGTATTTTTTATTATAGATTAAATACTAAACAGTTTATAGAGCAATTCAACTCGTAGTTAAAGTAAGAAGCGAACGTTGACTTCTCAGTTAAATGTAAGTTAGGATTTTAATGTCTTGTGTTTATAGTTAGCATTTAGTATTTAAACTATAATTTAGTTAATGAGTGTCATAATTATCATATATATCCCCTTATAAGCGACGTATTTAATTGCATTATTTAATATAATTATTTCATTGTCCACTCAAGTTTCAAGAGAAGCAAAAAGCAACAATTTGCAGCTCAAATTTTATGTACTTCAGTTTTATGTAACATTCAACTTTGGATACGCTTTTGAATAGTTTATTTAATACCAAAAAAAAAAACTAAAAAAAATACTGCCCAAATTTGTTTTATTAAACAACTTTCTGCCTCTTTTATTTATAGTCGACCATTTTTCCAGCTGCACGCCCATTGCCCATTGCCCGATGCCTGTTAAGGCGGATGGCTGAGGGTGGAGAAGGTGATGGCGGTGGGCGGTGGTCGGTGAGCGGTTGTTCGGGTGTGGGTTGGGGACGGGGAGGGGATATAACAAACATTTAGTTGGGCGAGATCACGACACTATCAATTAGAGCCAACAAACAAGACAATTGTTTAGGACTCTCTCAAGACTGCAGCTCGTTAACGGGGCGTGTCCCGCGTTTATCATTTGTATTTCTGTGAGTTTCGCAATGTAAACAGAAACCGAAATAGAAACTAAAATAGAAACAAAACAATAAACAATTCGTGAGCGGTATAATATTACAACAATTGCTCTCCATCCGTTCGGGAACTTTCAGACTGTAAGCCTCATTATGCAAGTGGCCAACACCCACTGAGGGCACAAGCTCAGAAATTTCTTTATTTGGCTAATTTGCATGAAATTAGTTTTTATTTTTAGGTCTCTGAAGTGCAACTCTTGAAAATCTCTGAAGGTTGCTGAGCCTCATTATTATATTTAAATTTTTATTTTTTTTTTTATTTTTAATTTTTATAGCTGCTTTCGTTTTGTGTTTGAACTGCAGCAATTAAGGGGCGAGCCCTGAATTGAAGCCTCTTAATGCGTCGCAAGGCGTTAGCTGAGATTTTGTAGGGCTTCGGTTTCGCCAGCCAAAAGGAAATGCTGTTTGTCACACTGACTTATTTTCCCCTGTCACTTGACCAACTGAAAGCTAGAAACAAGAACAACAACAACAACAACAACAACAGCAGATGACGAGATGTAGAGACTTTGGCAAACGTCTTGTGGTCAGGCTTTGGGTTGTCATCTTCATCGAGCCGATGTTGCCCTCAAAACAGGCCGATGAGTTGACTGTGCGGTTGGTTGTTTGGTTGGGCGGATGGTACTGGTCAGCAGATGCCGTGAGTGTCGCTGGCTTGTGGATTAAACTGTTAGTAGTAGTAGGTGCAGTCGACTAGAGAGAGGGACAGACAGCCAAGAAGCGGGACGAACGGACGGATAGACGTGTAGACGGACGAAGAGGCGACACTTGGATGACTCGATTGCCGTTGCTTGGCTTCCTGTTCGGAGTGTCTAAACGTGTCGCTGGCACCGCCTTAGCCATTCCCATAGAGTTTGCGGTTTCTGTTTTGCGTAAAGACGGAAAGTGTTAGTTTTTTATTACTTTTATACTCAGTGCCCACTAAGCCCGAAGGGTGGGACAGGCCATGGGAGGCTTCCACTTGAGGGTCAAACTTTTGTTGGCTACAAAATCGCTGAAGCTTCGACGCTTTAGAGGATATCTGGAGGTCCGGCAGCTACTTTGTTTTTTGTATGTGGCAGTAGCGAAAACAAGCCAAACAACCACAACAACAACAACAATAACAAGAACATCAGCGACAGCAGCAGCAACAACAACAACAACAACAACAACAACAACATCAACAACATCGAAACATGTCAGGGCGACACTTTGACCATGTAGGAATTGCCGCTTGGCATCAGCAACATCAAAAGCAAGAACGACTACAAGTTGCAGCAGCAGCAGCAGCAGCAGCAGCAACAGCAGCAGCAGTAACAGCAACAACAATAACAATAACAACGACAACAACTCAATGTCAAAAGTGCATTGAAGACTAAAGTCAGGGTTAACAGGTAGTCAGCTCTGCCAGGAGGCGGCGCTCAAGAAACCAGCCAGACAGTCGGACATTCGGACACTGGGACAGACCACCGAACAGACAGTGGGACAGCTGGGAGCTCAGGCAGACGGACAGTGGGACAGTTGGGTGCTCAGGCAGACGGACAGTGGGACAGCTGGGTGCTCAGACAGACGGACAGTGGGATAGATAGCCAGACAGACAGACACAAGAGTCAGCAAGTCAGACAGACAGTTTGCTTAGTTGAAAGTTTGTTGTTGTTGTTGTTGTTGTTTGCAAAAGTTCAAGTTGGCTGCCCCAAAAAAAAAAAGAAAAAAACAAACAACAAACAACATACAGTGGGCGTGACAGGCAGTGAGTCAATAGTTGCCTCGCTTAACGGATGTTTCCACGACATGAAAATGCAATTTAGAAGTTGAGAAAAAAATTAAATGCAGTTAATTTTTTTTTTATTCATTTTAAATTTATATATATAATAAATTAATTTATTATTATTTTAGATCTATGCAAATCAGGAAATACATGAACAAGACTAGGAAATATTTTCGATATTTTAGATTTTTATAAATAATGCGTTATTTTTGTCATCGAGATGACATCAGGACTGGAAATCAGTTTCTGATTCATTTGAATAAATTATTCAAAAAATATACTCGATTCACATTTATCGATTAACACCAATTAAAGTCTGAGATCATTGATGAGCTCCCGCCAGTATTTCAGCGGCTGCTGCGTAATATCAGCCCAGATATATGATCATCTTTATGCCATATGTAATGGGCATTATTTTTTGCTCCTTTCACCTGAAGTTTTCACTCCACAAAACAAAAACTTTGCCAGTGCCAAGAGTCCAAGGGGGAAAACGAGAGATGAAAACTTGTTGGAAATTATCAAGTATTAAAAATGTCATATTTATTTGCCGTTTATGTGCTGACAGAGATGAAGATGGGTATGGGTAATAGAGTGGGAGGTGACGATGGACGAGGTGTGGTGGTGTGGCGGTGTGGAGGGAGGGGAATCAACTCTTCAGGTCTTTCAGCTCAACAACTCATAAAAAGTGTCGCCGCACATAAATGTAAATTGTATTTTATTGCCTTCTACCATTCCCTCCCCTCAACCCCCTCGAAATCTACCCCTAACCCATCTTCCAGTCACTGTTTACTTCTGATTTATTTTGTTACTCAAGTATTTTTATTGTCCCCTTTATGCATTTTCATTAGTCTGACAAATGGAAAACATTAAATATACAGACTGCACTTCCTCATGCCACATTCAGCGGGGGCCTTCCGCCTTTGGCAAGCGCCTCGACTTTTAACTCTGTGCCACGTTCATGCCTCGAGTCTCGAAATGTGTTTACTTTCAATTTCAATGCACGCCGCTGTTATTTATTTAAAATTATTAAAAATGTCTCTTAACTAACTTTTACTTCTTCCGCTTGTCTGCGGGTTCTTCCTCTCTCTCTCTCTCACTCTCTCGCCAGACACATTTGCGTATCTAATGGATGCAAGAACAAATACCCAAGTGCGGCAAGTGCAACATGTCGCTGCTTGTTTGTTGTCACTGTTGTTGTAGCTGGAGTTGTCGTAGTCGTTGTTGTAGTGGTTGTTGTTGTAGTTGCTGCTGTTGTTGTTCTTGTTCTTGTTGTTGTTGTTGTTAAGCACATTTAAATTTAAAAGTGCTAAGTGGTGTCTGGAGTGACGACAACTGCGGAAGTTGTTTTGATTTGTGTTTCTGATAGTCAACAACAACAAGAAGAAGAAGAAGAGTTTGGGATGCACTCAAAGTGACCAGAAGACCAAATTGTGTCTTTGAGAGACTTAGATCATTTTTTTCATATTATTTTGAGTTAATTATTAATTAATATATATTTATTTTAAGGTTATATAAGCATATTTATTTTGTAGGTATATTTTAATATTATTATTATTTTTATTTATTTATTTATTTTTATTATTTAAATTTAAATTTGTATTTTTTTTTAATTTATAATTATTTATTATTTATTTTTATTATTTAATATAATAAGTATACATTACATAATTTGTTTAATATTATTTTGAGTTAATCATTAATTAATATATATTTATTTTAACGTTATATAAACTTTTATATTTTTAAGGATTACTATGTTTATTTTTATTATTTAAATTTAAATTTTTATTTTGTTATTTATAATTATTAATTAATAATTTTATTATATTATCTAACAAGTATATAATTTTTAAGAGTATTATTATTATTATTTTTAATTTTATTATTTAAATTTCAATTACTAATTTATTATAATAAATTTATATTATATTTTTTTTATTTTATTATTTTGTATTTTATTATTTAAATTTCAGTTATTAATTGATTATAATAAATTTATATTATATTAAAAACATAAATATTTTGTAAAGATTTTATTTTATTATTATAATTTTTTTTATATAATTATAATTATTTTCATTTTTATTAATTATTAAATTTATAGTTTTTAATCATCTCAAAATTGAGTATTTATTTTAAATATTTTATGTAATCGCAGTTAAAGTTATTATTATTTAATTACCTTACTTTATTTAATAAAAATCAATATTTGTCACTTGAATTCGGAGCTTAGAAAAATAAAAAAAAAATTAATCTGTTAATTTTTAAAGTAAGCTCGAGCTTTAAAAATAGATCAGATATTTGTTAGTTGTTGATTTCCCATGTTAATGAAGGCAAATAACTAATTAGATCCCCTCTCAAGTCAAATATTTACTATGTGATTTTCCGCAATGTGACTGATTCATGTCATTCATTATACATATAGAAAATATATATATATATATGTATACCCATACATATACATATATTTTTAGTTAACTCATTTCCTTTGGAAGTGGTGCAAAAATATACCATGACTTATTCATGAATCTTGGCTGCAATCGAGGATGGATGACCTCGAGGCTAATGCATCTTATGGGTTATCTGTGCATCTTGTGGCACAGTAGCTCCAAATTGCAGCCTTTGACGGCAAACCAGTTTCTAAACATTGGAGCAATCCTGTGCTTTGGGTCAGTAATTATTTTACATCTTGGGCACAAGCTTTCCACCCAAAATGCTTTGAGGTCTGCCACTTTTGGCTCTGGACAATCGGCCAATTCATGCGCTTTAATTACTTCATAAAAGCCATGGCCCTTGGCGGCACCAGCAACAGACTAACTGTTCTCTCATTTTTGCGCATCTATCTAGCCATATTTATAAATACACATATACACATACATGTAATATATGTGTGTGTGTTTATATGTATGGTATGTGGTTCGAGCGCGATTGCTCGTTGAGCATCGTTGTTGATGTTTAATGATAGACCTTAGGATTTTTTTTGTTGCTATTGTTTGTTGTTTTTATTATGTTGTCTAAAGATCTACACCCCCCCTCCCCATCCTCCTCTCTTTCTCTTCTCTTCTCTCTTGGTTTTTCTCCCTGTCACTTGGTCTCTTTCGGGCCAACCATTAATTCTTTTTATGGCCGTCAATTGTTTGACCATTTTCAAGGTTCGATCAACTTTCAGAGCTCCGGCAAAGATGCTGCCGTCCATTAGACTTTCATTGATGTTAACTAGAGTGTAAAGCTTTTGCTATAAAATACGCTTACCCATACAAGCATATATATGTGCATATGTGTGTAGGTGTATAAGTCGCACGCTTCAACGGCTTTTCTGGGCGTCTGATTCACACATTAAGATGGAGGCCTGCATCTACTTAAACTAGTTGCAGGTGCTTGTTAGTGAGAAGTGTTAATCGTCCGCTAATCCCCGCCACGCCCCGTCTAGGACTTGAATTTGATTATTTGTCAGGTTAGTTTTTTGTTGTACATTGAAATGTATGATGAATTGCTGCGTATAAATTTTACAATGAACTTTTTTTGCAATTAAATGCATACCGGGGGCAAAACAAAAGACTTAGGCAACGAACTGGGCATGATTGTTCAAAAAATGTTAAAAATGTCATTAAGTGTGTGAACGGCAGGGGTTAAACTTGACATATCACAAGGTTATTACACCTCAATGAGAGTCTCGCATTTGCCCGCTCGCTCGAGTGGCAAGAAAGCGAAGAAAAGTAAAACACGAGGCACAAGGCACAAAGCAAACAACAAACAGTAAAAATGGAGAAAAAACGATCAATAGAAATTACGCAGAAAGCTGAAATGCGAAGCCCCAAACGCCGCTTGTCTAAAGAAACAATTTGTAAATTGCTTCCGACAGCAAGTTCAATAATAACAACGGCAGCAGCCGCACCAGCAGGAACAACAGCTAGAAGAGGAACAACAGCAGCAACAGCAGCAGCGCCAGCATCAACAACAACAACAACAACAACAAGTGGAATATGAAGAACTAATAGTTACTTTCAATCATTCATCATCGATTTCAATAAGCAATTTCAATGGGAAGCTGGGCAGACAGCTCGAAAGGCAGACGACGCACAATGCCAGAGCCACTTGCACCCTGCCTGACCCGCTCTCTAACACACTACCTCTCTAGCTCTCCCTCTCTCTGTCTCTGTCTATGTTTTCCTATCTCTTGCTTTCTCTCTCTCTTTAACACTTCCTACCTCTAGCTCTCTCTTTTTATCTCTCTATCTCTCTATCTCTCTTTCTGTTTCCGTTTCCCTATCCCTTTCTCTTTCTCTCTCTCTCTCTCTCCCTCTCTCTTTTTTTTTGTCCTATCTCTTTCTCTTCCTCTCTCTAACACTCCCTACCTCCAGCTCCCTCTCTCTCTCTGTCTCTGTTTCCCCATCTTTCTCTCTCTCTCTCTCTTTATCACTTCCTACCTCTAGCTCTCTCTCTGTTTCTGTCTCTGTTTTCCGATCTCTCTGTCTCTCTGTTTCTCATATCCGCTCTCGCTCTCCCTCTTCCTAACACTTCCTACCTCTAGCTCTCTCTCTCTTTCTGTCTTTGTATCCTCATTTTTTACTCTTTCTCTCTCTCTCTCTAACACTCCCTACCTCTAGCTCTCCCTCTCTGTCTTTCTCTCTCTCTCTCTCTAACACTTCCTACCTCTAGCACTCTCTCTATCTTTCTACCTCTGTCTCTTTGTCACTCTTTCCCTTGCTCTTTCTATCTCTCTCTCTCTCTATCTCTAGCTCACCCTCTGACACCCTCCTTCTCCTTCTCCTTCTTCATTTCACAATTTCAATCAATGCAGCGTTTTAAACGTGTGAAAGATTTGTTTCAACTGTCAAGTTGTTGTTGTTGTTGTTGTTGTTAATGTCACTATTTTTTTCTAGTTCTGCCCTATGTGAGTGGTGTGAATCGTGTGTGTGTTGTGTGTGTTGTGTGCCTGAGTGATCTGTTGAACTTTCGGTCAATCTCCGCCAAGTCAAGTCGCACAGCCAAACAGAAAAATCGCATGGCCCGCAAGTCACTTGGGGGCTGATTTGGCTTGAAGCTTGATTTCAATTGTAATCGGAAAATTCTTAAGCAGTTTACATGCAATTTGCGGTTATTAATGGCTTTTGGCTTAGGTTCTAAGACGGAACCTTGACATTTTATGACACCGTGTCCCATTTATAGCTCAATCATTGAGCACTGCGAGACGAACGCCCATGCAAAATTAAGCATATTAAAATTTTTGATTTTTTTTTTTTTTTTATATTAATTTGGTTAAATCGGAAACCTGTTTACAGAAAAGGCTTTAAATTTCATATATCTGAGTCTTTGGACGCCAAATGCCAAGAGTGAAGCACGCCTAACGATAATTAGAATACATTTTTTATAGCTACCCAAAAAGACGGTGACAACAATAAGCAGCCCGGAACAGCAGCGTCCATAACAAGTCGAGAGTCTCAGTCGAGAGCTGCCATTAAGTATCATTTGGCAGCTGATCCTAAGCAGATTATCGCTTGGGTGAAGGTTCCCCAAATGCGGATAAGAATTATTCTTCTCTGTGTTGATGATGGCAAGATTGAAATCTCATTATCATCTGTCTATAAATCAAGTTGAGGAGCTTTTCATCTGCACTTGGTGTGTGCCTAGACCTGCCTGAGCCTGTGCCTGGCTGTGGTATGATGGGGGCAGGGGCGGGGGCGGGGGAGTTTATTGACAATGGAATACCAAATGTTTGGTTATTTGGGGAGTTGGAGGCAGCGTCTGTGGCGTCGTCGTCGTCGTCGATGCAGTGAATTTCTGACATTAGATGCCAAAGTTTTTGTCATATGCAAAACAAAAGACTCAAGCAACAAACTTGCTCCACAATGCTCCGCTATGCACACATAATTGCTGCATCGAAATTGCTTTTCATTTGCTCCAAATGAAGCAATTGTTGGCTGGCAGGCGGTTAGGCAGACGGTAGGCAGCAGGCAGCAGGCGGCAGGTGGCAGGTGGCAGGCAGCTGGTGACTGGTAGCTGGCAGCAGTCAACAGTCAGCGATGCGGATGTGAAACTGCGCATGTGCGGCGCATCTTTTGTTTTTGTTGCTTTTGTTGCATTTTTTTTTGTTCGCCTTTTTGCCACTTTGCGGGCCCATGCCCAAGCCATGTCCGACACACAAGCACAGCTGCTTAACATGCCACACAACCCGACACGGCACATGAGATGCAACTGCGCATGTAAGCAAAATATGTAATTATGTTAGAAGTAAGTGCAATGGCTCTGGCAGCTCTTCACGTCCATGTCCATGTCCGTGTCCATGTCCATGTCCATGTCTATGCCCATGTCCATGTCTATGTCCGTGTCTCTGTCCGTGTCTCTGTCCCTGTCTCTGTCGCTGTCCCTGTCTCTGTTGCTGTCCCAGTCTATATCTCTATCCCTGTCTCTGTATGTGTCTTTGTGTCCAACCCCGCTGTTCAGTTACGCTGCTGCTTGTTGCCAATGTGCCACATGTTTATTGTAATGTTTTGCTTTTTATTTGAATTTATTATGCAAGTTTCTTGTGTTCGAACTTTGCTTGGGTATTGATTTTGTCGCTGGGCTCTGATGGATTTATGTCAGTTGCATTGACAAATTGCGATGGTTGGCTGCCATTTGCCTACGGCGACTGCTTCACGGCATCTGCAATTGCCAATCGACAAACAAAAGACTTAGGAAACAAACCCGCTTTGTCCAACTGCGTCTACGGCCGCCGGTACTTGCACAGCAATTTGTCAAACTTGTTGACGACTTAATAAGCAAACAAATAATTCAAACAAATATTTCGTGACACAATATACACAGTGTTTCAACACGCTGCACATTTACAAAAAGAGTCAACTGTGATTAATATTTTTGTCGCATTGCTGGAAAAGCTGACAAAAATTGACTCTTCCCCCCCAAAAAAACAAAAAAAAAATATTTTATATAAAATTTATAAAAATATGTGAGTTTTTCGATCAATCAACTTCTTGGGTCAAAATTCAAATTGCAAATTGCAAATTTTTGAACTTGAAGTGTGACAGCGGCAGAAGCAACAACAACAAACGCCCACGGCATACAAATGACTTAAACAACGAACGCGACTATGATTTATAACCAAAGACCAAACAAGATGTTTATATTAAATTCTCATTTTGACAGGGGCTGAGAATTGGGTCGGAATTAGCAAGCGTTTAAAATTAAGTTACAGATTAAAGATACGCTTTAATTTAGATAAGTTTCAAGGGTCCATAAAGGCAGCCACACAGAAGTCAAAGCCAAAGGTCTTATTTATATGAATTCTATTATTTGTGCGCCTTGGGAAGTATTTTTCTGATACAGTTTGATAAAATGAAAATGATACTTTCGCTGAAAAATGAAAAAAAAAAAATAAAATAAAGCTGTGTGAAAAATGTGCATGACTTTTCCCACACATGAGCAAACAATATGAAGATGTAAATAATATCATAATTAATTATGATTTTTTGAACACTTCAAAGACTCAAGCAAAAGAAGAAGAGAGAAGAAACTCAAAGTCAAAGCAAAGTTCAATGCCAAAACAAATACAAATACAAAAACAAAAAAAAAACAAAAAAACACTAATACAAACAAAGCATTGAAAAACCAGAGGCATTTGGCTTTTTATGCATCCAAAAGGTTTGCTCCCATCTTCCATCTATTTTCCATTTGGCTCTGATAATGCTTAATTATATATACATAAGCCGCGGCAAGACAATGCACCTAGACAACAACAACAACTACTGAAACAATAATAGCAACAACAGTAACAACAACAACAACAGCAACAACAAAAGCAACAACAGACATTAAGACGTTAAACAAACCTTCGATAATGGAAACCAAATTCACACGGCAAAACATTCAAAATAGAAACAAAATTGTAAAAAAAAAAACAAAAAAAAAACAAAATAAAACAAAAAAAAAACAATCGTAAAATTTGAATGAACATTGAAACTAAGAGCATGGACTCATAGACAATGTTACGATTGCGATTAAGTGGCCAAGTAATTCAATTAAATGCCTCGGATGATGCGCAATCTGAGGCATTGGCTGTGACCCACAAAGGCGTCCGAGTGATCCAAATCTCTGTGCAGCGTTCGGTAATTAATGACCCCAAAGTGAATTGTGCGATAAATTAAATCAAAATTCGCTACTTTTTGAAGTACAACAGCAAAGATCGCACAAAAAAAATAAATTAAAAATAAAAATAATAATAAAAAAAGCAAAAATAAAACAATATAAAAAACTTTTTTAACACGGTTTATTTTTAATTTATTTATGCATTAACCGCCTGTCACTTGACTCTGTGACGCTCGCTGAATGCCAATTGGCTGTTCACAGCAACAAAAGCAAAAGCAACAGCAACAATGCCGACAACAACAACAACATAAGCCTGATATAAATAATGAGAGGCAACAACAAATGAAGTGACATTAAATTGTTGACATCATGAGGAAGTCCAGCACGAGGCAACTTATGGTAATTATGTTTCGGGGCAAGGCTGCCAAAAACTGCACTGCAATTGCAGCTCTGAGTGAAAAGGAATAAAACTCGAAAAATTCGAGGCCCGAACAACTTTTTAAAATTCGATTTGCGTTCATTAAACACGGAAATGAGACACTGCGATTGCCTCACAGATTGATTTTCAGTCAAGGGACAGGAACTGAAGGTGGAAAGGGGGGCAAAACTGTCAAAAATTACCAAGCATAAAAAATCAAAAATTTATTAATATTTAATGAATGGATTCAGCATAAAAGAACAGGGAATAATTGAGCTAAAATTAATTAGAAGCGAAATGAAGAAGAGATTAATATTTTATATAAGTCGAAAAATCAGATCACAAATCATGTGGGATATATATTGGGAAAAAATGACTAGACTAAAACTAAACTTAGAAATAATATAGTTGAAGTTTTTATGGTGAATATATTTTAATTGTTATTATTAATAAGCATTTTAAATTAAAGAATTTAAGGGCTTAAAAACTTACGGGGAAAATTTCTAAAAACTGTCCTACGATCATAAAATAAAATAAATTAAATTAATCATATCCCGCAGCAGATAAATCACCTTTTTATTTATACGTCAAGTTTTCTCTATTTTGTAATTTACAATTTAATTTTAATTTATTAAATGATTTATTACTTAAAATCTTACTAAGATTACTTAGATCTTACTGCAGATTTTCACTTAATATAAATTTGAATTAAGAATTGCGGAATTTTTCGAATTAAAGGAGGGTCATTTTTTATAAACAATATTGCGCAAATTAAAATAAATAATAATTTTAAAAATAAAATAAAGTTTCTTATACATTTTATATTTAGTATAAAAAAAAGAACTTGGCTTCAATATAAATTTGTTTGAAAAACAGAGTAAATTTTTTAGGAGGAAAAAAAAAATAAAATTATGTTTATAACTTATATCTTCACTTAAAAATATATACAAAATATTTAGAAATATTTTTTAATCTAAAAAAAAAATTTTAATGATAAATTGAGGGAATATTATAAAAGTTGTAAGCACGGAAAAGTTTTGAATTTCTATTTCTTGGTTGAAAAAAGTAGTTAGTAGTAGATTCTTAAAATAATATAAAAAATAAGATTAAAAAATATGAAAATAAATAGTGTTTTATAGTGTCGACTTCACGCTTATTTAGCAATTATTAAAAAAAGTTGTGCTAAGCAAACAATTTAAATTGCCAATAAACAATTAACTTAAAAGCTGCCGTTGCTTTTTTGACTTCAGCTTGTGCCCATTTGCATATTTCATTGCTGAATTGCGTGCGGGCAGGAAAGGAGAACACACAAGAAATGAAGATGATCAAATAAAAAAGAAAAATTGTGCAAAAAAATGCTTAAAAATTAAATGTGTATATATATATAAAAATATATATATATATATGTATGTATTGGTGTGTATATATTATTATTTACCTAAGTTTGTATTCACTAATGGTTGAAAAGTAGCGCATCGAACAACGGACGAGCAGCAGCTTCAGTTTGAGCTTCAGCTGCGAATTCGGCGGAGATCGAAGATCGGAGTTTACGGCTTGGCGATCAAAGATCGCATAAACAAATTAATTAGCATCTTTGAGGTCAATACAACATTTGAAAATTGCAGCAATGTATGAAAGTAAATAGCACACTTCGGGGACACTGAATAATCGAGCTGAAGGTATAAAATCCCGAAGATTGCCTAAAAAGATTCCAAGCCCAAGCTGGGGCTTATCCTAATGCAGGCTTGTGGATTGGGAGCAGCGGTGACTTGTTACTGGGCGGGCATATGATTTGGAAAGCAACACGCTTCTTAAACAGACGCCACATGCCAATTGGCAATTGCCACAGGGCAGTTCACAGTTGTGTGCGACACATCTCGCATAGGCATGAATTTGATTATTTGTTAACGCTGTTCACACGTTTAGAGTCTCTCGAGTATAAATAAAAAATAAATCAATTAGCAAATCGGACTCACTGACTAAGCTCATTTCTCACACACTTCTTGTTCTCACTTATTTTTTTGCAGATACATCACACCAGCAGCGGCGGCAACAACAACAACAACATCTGTGGGCACAAATGGAGCCTCCACGGGTGTAGCTAGTCTAGCGGTATATCCAACGGCCACCGCGCAGGTGTATCGATCCAATAATGGCGTCGATGTCCTTGATTGCGCTGGCCTCGAGCATCACAATGCAGCAACAACAACGACCGGCAGCAACTCGAACGGCAGCGGCTTCTCCCAGCGTTTGCGCGAATTGGCTGCCTCAGCGGGCCTCCTGTCGTTAAAGCCACGCCAGCCGCTGAAGCCCGTGATAAAGACGCGCGGCTCACCGGGACCAGAGTTTCCCAAGAAGGTCACATTCAGTGCATTTGCTACTGTGCAGGTGGTATGATTGTCCCCATAGGCAAGCCAGCTGTGAGGATGCAGGCACAACTGTAAAGGTAAGGTAAATCTGCTTATATGATTATTATGTTATTTATCATTAATCGAAATATTTCTGAAATTGTCTTTTCAGTTGCAGTGTGCCTTGCCTTGTTAACCGTTATTGTTGTTTTGTTGCTGTTGTTAAATGTTTAGCACCTACCTATGGATCGGCATCTGGCAGACTTGGAAACATATCCTTAAGTTAAATTTAATTTGTGCCATGTCTTTGGCTTGAATCTGTTATGAAATATGTACCATTATATGCTCCATAGCTGAAATACCTCAAAGACCCTAAAGCATAACTCTGATATTTCTGCTCTTCACCCCTAAAGCTTTTCTCTCTATTTCCAACTAAACATCTTAATGCTGTTCCTGGAAGACTGACCCCTTACATTTTCACAGTTCCTGCTTTTCCTTCTATTACAAAATTCTTTTTAACTCCCAAACAGTATTCTTTCTAACAACACTTTCTCGTCATTTGTTTTTGACAAATTTATGTTTTTCTTTCTTACATCCCCAAATTGAAGACTACTCACAAAAATTCTAATATTTTCTATTCAATTGTAAATATGTATGAATTTTTGTATAGTCATAAATATATATCTGGCCTACATATTAAAATATGTTAGTCTGCTTGTATGTATGTGTATTTACCAGAGTCTTACAGATGTTTTTTTGAAGTAAAAAGCATAAGAACAAATATATATGTTTATGTATGTAACTGCCTTATATAAAAATGAATATAAACGCAATTGCTGTACAATATAATTTAAATATATTAATAAAACTCTTATTTTAAGTCTAATATTATGCATGATCAATAAACTAAATTAAAAAAAAATTAACTTTGTCTTTTTATTGAATAGTCTCATTTGTAATTGAGAGAAAGGAGTGTATTAATAAAAAATAAAATTCAAATGAAGAACTTGGCGGTTTTGCTATGACTGTTAAAATATGATAGATATTCTGAGCACAATTTATTCTAGGAAGAGGAGCAGTTCTGTTCAGTAGTCATGTTAAATAGTGATCTGAACTAGTTGGCAACGCTGTTATTCTCGTAGTGTGCTTTCTTTTTAACTCGCGCCATTACGCAGCAAAATATGAATTGTGTATTATTATAAATAATATTAAATAAATTGAACTCGCTCAAGTTTCCAAATGTATCAACTATAAGTGCACTGCTAAAATGATAGAGTTACAAACAAATTTTTCACAGACAAACAAAAACAACAGTGTACAAGCAGATTTAAAACATCGTGGGGAAATATAAACAATTCATTGCACTATATTTAAATACAGAGTAATAATTTATGAAGAAACAAGTGAGTTCTGTGATAATAATTTTGGCATACCAATGTTTGAATCATGTTAAAAGTTAATAAATTATTTATCATGCATTCAATCCTGAGCCACAGGTGGCGCCTGTAAGTCTTTTGCGGCACCAGAAACAAGTGATATGTCTAAATTTCACAACAGTTTGGATATCAACAATAAATTTATAAAGCTAGTGAGTTAACGAGACACGCCCACTCAATTAAGGTATTTTAATTATTGTAGAACGGCTCGGCGTTGTTGCTGGGAAGATTGAAATGATGTATAAAAAAGCTCACTAGAAAGCAGATACTGCTTGCATCTGTGGCTTGCATCATATAAGCCATCCGTCAAGTGTCAGTGTAAAGAGAAATAATAATTCTTAATGAATTTGAAATTTGACAAGTTCACATGTTGCTTTTCATAGTAAAAATATAAGCAATTTGATAATGTGATTATCATAGTATATCATCAATTGGAATATTAATTCGAGCGGCATTTAAATCTGCTCAATAGTAAGGTTTTTGTTTCTTACATATTACAAATTGCAAATCGCCGTCGGATCAGTGCAAGACCTCTGCAGTAATGTTGATGAAGAACAAAAAGATATTTTAATTATTTAAGAAGTGCTTTATTTCAAATGCATATAGTGTTTGTGGTCGTGATATCGATTGCACTGTTAATTTACTGCTAAACATACAGGCTGTAACGAAACGGAGGAGTAATTCTGTTAAATAAGTTATGTTAAATTATGAATGAAACTATGTGGCAACGCTAAAGTTCTTCGAACGATGTGTACACACTGTAAAGTTCCCGCCATTATCAAGTAAAACTTAAGCTGCGCTGCATAATTCTTAACATAATAATAATAATAATTGTATTTTAAATGGAAGAATCACCATGTAAGTAGTTTATTTTTTAACAACAAGCATCGCACATTTATTAATATGTGTGTCCGTGTAGCTGGACCGAGGGCGAAACGGCAACGCATTGACAAAACTGGTCGTTTTGCTGCGCTGGAACGCCTGCGAGGTCTCAAGGGTACCAAGAATAAATGCACGGTAGAGGATAAGGTAGATGATGTTTATGACGTGGTTGATGAACGCGAATATGCTAAGCGAGCAAATGAAAAATATGGTGGAGATTGGATATTGGATGGTAAGTAAAACATTGAATCAGTTGTAGTAAATAGTAAATCGGTAACAACAACAATGACTTGAACAGATGGCACTGGATACGCCGAAGATGGCCGCGATTTCTTTGAGGACGAAGATGAATATTCTGATGATACAGAGGATAACAGTGATGCCAAAAAAAGAAAAGCTGGTAATGCCAAGAAGCGTCCCCGTGATGCCGACAAACCGGTCAAAGGGAAAGCATCCATACGGAACCTATTTAGCAATGCGGTACCAAAGAAGATGGAAGCAAAGAACAGTGTTAAAGATGATGACATCTTAGCGGATATTTTAGGAGAAATAAAGCAGGAGGCAACCGATACACCATCATCAGAAAGCAAAATTATTGCACCAGCCAAAATAATAGCGGCTACACGGAAAGCAGAAACGGTTGCTGCGAAGGAATACATGAATAATTTCCTAAAGAACATTAAAACACAGGAAGAGCAACGCAAGAAGACTGAAGCTGGGAGCGATGATGAGATGCTTGAACGAATATTGCAGCCAAAATCTGAAATTGTACACAATAGGAAACCTACTGCGAAACCCGTGTCAACAGTTGCTAAAGTCGAGCAGAAAAACTTAAAGGAAGACGCTGAAAGCGTAAAGCAAAAGGAAGGAAATGATGTACCTGAAACTTGTGACAATGATTTGGACTTAAGTTGTCTGGATGATGATGAAAATCAATTTGAATTGGCCACTTCGACAGCCAAGGCGAAGTCATCTCCGCCAACTGAGGTAAAAGCTGAAGCGAAGCCAGAAACAGATGATATGAGTAAACTACTGAGCAACTGGCAATCAATTTGCCAAATGGATGATGATTTTGAAAAGTCCGTGCTCGCCAACGAAACAGAGTCAGCCACTGGAGGTGATCCGGTTGATGTGGAGCAGCTAAGATTTTGGTACTGGGAGGCTTGGGAAGATGCACAAAAACTGCCCGGTGAAGTTTTTCTCTTCGGACGCACACCCGATGGCAAGTCCATATGTGTGCGCGTGCAGAATATTAATCGAGTCCTTTACCTGCTTCCTAGACAATACGTAAGTATATGATAAACTAACAACCTTATACCGTTTCGATTATTTACTTGTGTGCTTCTTCTTTCAGCTCCTGGATCCTATTACAAAGGAGCCCACCAAGCAGAAAGTGACACTTGCGGACATGTACAAGGAGTTCGATAGCCAAATAGCCACGGAACTGAAGCTCGACAGTTTCCGCTCTCGCAAAGTTAGTAAGAACTTTGCCAATCATGCTGTTGGAATCGATGTGCCGCAAACGTGTGACTATCTGGAGGTACACTATGATGGAAAGAAGCCGCCGCCGAATATCACTAAGAAAAAGTACGACTCTATAGCGCACGTCTTTGGAGGCACCACAAATGCGTTGGAACGATTTTTACTGGAGCGTAAAATCAAAGGTCCTTGTTGGCTGCAGATAAGCGGATTCACTGTAAACTCCGTTCCTATTAGCTGGTGCAAGACGGACGTAACTATTAGTGATTCGAAGAATGTGGAATTGCTGCTGGAACACGGCAAACCAACTCCACCGCCAGCCATTACCCTGTTGGCCTTGAATGTGCGCACTTCCATGAACCCAAAGACACTAAAGAACGAGATCTGCATGATCTCAATGCTGACCCACAACCGCTTCCACATTGACAAACCTGCCCCACAGCCGGCATTTAACCGTCACATGTGTGCGTTCACTCGACCCGCCGTGTCTAGCTGGCCCTTCGACTTGAACCTACAGCTGACCAAGTACAAGTCCACGAAGCTCTACAAGCACGATACGGAGCGCGCTTTGCTCAGCTGGTTTCTGGCGCAGTACCAACAAATCGATGCCGATCTTATAGTCACCTTCGATGCAATGGATTGCCAGCTAAATGTTATTACGGATCAGATTGTTGCCTTGAAGATACCTCAATGGTCTCGCATGGGCCGCATCCGCTTAACCCAATCGTTCGGCAAGCGTCTGCTGGATCATTTTGTGGGTCGGATGGTGTGCGATGTCAAGCGCTCCGCGGAGGAGTGCATCCGAGCAAGATCTTACGATATGCAAACGCTTTGCCAACAGGTGCTCAAACTACAGGAGTCCGAACGCATGGATGTCAATGCGGACGATCTCCTCGAGATGTACGAGAAGGGTAACTTATTTTGAATATCTCTAAATTTAAAAAGGACTCTAATTTTTATAAATCTTTCTCCCAATACAGGAGAGAACATCACAAAGCTCATTTCCTTGACCATGCAGGATGCCTCCTACATGCTTAGGCTTATGTGCGAGCTGAATATCATGCCACTGGCTTTGCAAATTACTAACATCTGCGGCAACACAATGACTCGTACACTCCAGGGGGGTCGATCCGAACGGAATGAGTTTCTCCTGCTCCATGCCTTCCACGAAAAGAACTACATTGTGCCGGACAAGCAGCCGCAGCGACGGGGAGTTGCCACAGCCGTTGCTGATCCTGATGCCACGGGCAATGAAACAACAGCGGCAGCGGCAAACTCTGGACCGGCACGTAAGAAAGCGGCATATGCTGGTGGTCTGGTCTTGGAACCCATGCGTGGTCTTTACGAGAAGTACGTGCTTCTAATGGACTTCAACTCGCTGTATCCAAGCATCATCCAGGAATACAACATTTGCTTCACAACGGTACAGCAGCCACTCGCTAGTGAGGTGGATCAGCTTCCTCAGCTACCGGAGTCTAGTGCGGAGCCTGGCATTTTGCCGCAGCAGCTTCGCCGACTGGTGGAATCACGGCGAGAGGTCAAAAAGTTGATGGCTGCACCGGATCTGTCGCCGGATCTGCAAATGCAGTACCACATTCGGCAGATGGCACTCAAGTTGACTGCGAATTCCATGTACGGCTGTCTGGGATTTGCGCATTCACGTTTCTTTGCGCAGCATCTGGCGGCGCTGGTCACTCAGAAAGGTCGAGAGATTCTGGTCAATACGCAGCAGCTGGTGCAGAAGCTCAACTACGATGTGGTATATGGCGACACAGACTCGCTGATGATCAACACAAACATAACAGACTACGACCAGGTGTACAAGATTGGACACACCATCAAACAGAGCGTGAACAAGTTGTACAAGCAGCTGGAGCTGGACATCGATGGCGTCTTCGCCTGTCTGCTCCTCTTGAAGAAGAAAAAATACGCCGCTGTGAAACTGAGCAAGAATGCCAAAGGTGTGCTCAAACGCGAGCAGGAACACAAGGGCTTGGACATCGTGCGTCGAGATTGGTCCCAACTGGCGGTTATGGTGGGCAAGGCGGTACTCGATGAAGTACTGGCTGATAAGCCACTGGAGGACAAGCTCGATGCTGTGCACGCACATCTCGGACGGATCAAAGAGCAAATTGCAGAATCGGCTGTGCCGCTGCCGTTGTATGTCATTACCAAGCAACTAACCCGCGCACCTCAGGAGTATGCAAACAGCAACTCCCTGCCCCATGTTCAGGTGGCCCTGCGCATGAACCGGGAACGTAATCGCCGCTACAAAAAGGGCGACATGGTTGACTATGTGATCTGCGAGGACGGGAGCACAAATGCGGCCATGCAGCGCGCCTATCATCTTGACGAGCTGAAGAGCAAGGAATCCCTTAAGCTGGACAATAACTACTACCTTGCACACCAAGTTCATCCCGTTGTGACACGCATGATGGAAGTGCTGGAAGGCACCGATGCGAGTCGCATTGCCGAATGTCTTGGCATGGATCCGACCAAATTCAGACAGAACGCACAGCGGTGAGTAAAAAGTTATCACTAAATTTTGATGTATTCCTAAGATGATGTTCCTTTGTCCAGCACCCAACAGGAACGCACAGAGGAGGCCGATGGTGAATCCCTGCAAAAGACTACGTTGCAGCTTTACCGCCTCTGCGAGACTTTCCGTTTCAACTGCGTTGGCTGCAAGACGGAGCAGTTGATGGCCAGCGCCTACAGACCGGGCCCAAACAGCAGCCATGTTCCCGTGCTGCATCAGTGCGTCAATCCGGCTTGCCAGACATCGCCAATGCAGTACCTGGTCAGCATACGGAATCAACTGCAGCTTTCCATTCGCAGCTACGTGCAACGCTTCTACCGGAATTGGTTGGTCTGCGACCATCCGGACTGCAACTACAATACCAGAAGCTATTCCATACAGCTGGAGATGCGACGGCCGCGATGCCACAAATGCAACAGTGGCTCCCTGCTCCGCCAGTACACTGAACGCGATCTCTACAACCAACTGTGCTACCTGCGCTACATCTTTGACCTGAACAAGCAGCAGCTGCAGCAGAAATGTGAGTCCTCCTTCATCCCTTGAAATGTCCTTTTAAATCAATATTTTTTTATTTATTTCAGCCGCATTGACTCCTGATCTGGAGCAAGCGTATCAGATGCTGTTCGAGGTGGTGGATCAGCAGTTCAAGAGCTCCGGCTATGTAGTTATATCACTGGGAAGCATATTTGCGCGCAGCCTGGCGCTGTCGACGTTCCAACCGCCCAAGAAGGAGACACGTGATGAGTATTTGGTTGCCAGCAGCCTGGCCGACGTCTAGATTACACACACACTCATCTCTTTTATTCAGATTAGTACACATAAATATGATTTTATTTATATAATTAAGCTCTCAGTCATTGATGAGCGCGTTACGTTGGACTTAGAAACTTTTCCAGTGGAAAGTAGCGGAAGGATTCGTTAAAAATGTCTGTGAACGCCGTGCTCACCAGCTCATTGATCATCGGCCGTACAAACGGCAGTCCCAGCATCCACATGCTGTTTATCACGCCATCAGCGAGTTGATTCAGTGGCTGCGCCTGCAACAAATCACCAATATGCAGCTCCATGCCGCCAATGCGGTCCACCTCCACGTGCACCTTTAGTAACGATCCTGGCTCACCCACGCGTCTCACGCTTGTAGTTTGACTAAAGGGAATAGAATTAGGATTAGATATAGATATTTTTAAGTATAGAAAGTTAAGTTTAAGCAAATCACCTGTAATCGTAGAGCGTAAGGTTCCAGTAACCACGACGACGCAGATCAGTGCCCAGCACCTTGGCCGCAAACTCGTACTGCCCATCGAGGGTTTTCTCGGGAAAGTATTGCGTGTAAACGATGCGCTGATCTTCGGGATCACTCTTAAACTTTGTCACCTCGGAGCGTGACCAACCGTACTCGGAAACGTTGCGCAAAATCAGCTTAAAGCTACCCGGGCCATGTGGATCACCCCGACGCAATTCAACAAATGATGACTGGTGGGGATCAAATGGTTTGACGTTGTAATCCGGCACACCTGTAAAATCGCTGTTGGCTTAAGCAACTCGGCACCGGCATCGGCATCGACAGCTCGGCGACTTACCTGTTGGAAAATAGGCACGTAGATCGTTAAACACCTGTTTCATGCAATCATTATAACCATCGACGCTCGATTGATCTCTGTGACAGCGCCCCACCAAGTGCTTCAGGTCCTCGTCCACATCTATTTGGCCACCGGCTTGTGCCAGTCCAACAACAAAGGCCACAGTCAGAAGGCGAGTAACAAAATTGTTACAGTTTATGAGTTGCTGTTGCGTCATGTTGCGGCTTACGGGTGCCACACGAGGCTGTGAATTACCAGTACATATTTGTAGTTAAAGGTGTTAAACATTTGAGTCTCTTGTTAATACATAAGGCAGGTGAAATAAGTAAATAAACTTGGCAATATCAATGCCAACGATAATCAAACTTGTCTTTTATTTCCCGAGTTTCACCCAAAAAAGCAAAATTTCTATGAAAAATTCAAATTTAAATTTGAATTCTCAGTTTGAATCTGGCGCCCAACGGCAGCCCCCTAACGTATGCAGCACAATTTTCTCTAAGCTGATTATTCCACCTGCTGCCGATTCTGTTCGCCTGGTGCTTCAGAATTTTCTGGGGCCGATTTTGACCAAAGTTGCGGATCGATTCGCGAAATTTTTTTTCTGATATTTTTTGTGGCTGAAGGCGCTTCATATGAATGTCGAAAATATTTAATAGCTGGAATTTTGGCTTGTTTCCTGTAGAAATAAATGCAGTCCTGCAAGGACTTTTGTCCTTGTTTTAATGAAATATTTTGTAGACGCTTCTTGACTTGCTTCCTGCCAAAGGACATCGCGATTGTCCTTGAATTGGCGGAGATGGCGAAGCTTTTGTCCACTTCAAATGATAAACTTGCGGTTTTTTTCGAGTGTCTCCATTGAAAGTTGTCGTTCTTATGGATTTTCTAAATATTGTTGCTTGTTACAAAGTTGTTGTTGCTGTTGTTGTGGTTGTTGTGTTTGTTATTGTTATTTTTGTTATTTTTGTTTTTTTAATTTGATTATTGTTGTTGTTGCCTAAGGAAAAAGGGAAAACTCAATGACGATTTGAATATTCTTCGGACAGCTTTTGTTCCCATTTAAACGTCTGTGTTTCGTTAGGGACTTGCAAGGATCAGCAAGGATATGTTAAAAAACATTTGTATTATTATTGAATTTAATAAAAGTGTATCTTGATTCTAAAAAAGGACCTTCATCCATTTCATAATTGAGCTCAATGTAGGAACACATTAGTTGCTTTGATTTTTAATTGATTTGTTATTATTTATTTGATTAATTATTAATTTAATCTGATTATTTTATTAATTTATTTATTTAATTATTATAATTATATTTATTAATTGATTAATTAATTATTAATATTGTTATTTTTACGTTACAACGAATTATTTTTTTTTTTGTTGCTTTTATGATATTTTTTATATGATTTATAATTTAAATGTTATTAATGATTTATGAATTTCATTCAAGTTACTATTTTAGCTGCTGTTGCAGGTGCTTTTTTCCTGTTTTTATTTTTATGATTATAAATAATAATATTATTATTATTATTTTAATAATTATAACATTTTCGATTTCGATTTTTATAATTTTTTTATATTTTTTCTTCTTAATTTTTTAATGTGTTGTTATGGCTCTTCTCACTGCTGTTGATACTATTTTTTTTTTGTTAGCGATGTCCTTCCTGCCATTTTTGTTGTTGCTTAAAATTTATAACAACAACAAAAATAAATTAAAATTAAATGAAATGAAAATAAAATAAATAAATAAAAATAAAAGAACAGTTATTATTAAGCTACAATCTTCGATTATCTGAGCCATCAATGAATCTGAGCCTAACCTGAAATACAGCTTGGGGCTAACTGCGCGTCTGAGCAGATTCACAGTTATAATTGGACTGATTTCCTTATCTTCTCAGTTACCAGTGCCTGTCAAACTGCGTGTGCGATTCAGGGACGACTCTTCATTATTTTAAGTACATTTATTCAACTTTTGTAATCTCTGCACTTGACCTCTTTATTGAAGGGACAAACTGCCGCTGCCGCTGCTGCTGCTGCTGCTGCTGCTGCTACTGTAATTGATGCCTTTTATTGTTGCTTTTGGGTTTGTTTCTTTTATTGTGTCATTACTGGATGAATCGCTATTAAAGATCGCTTGAGTGTGCGGCAAGTGTAAAAGTAAACAAAAGACTTGTACAAGACGCATACTTGCGGGATGGGAACATGTTTCAGTTTGAGCGGTTTTGGCTATCGTATTATAGACATGACCAGTCGCTTAACATCATGCAACACTCAAGCAACATTTAAACAACAGTAACAACAGCAGCAGCAGCAGCAATAACAACAACAACAACAACAACAACAACAGACAATTGTTCAGAGCGCCGCTTGACGCCGGCAGCAACCCAACCAAAAACTGACCAACAACTAAAACTAACTAATTTAGTAAGTTGCTCAGTTAGTTGTTGTTGCTATTTGCAAATTGTGTAATTTCGTTTTTCTTTCATCGATTTGAACTATGCAACTGTGCAACTGTGCAACATGTGTGTGAATTTGGCAAGTGAAAATTCAATTTTAGATTCGTCACTTCGCTTACAAATATTTACATTAGATTTTTTGTTTACTTTGATTTTCCTTATTTGGCCTGGCCAGAAATTGTCGCCTTATTTTAGGGTGTACCAAAAAACCTGGTCGGTTCGGGCTTCGTATGCAGCACACAGCAAACAGTTGTTTACAGTTAAGATTGTTGGATACGCGACGCGACTTATTTTTTTCTTGCGTGTGATTCATGCGAGCGGCGGCGGGTAACTGGCTAAAAATTTCGGACTGGCCAAATAAGTAAGTGGAAATTTCAGAGACTGGGCGACTAGAAGAGCTCGTATTGAGCCCGGCAAGTCTCGCATACGTTATTCGTGCCCTCCTTCGGTATTTATCTAATTTCTTTTACCTTTATTACCGACAAATTTACGACAATCCCTCAAAGGCATTAATCATGATTGCGCACTGGTCTCCACTTGGTCATTCATAAAAATGAGTTAAAAATAAGTTAGAAATATGAAGCCATCTACCTGCTTATGTTTATATTCATAGTCAAGTTCATGGTATTGAATATCTTAAGTTGCTGTGCGTGCCTGGCAATCTAAACTGTAACATCAAATTATTTGGTATTATCGTCGCGTTGGTATTGAATTTGATTTGTGCAACATCCCAATAAGTTAAAAACACGCTTATATCATTTTCGAAGGCTGCCGATGATTTTAATTCAAGCACGTGAGTAGGAAACAAGGTCGTATATACATTTGAAGCCGAGGTAAAGTTTTAAAATCTTAAAAGATGCTGCGCGCGCAAATTGGCGATGGCGCCATCTTTGGCCTTGTAGTGAAACTACACAACTTATCAGCTCTTTCGTTTAGTTGCTTTTCGTAAAGAAATCGTAGAAATGGTTGCATGGTTTGTGACTTTGCTAGTTTCACCACTTCTTCTTTTATACTCACATCAGCTGGAGTTGAGTTGATAAACGTTTAGATTATAAAAGTCTTAAAAATATATTTAATATTTAAAAGCATTCCTTTTATTTAAATTTAATTGCTTATAACTTGCGTGTTACTATATTTCTTGATAACAATATCACTTAGCCATGGGCTATTACATTTTCGAATTTAAATAATTAATATATTTGGTTAATGTAACTTAACGAATTAATAATAAATTATGGAGCGGATGATAAAAATTTAATATCGTATTTAAGTAGTACTTGTAATAAATAAAATTTTACTTTATATATAAGTAAAATATTTCAATTAAAATAATCGTATAGATAATTTATTAAATAATATTTTAAAATGTAATAATAATCTCTTAAAAGCCAAAAAAATGTGGAACGCTTCACGATTTTGCGTGTCATCCTTGCGCAGGGGCCATGCTAATCTTCTCTGTATCGTTCCAATTTTAGTATATGTTCTGCCGAAGCAAGAACAAATACTTGGCACAATTTTCTGGTATTTATACCGCAAGAGCACCAAATCGCTGCTTGGGAATTATAAGCATTTGCCCCTTTGTTACAAGGGTGGATTTTGATGTGCATTTTGCATGTCTTAGACTGGGCATTTAAGGGTGATGTTTATAGTTAGTTTACAAATAAACAATTATAACTTTTAAGTATTTATTATTATTTTTTTTTTTTTTTATTATCTAAATTCAATGAATTAAAGTGATTTTCGTTCGTGTGTTCATCAGCTATATTTGTTGCAAATATTTTTAATTAATTTTATAATTACTATAATAATTACGCACATTTTAATATTGTAAATGTATACGGGAGCTTGAGTCTATACGAATACTTAAATATGTGAATGTTGTCTACGGAGAAGGGGTGAAAACTTGCCTAGTCGTCATATTTGGGTTCCATATATTTTTGGGACAATATTTGCCATCGGGCGCGTTGGTACCAAGGAGGCAGTCGTCCTGATAAACGCTTCTCGGTTAAATTTAAGCACAGTCTCATATAGCAAGAACCGTTATTACAGTTCATGCATCTGCCACAGTTGCATGTTAGATTCTCCTCACATTTTGTAAAACGATCGTCCTTGTCGCACTGTTCACCCAATCCTCGAAAGCACACAAACTGCTTACATCCATGATCTTCAACCACATAGGAGCCGTGCTCGCAGTTCTTGGGATTTGTGCCAAATTCCGGATTGCATTGCGACAACTGCTCAATGTTCCTGCGTTGGATAAAAGTTTGAATATATTTTTTTTCTCATATCATTAATATATATAGATACGATATATGGTGACTTACATGGCTAGGGATTGTTCAGAGAGAAGTAGACATATTACAAGGCTGAGCAGAAGCCGGAGTCCGCTTAGCCTGTGGAGAAAAAGCTGTTGACTGCGCATTGTGACCGGAGAACTTCTTCTGCTGCCCATTGAAAGGCTGTCAGGTTTTTATACTAGAATTTCCCCTCCTAATTGGATTCTAATGTATGTAAATAAAAAATTATTTAACTAATGTATGTAAATATATAATTATTTAACTAATGAAGAGCGGTCAAGTTTAGCGCCGATTCGATTGACCACATTAATCGCCCCCAAAATGTGCAGCCAAGCATGAGATCAGATCTCAAGGCGCGTGGCCTCTTCAAGGATAAACACAGTTCAATGCCAATGCCAGTAGGCGGATGTTTTAATTATTCACTGACTTGAATGACAATCACGATAATCACTTGTACTTAAAGCGGGTCAAATCACTAATCTCTATTTATAAAAAACATCATCTGATATCATTTAAGTTCATTATTTCAATATTGGAATCAATTTCTTGAAATATGCATTTCCTTTAATTTTATAATTTTGATTATAGTTTTCGATCAATAAATAATTATATCAACGTCTTATATTAAATTATTAATTATTAATTAAATCAACGTCTTATGTCCTTCGCAGCCCTACCTTGTTTGCCGTTGAGTTTCTTTGAGTCTTTTCTTGTTTTTTTGTGATTTTTGGTATATTTTTTAATTTGATTTTTAGTATAAAAATATTTTTTATTTGGTTTCTTTTGAGTTTTCAGTTAACTGTGGCGGCGAGATATTGAAATTTGAGTAGTTGATCGGACTCTATGAAAACGGCCTTATTGCGATTAAGGCATATGAAATCCTGGACGACGCAGGCAGTTGAATGCCTAAAATTATTATTTGGTTTGAAGCTAAATAATAAGAAGTAATTAGAATCAAAAAAATAGAAATATTGAAGATTTAAAAGTTAATTCATTTGCTGCGTACCTTTCAGGCATGCGTGCATGGAGATCAGTGCGAGCCACCTTCTCGCCCAAGTAGGGACAGACGACGTCACGCTCGAAGTTGAACTTGGCGTAAAAATCAAAGAAGTTAATCAAGTTTTCCCGAACGTTGTGCTTGTCTACAGGAAGTTGGACCATATTGAACTCGGCGAGGCTACGTTTCTTGAATCTCACTTTCCATGCTACCAATCAATATATATCCATACATACACACACATATACATATATATATACACATATATATACATATCTAAATAAATTACTAAGTTGGGAATTACTTACGCCCGATGTAGGAGGTTGTGTTAAGTTGAAACTTGCTTGTACCGGGCAGAAGGTTGCGATGTTGCAAGAAGAAAAATACCATCAGGATAATGACATGACTACGAAACTCGCTGGACAGCTTAATGTTATCAATCCAACTCCGTAAGTAAAGAGTCATGTAGCGAGCTAATAAAATTGTAAATAAATTGTGAATTGTGAATTAAATGAATAAATTATTCATTCAAAGGCTTGTGTACCTATGGGCTGCAGCTTAAAGAGATAAATTACCATCAGATTTTGGCTATAGGTAACGCTGCTCCTGAAGCTTATGTCACAGATCTGACCAGTCTTTCTCATGATCCGTAAAAGAGGTATTCGACCCCCGTGGCTGACCATAATGGTCCAATCAAGACGTCTTTTAAAATGCTTCGCCATTAATTTTTGCCATTTGACTAGCGGCAAGCATTTCCCTTCGGCGGACTCATAAAATTTATTATCTGGATCAACGAAATTAAGGAAGGAAATGGAAGTCATTTTTATTAATTGTCACATTAATGGCACTCACTTATATCAACGTATAAATCAATGTCTGAGGATTTCTGTGCCACGCCCAATATACGCGATCCAAAGGGATACACGTCGAATCTATCGTTTACGAACAGCTTTTCCAATATACCTTTAATTTCATATTGAATGAATTCGTCCTGCTTTTGCATCTTATTGGCAATATCCACCGAATCTTGAAGGACATCCCAGAATTTACTCGAGCCTGACAGAAATCCGCAATAAAATTTTATTTATTTTAAAATTTTAAAAAATATTTTCCAACTTACTCAGAGACATTTTTTCCAACTCACGTCAAATGTCAGAGAGAAAAAAAAGCTACTAGTGGGAAAACTCACACTACTTGCAAGTAACTTCAAAAGAAGTGAGTACATTTAAATCGATAGTAATCGAAAGTAAGTGCTTAAATCGATAGCCGATCATATGTCATCGGACTTTATGCTGAAGCAAAGATTCACAAATAAATGAATCATCCCCGTAAATTGAATAAAATTTACCTTTGACTCCTTTATGACCCGCCTTTAACTCGCGCTTTCATCAATTGAAACGATCTTTAATGCATTCAGGTATGCTAATTAAGTGTGACCAGATTCTTTCAATTTTGATAATTGTTTGAAATAAACTGCAATATTTTATGTTAATATAAAGTTATATGTTTTTATATTTTAAATATATAATATATAAAATATAGCATTCATCTTCGCCTTCAAGTTAGTCAAGGTTTCCCACTTTCAATTTTAATTTCAAAACTAATGATTATAATTAATAAAATACAATAAATAAATATAAATAATTATGTGTTTTATATTGAAAGTATAACAGCAAATGCATATATGAAATTTATTTTAAATTTTAAATTTATTATAATAGTAAAATTATTAAATAATCCTCATACGGCTATACGGAGTTTGGTCTCCATTTAAATAAAGTCAAAAATAAACAAAAAAAAATAAATATAATTAAAAATTAATAAGTTTTTCAAAAATAGAATTTAAACATTATTTTCATGAATTTCCACTTAAAAAAATATTATAAAATATTACAAAAAACAATTCAAAATATTTTATAAACAAAAATAAATAAATATAAATACTAATAATTAATTTAATATTAATATTAAATGAATATCGATTCTATTCCAGATTTCATATTGACAAATGTCAACTATTTTAAATTGTCAAAAATGAGGATTTTTATTTTTTATTTTTTATATTTTATGTATTCTCATTCTTCATCTTTGTTTGCTTGTTATTGTTCAAGTTTATAAAAGCATATTAAATAATTAAAATAATTATTTTTTATAAAAAATAATATATAATTTAAATAAATATTATTAAATAGTAAAAAATAAATATACCCGTCCACATCCACGGGATAGGCATAAGTTTAATAGCTGCGAGCCCGGAGCTTGCCTAAAGTAAATAATTGGTTGAGAGTTTAACTAATAAAAACGTGCGTATAGCGACGAGATTTGAATGCTATAAGCTAATAAGATGAGGATGAGAGGAGTGAGAGAGGGGTCATGCGATAGAAAGAGATAGCGCCGTCGCGTTGATAAGAAATTCACCTAATGCGATGATTACAAATTTTAAGAGCTCGATTTTTTTTTCGCTGCATTCAGTCTAAAAAGTTGAGCCAAACGGGAGCCACAGCATCTTTTCTATCCCCCCTCAAATGGTTGTCGAGAAAGTTATATTGGCCTACTCCGGGGGCCTGGACACGAGCTGCATACTGAAGTGGCTGCTGGAGAAGGGGTATGAGGTGATTTGCGTGCTGGCAGATGTCGGGCAGCAGGAAAACTTTGAGGCAGCGCGTCAAAAAGCGCTTAAGATTGGTGCTAAGGAGGTAAGAGCATGAGAAAGAGGAAGATGGTAGGAGCGAGGGAGGGGGTGAGGGATGGGGAGGGGGTTAATGTTTAATCGCTTTGCAAATATTCAAATTATTATCTAAACTTGATGTGTGCTCGCAGGTGATTGTGGCAGATGTTAAAGCTCAGTTCGTGGAGCACTACATTTGGCCAGCCATCCAAATGGGCCTTATCTATGAGGAGCGTTATCTCTTGGGCACCTCCCTGGCCCGGCCCTGTATCAGTGTCGCTCTAATAGAGGCTGCAAAGCGGTTTGGTGCTTCATATGTGGCGCACGGGGCCACAGGCAAGGGCAATGATCAGGTGCGCTTCGAGCTCTGCGCCATGGCCTTGCAGCCAAACCTGAAGGTGAATCAATTAAGGTTTTCAATTTAATTTCTGTTGTAATGCAAAGTATATCCTTTCGTTTAGATAATCGCACCGTGGCGCGACGTGGAGTTCTGTAAAAGTTTTCAGGGGCGACAGGATCTAATTGCCTATGCCCAAACGCATGGAATCGAGGTGACTGCCAAGCCTGCTACTCCCTGGAGCACAGATGCCAACATACTGCACATCAGCTATGAGTCGGGGGTTCTTGAGGATCCCAACACCGTGGCGCCCAGTAATCTTTACGAGCTGACGCTTGATCCTGTCACACAGGCGCCGCACACTCCTTGCCGCGTGCGCATTCACTTTGAACACGGCCTGCCCACCGCTGTTGAGGATCTGGCCAGCAATCGTACATACAACTCTCCATTGGATATCCTTGTGTTCCTCAACGATTTGGGCGGCACCTATGGCATAGGAAGAATCGACATTGTGGAGAACCGCTATGTAGGCCTCAAGTCTCGCGGTGTCTATGAAACACCCGGCGGAACCATACTGTATACGGCGCATCAGGACCTCGAAGTATTTGCTCTTGATCGCGAAGTGTTGCGTACCAAGCAGATCCTGCGCGATCGCATGTCCGACTATGTGTATAATGGATTCTGGTTTAGCCCCGAGGCTGCCTATGTCCGACGCTGCATTCAGCTGTCCCAGGAACATGTCACCGGACAGGTGACCATAGAACTGCTACCAGGACACTGCCGGGCCATTGCTCGCAAGTCCTGTTCAAAAATGGGTGCCCTCTACAACCAGCAGCTTGTCTCGATGGACGAGCACGGAGGCTACGTACCGCAGGACGCTGGGGGCTTCATAGCAATCAATGCTGTGCGGATTCGTGAGTACAGCCGTGCCTTTGGTCCCTATGAGGTTGAAGGGGAGGTGACAAAACTGTAACTTAACTTTTTTTTTTATCATGAATTTAAAACTAAAAATTAAAGATTAATTATTTTTTGTAATGATTTTAAATATAAATATTAAAAGAGTTTCTCTTTTTGAAAATATATTTCACTTAACGGGAATTCATTTATTTCGACAAATAATTGATATTAATTGTTGTTGGTTTATTTTATAGAGGTTAGAGATTTATTAGTTATTTTTATTACAGGAACATTAAACCCTTTGGCTAGGTCAAAGGTCAGAATCTTCATGAATTTTTCTACTTATGAATAAATACTAATATTTTTGTGTTTTCCTGTATTTGACATTATTATTATTTATAATTTTTAAAATTTTATTTTATACTTTCATTACTTTTATTTTTTTTTTATATTTATTATTTTTAATTGATGCATATATTTTTAAATTATTATTTAATTTATTTAATTTTATTTTTTATTATATGATTTTATTTATAATTTTTTTTTATTGGTTTTATTTTAATTTTATTAAGTTGTTTTTACTATTTCTTTAATTGCAAGAGGACTGAAGAAATTGTATAAGTGTCTTAGTTGCAGATTTTATAAAGGATATATAAGGATAAGCCCCATTCGAATATATCCCGTTCATATATTCCAGAAAGAAAAATAAAATTAAATTAAATTCAGTATTCCGATATAAATTTATATATATAATAATATTTTATTATAAGATTACATTTGAAATAAAAATTTTGTGATAAACAAAAAAAAATTAAATTTTAGAATTTGGATTAATTTTTTAATATTTTTTTAAACTGTTATTATCTATTATAATTTAATTATATTATTTATTTATTAACTATTTATTTATTATATAGTGAGTATTATTTTTATAGTTTTTATTATATAAATTATTATTTGTATTGGTATTATTTTTTAAATATATTATAAGTATTATTTATATGTGTATCTTTATTCAAAAATGTTCACTTGTCTATCTAATTTGGTTCTCTCATTTACAGGACATTCCCAAGTCGAGTTCGTGGCTGCCCTTCGATTTTGGAACGCGTTGATTTAATAAATTTCTGCGCCAATGAAAATCCTTAGAGACAATAACTGTTATAGGAATATTATTATTATATATAAATAAATATAATTTATATATAAATTGAATCTGCATGTCTTTCTACCTATTTCTATGTATGTGTTGGCATATGTGCTTGTGTGTGTGTGTATGTGAATGTGTGCTTATGGGAATATCAAACATGTACGCAATGTAAGATGTGTGCAATTACATTAATCTTATTTCCGCATTGGCCAAATAGACAAGGACTGACTAGGACAAGGAGCTTATTGCCCAATAATACAAAAGGTATACACATACAAAAACCTATACATACATGCACATATACATATGCACATACATATTTATACTTATGTATTTCTGTTGGTAGTGCGAGGTTTTTGCTTATTTGCAGTGGCAACAATTTCGAAAACTAATATTATTAATGTAAATAAAGCTGAAAGAAACTCAAGAGTCACTCTGAGTGTCCTTTCAATGTGTACGTGTATGCATGTGAGCATATGCGTGTGTGTGTGTGTGTGTGTGTGCATGTACATACAAATATATTCGTTTACTCAATGACAATTGCTGGCCATACACATTGAAAGATAGTCGGACGTTATAAGTTCTTTCGAAAACAGAGAAGTCCTTTATGGGAAACTACGAACATTAAATGCTCTAAGAAGCACACGAAGGACCTTTTCAAATATGCAATGCACCAACAATCCTGTATATATTTTTCAGCATTGCCCTTCAATTCGAAAAGAGTTTTATTAAAATATTTTCAAGAAAATAAAAAAAAATATTTCTCAATGTAATAATTGCTGAAATTTGATTGTTCCTTTTTATAAACAAGGATATAGACATAGATTGGTCTGTGTCCTCGGGATACACTTTGTTGTAGAACTAATTTCGAGGCTCGATTGGAGCGCGTGCACTTGTTTGTATTCAAATTGTTGGCATTGGCCAGAAGCGTGGGTGGGCGATTGTGTGGAACTGATGGGAGCTGCGACTGGGCGTGTGGCTGGTGTTTGGTCGGGGCCTGTGGACAGCAGTGGGGGGCGAAGCTGAGGGGGAAGGATGACAGTGTATCGATGTTGCGAACATGTTTATTGGATGTATGCATACAAAGTTTTAGTCAAAGGCCCAACCTCAGTGACCAGCTCCAAAAGCAAACTGTTTGCATTCTGGACCTGCAAATTCATCCATCCATCCGTCCGTCCATCCGTCCGTCCGTCCATTTATCCATCCGTTCATCCATCCATCCATGCGCTTGTCCATTCATCCATTTATCCATCCATCAGTTTCATGACAGCGCATTTTTCTTCTTCTTCTTGCCGCTGGTTTTTTTCAGGCTCTGGCACACGATCAGACGCCGTTGACATTTCAACTTTGTGTTAAATATTACAACAAAAATGAAAACAAAAATGAAAACAAAAATGAAAACAAAAATAAAAACAAAAACAAAAACAAAAAAAAAACAAAAAACGAAGCAGCAAGAAAAGGAAAAGGGTGAAAAAAATATACCGAAGAGATGTAAAGGCTTTTGATACAAATAGACGAGGGCAAGGATGAGGGCAAGGACGAGGGCACAAAAAGCGGAGTTCGTCCCGCATAAATGTTGAAAAAGTTAAGCGTTCGGCTTTGCGGGATTATTTGCGAGTTTGAAGGGATGTTGGTATCCTTTTGGGCCATCCGCGTACAGGACATAAAGTGCAGTGCGGTGCTATGGCATGGATTTCTAGCTCTTTGCTCTCTCTCCCTTCACCGCTCCTCTTAACACACACAGTCCTTTTGAGAAGCGCTTAACTTTTATTGAATTTAATAAATTGAATCAAGGATTAACTTTTATCAAAGTGTTAGGTACAATTACAGGATGTTCCGGCTGTGATTACAAGTGCCTTTAAGCGAGTGAAGACTGTAAGCGAATTTTATTTGGATACACATCTATTTATACGTGACATGCGAGTGGCTGCCCCGCAGGATTGCTTTTGCCGTTGGTACGTGATGATAATATCCTTTGTAATAATTTATTTTATTAAAACTTGATTTATTTTTTGAACTGGTAAAGGATATTTGGCCAATTTAATTCATACAATAAGCGAGAAGTGGCAACATCTGCAGGCAAAGGCAAAGGCAAAGGATCCTAGATCCCAGTTTTTGTTTCAAAATACGTTGGATGATAAAATAGAAGTTCTCGTAATTGCAAAGCGCGTTGCTTGCTCCTTCGCCATCCTCGCATCGTCCTTGGCTGTCAGGCTTGGCAACTAGTAACAATTTATGCCCAGCAGGAAAGCAGCGGGCACTGTGAGCACTGTGGATATTGAGGTGGAGGACAACGCCCAATACTTCAGCAAACATAAATTTATTTATGAGCATGTGGCGTGGCATGCCGCCCACGCCCATGCCCACGCCCCCGCCCCCGAACCAACACCCGCCTTCGCCCACGTCGCTGCCTTTGACTGTGCCTGTGCCAGCCACGTCCTTGCCGTTCTCCCACTTGGTTCCTTTGGCTTCCTTTGGGTTCGGTTTCAGATCTGCGGGGGCAGAACGCTTGGTCACCGTCTCTCATCGCCTCGTCGCTGCTTCCGCCGCGCTTACAAATTGTTTGAGGGCGAATTTTAATTATTCTTCATTGTTTTGATAGCAACGCGTGCTGCTGCTCCTTGCTCCTGGCTCCTGGCTCCTGGCTCCTAGCTCCTAGTTCCCCATTTCTAGCTTCCTGCCCGCCCTCGGCTGGGTGGTTCCTTCAAAAAGGTGCGGGCGGTGGTGTCAACGCAGCTGCAAGTGAGTGCGTTGAGTGGGTTGAGTGGGTTGAGTGGTTTGGGTGGTCTGGGTGGGTGGTACACGGCTGCATAGTGTTGCCAGTCGTCTGACTGCCACTGCCCGCAGCAATGACAACAAAAGCGCCACTGCCAGGGTCTGACCCTCGCACTCGTTCATTTGGATTTGGATTTGCCTTTGGCTGTGGCTCTGGATATGGTTCCAGCTCTGGTCCTGGCTGCGTTCCTTGTCCCTTACCTCGCCCGCTGACAAGTGCGCTCTAAGGATCTTAGGATCTTGGCTACAATTGGTGACCCAGTAGCAAAAACAATTATCCCTTTGTCATGGCCAAAGCTCATCCTTTGCTCTTTGTTTATACAAGTCCATGAAAGTGGATGCTTCACAGCTGTGAAAAGGTAAGTCCGAGACTCCTTTCATTTTCACAATAAATACAATGGAATCCTAGATCCGATTAGATCCGAGTCTCGTCCAAGTGGCATTTCAGTGAGTGATGCTTGAAATAGATCAAAATATTTACGAGTTATAAATTTGAGTTGGCAGGAGAAATCAGATAAAATAACGGGGAATGTCTTTAAGATATCCTTTAAAAGGATTTATTTATTAAATGTAAAAATATATATAATAAATATAAATAACAAATAAGGATATTCCATAGTTAATGCCTTAATATTTATAAATTTGAGTTGGCAGGAGAAATCAGATAGAATAGCTCAGAGGCTTAGACGGGGAATGTCTTTAAGATATCCTTTAAAAGGATTTATTTATTAAATGTATAAATATATAGAATAAATATAAATAATAAATAAGGATATTCCATGGTTAATACCTTAATATTTATTTCATATTGGCGTATAAATAATTTTAAAATTTGTATTGTATTTTCTTCTTTAATTATCTAATTCTTTTGAGCAGAGATTAAATTAATAATTAATTATAAAAATAATATTAATTAATTGCCTCTTCAGCTTGGAAAATAATTGAATATTTATTAGTGAGAAGTATTCCGGAATTATTGCTCCCGGCATCCTCATTGCTTTTTCTATAATTAAATGCAGACAAACTTATAACCAGGTCATTTCCGCACCCCCTCCCCCGTACTTCCCTTTCCTTTCCCTTCTCCCCCTCCCTTCCTCTTATGCTGCCTAAGAAACTTAACTTTTCAATGAATTTTTATAAATTGCTTTTTAAATTATTACACTTGCCGCCAGCTGCCAAGCAAATTTTGGCCTGGTCGCAGCTGCAACTAACGCAACTTGCAAACTGCTTCTCGTCCTGGAAGTGATTGGTCCTTGTGGTCGGTGATTTTAATTAATTTGTCAACTATAACTGCCTCAGGTGAGCAATTTCCCCCCAGCTATCATTCCACTTCATTCTCAGTTTCTTATGCTTCGCCCCTAATTTTATTTATTTTTTTTTTATTTATTTTTTTAAACTTAACTTAAAACTTAAGTAAACTGCTTTTCCTTTTAATCCATTAAATCAGCGAAGGAACAGAAAACAGGGACAGACAGGACACGAAAATGCATGCAGAAGCTTCTACGAGGTTCGGAGCAAGTTTTCTTTTAAATACGTTAAGAGTAGCACAAAGTTTTCAATCCTCTCCGAAAGTTACTTCAAATAAAAAAAAATCTCCACCTTCCCAACAAAAATTTAAGGAATAATCTTAAGTTCCTTTTAAATAAAATTGGCAAAAGTTGCATGTCCTTTTTCTCAGTGTGGGGAATTATATTAAGCAAGCTTTCTTTTTTATGTCATTCACATATTACAGCTATTTGAACCACTCTTACTACTATATTATCTACTACTATACTATCTATACTATACTATACTATCTATTACTATATTATATACTACTATAATATTTACTACTATAATATTTACTACTATAACATCTACTATTATTTTAATTTTTTCCTGGTAAACGTATCAATTAAAAATATTTTACTACTATAATATCTACTACTATTATCTACTACTTTTTCCTGATAAACGTATTAATTATACATGTTTAAGTTAAGTAATTTTTTTAGTTATTTACGAAAGTTTTTCTGTCACTCATAAAATTTGACACCTTTCCCAGGAGATTTTAATTAATTAACTGAATTTTCTCTTAAGCCAAAACGTAAGGTACATCCTTTATACATGAGATGCTACTTCATCTCATTCTGAGTACATATCTATCTGTTTTTCCTAGTACTAAAGTTTCTACTACTAATCCCCAATTATTAATTCATCATTTCCCAACTTTAAAAATAGTAAATAGTTTTCCAACTTTTCCGAAAGTTTCCCAAAGCCATTTTTAAGCTTAGAACTTTGAGAACAAAATTTAGGGAGTAAAAAAAGTTTTTCTATTTAATATTTGGAGGCCTTGAAAGTCCTTTTGTTGCTGTAAAAATAAATGTATGATTTCATTCTATTAAAATATCTACAACATTTCCACAACACTTAAAACTCAATAAATACTACTATTATCTACTACTCTTTCTGTTTAAATTTATACTTGGACACATCTGAAGGAAGCAAAAAGCTTTAAGTTATTTAATTAATAAAATTAATTAATTTATTAAAAATAAAATAAATTTTACATCTTTACAAGGATAATTTCTGAGTAATATTTAAAGGAATTAAATATCCTTTTTTACTGTGTCTATTTTAAATACTTTTTCTGCTATATAATTAGTGCATCTTCACTACTACTTTAGTGTTTAATTATTTCCAATAATTAAGATTAAATTAATAAATGGATATATTTAATTTTCCTCCTATTAAAATTTCTATTACCTAATTACTTACTAATGTGTTTAAATGCTACTACTACACATTCTACTACTTAAAATCTAAATATCTTCTTTTAATACATAGGAATATTATTAAACTGTTGTCTCTACAATTTCTACTACTAAATTTAATACTTATATGAATACATCTAAAAACTACTCCTTCAGCTATTCTTATTTATCTTTGGATTATACTACTTCTACTACCTAATTTAATACTTATGTGAGTATTCAACTGCTTCTACTACTATTTGCACTACTTAAGTACAAACTCCCATAAAGCTTCTCCTTTAGCTGTTCCTCTTTATCTAGGGATTATACTACTTCTACTTGGGATTACATCTTCGAATTTGCTCCCATAGTTTTTGCTACTCAACTGTTGCTACTACAGTTTCTACTACTCTCTTAATTAACTGCTGCTGTTGTCCTTTTTCAGAGTGTATTTATCGAATGTTGAGTTTGGGTACATTCAAAGCTATCAAACGATTCAAATGCTGGCCGAGACCTTTTGACCAAATTGGGAGCATTGAGTTTGCCACTTGAATGCAATCAGACTCGGAGATGGTTTAACTTTTGTTTATGTTCGGATAAAGTTTTGGAATTTTATTTATAAAAATGTATTTATTTTTTTATTATTCCTTTTGCCATGTAAATGCCCCCAGGATGTGTCCGAGGAAGTCCGAGGAGCAACTGGTTGCTGGGAGCAACTGCAGCAGATCCGATGAAAAATTAAGTAGATAAGTAAATTCCTAGCAAAAAGTTACTATCTATTCGTGCAGCTGGACATGGGCTGTTGGCTTTCCCCTCTGTGTGTGGGTGTGGGTGGGGCAGTGGGTGGGGCAGTGGCAGTGGGTGTGGCAGCTGGAGGGCGGATGCTGTTGTTGCCATTGCTGTGGCAACTCTGCGGAACGTGGCAGATTATGCTGTATTATCACCTGTAATTCCTTATTGGCAATCAAAACTTTGCTAGACATCCTGACCAGGATATAACGTTCGCGGGATGGAGGACACGCTGTTGTTGTTGTTATTGTTGTTGTTGTTGCCTTTGCAATATCGCATTTTCTGCTTTCAATAAAAAGCAAAATCTGCGCATGCAGTGAAACTTTTAATTTTATTGCTAAACTTGGCGAGTTTTTAACACGCGCCCCAGTTGAGTGGACATGCGAAATGGGGATTACCCACCCTCCCCCTGACCATCCTTCTACCTTCTCTCCGTCTTCTCTCCTTCCTCTCTTCATCCCCGTCTTCCATCCGCGTTCGTTCATAAAACGTGTTTAGCGACTTTGTAAGTAATCGAAAAGTTTGAAGCTATTTTACAGTTTCAATCGTGGCAAAGATACTTTCGATACTTTCGATACTTTCAATACTTTCGATTGTTTCGATAATTTCGATAGTTTTGAACGTTTTGATAGTTACGATTGGAAATTCTAAAGCCGAAACAATTGTATTGCGCTTAAAATTACTTGTGATAATTATTTGAAATTAATTAATTTATGTTAATGGCAGGTAAAGCACTGTGTGAGTCAGGACATACATTTTCATATCCTTCAAAGTTCCGTTTTGTTTTTGTTTTTCCTTCTTGCACTCAGCTTTTTCTTTTTACTCTCCCACCCTTTGTTGTTGCTATCTACTAATTAAGTGGGTGGAGGAAGAAGACGAGAAAATATGAAATATAAACTTTTACAAATGACTCGACAAAGCAGGTCCTTGCCATAAGTGGGTGAGTCCTGCCGCTGTGAGCAGTCGCCAGCTTCTTACTCCTCGTGCTGCTTCCTTTTGTTTTGTGGCACTGAAATTAAAACTAAGCACTTCAGAGCACACACAACACTCCTAAGGAGCAGGGCTCAAGGTGTGGGCTGTGGTTGAGTGGTTGCGGGGTGGGGTGTGGGGGTGGTGTATGACTGTTGGCCTGGCTAAAAGCATAGCTTGTTGCTTGTTCTTGGCCAAACCAGAAATGTGCTTCAAAAATCGTAAAATTGAAATTATAATTGCAGCTGCAACTGATTCGAAATTTCTTTGTTTTCCACTTCTCTTTCCAATGGCCCAAGGGAACGATTTCAGGACGAGGCCGAAGGACAATACTGATGGGGGGATGGTGGAGTGGAGAAGATGGGTTCTACTGCATAAGTGGCTGTTACTTTCACATGCAATGGGAAAAGAAGTCAGCCAGGGAAATGGGGGAAAATGGGTAAGTGGGGGTGTGGGGAAACGAGTGGTGTGTAAATGGGGAAAGGACTAATTGGTGGAACGGGTGAAGGGGTAAACGGGCCGAGGGGTAACCGAGCGATGAGGTAACTGGGTAAATGGGTAAACGGCAGCAATCGACACCCTTCGTTTCTTTTGTCCACTTTTGTTTTTGGCTTTGTGTCTTGTGTTTTGTATCTTGTTTCCTACGTCCATCTTCTGTCTGTTGTCTGTTGTCTTCTGTCTGTTGTCTTCTGTCTTCTGTCTGTTGTCTTCTGTCTTCTGTCTTCTGTCTGTTGTCTTCTGTCCATTTTCTGTTGTCTTCTATCCTCTTTCTGTTGTCTTCTAACTTCTATCTGCTGTCTACTGTCTGTTGTCCGTCCAAAGATGTTCTAATTACGATCTCAGCTCGGTGAATACTCGAAGTGCTTGTCAAATAATAATTACTCAGGAAAAGAGTTTTTACAGTTATATAAAATAAAATCCGTGCGCATTTTCCCAGCTTTCCTTTTCCGTTTTCACTTCTTTTTCTTTTATTTCCCATATAGTTTTGGGGGAGACATTTTTGGTCCTTTGGAAGCAGCGTGAGCCCCGCTTAAGCTGCGATTAATGTTACTGGACGAGACGTGGCGCCAGTGCAGTGGCTGCAAATACGGATATGTGGATACAGGAATATGCGAATATATGCGGATATGCGGATGCAGTAGTTCACGAATATGTGGATATGCGGAAACAGGAGTTCGGGAATATGTGGATATGCGGATACAGGAATAAGCGAACATGTCGATATGCGGATATGCGGATACTGGAGTTTGCGAATATGTGGCTATGCGGATATTCTGATATAGAAATACGCGAATATACGGATGTGCGGATAAAGGAGATCGGGAATATGTTGCTGTGCGGATATGCGGATACAGAAGTTCGGGAATATGTTACTGTGCGGATATGCGGATGTGCGAATACGTGGCTCGTGGCTGTACAACTTTGTGGCATGCTCCTGTATGTGCGTAAGCCCGAATCCCTGCCAAGTGCATGTGCCACGCCGGATGCAGTGACATTTGGGAAGCGCATGGGAATTTTTAACATTTGAACAGACACAAAGCACAACATTGGGAATTCGCCCCGATGGCATTTTGTTTGTTCTCCAAGCTCCAAATTGTTTTCCCCGAATTGGTCAGGATATTTTGTTGTGTTGTGTGTCACAATTTTTTTTTTTTTTTTAATTTTTTCAAGTCACTTGTGTTGCCACATTTTTTACTAAATATTCCAAAATTTTGCTAGTTCTTAGTTACAATTGAGTCCTGAATCTAAACTATATCCTGCGCAGCTCAAGTCGCGTATCCACGATGATTTTGCCAGGCGATAAACGTAGCTGTGATTTTCCAGGATCTCAGTTGCATTTTAGTTTATTTTTTGCCAGAGCGAGAAAATCGATTTTTAATCTATCGACAGGCTCAGCCACACACATCATAAGTGCCTGAGGTACGAGTGTGGGAAGTATCGGAAAATTGTTTCCTTAACCTTAGCCACGATTTGGGTAGCATTGGTGGATCCTTCTTTGTCTTGTGGCAAATGTTGGGAAATTGGAAATTATTTTTAAGCACGAGGTGGCTGTAAATTGCACAAAAGCCAATTGCAAGCATTTGAAAATTGTTTTGTGTACGCAGCAGCAACACGAGAGGCAGCAACAGGAGGGGCAGCAACACGGGCGGCAGCAACAGGATAGGTGCACCCATTGGGGTTTCCAGGATAAACATAAAACAGTGGAATATACAGAGAGTAGACAGGCATTGGGATAGTAAAATATACGAAGGATGTTGCCTCACACGCACACACAGACAGCCAGACAGACAGACAGACAGAAGTTCGGGCTTATTGGGGAGATGCAACTGCAACGGCAACGGCAACGGCAACTGCAGCAGTGGCTGTGGCAATGTATTTGGATTCCTAGAAATGGCAGAGAATGTAAGAATGTGAAGGGTGTGTGTTAAAGTGTGTGTATTTGTGTGTGTGTGTGTGTAAAAGGGAACACACTTGGTGCTGCGGTTTACGGGGAAGTAGAGGTGGCAGCAAAAGTGTTTGTTGTATGCAACTGATTGCAAAGGATTTTATGGTTGCCGTTCATGCAGTTGCTGCTGCTTCAATTGATGTTGTTGTTGTTGTTTCCATTGTTGCTGCTGCTGTTGCTGGCTATGACGATGGCGACAATGCAAAAATACACAGCACAGCAACCGATCGCAAAAGGCAGGGGGGCAGCAGCTGTTGAAAGCGCCCTTAAGTGCAGTCAGTTGCCAGGCAAAGGGATGATGTACGGGGTACGGGGATGGGGATAGGTTCGGGGGGAGTGGGAAGTGGGTTGGGACGTAGATGGGGATTGCTTGTTGCCACATAAGGTGTCGTTGCAGTGGCAAAACATGAGCCCATGACAACAGCAGCAACAGCTTCAGCTTCGGCCCCAGCTTTAGTTGCCCCAACAGCAGCAGCAATGCTAACAATAACAACAACATTAGGAAGAGCAACACCAGCAGCAGCAACACCAGCAGCAGCAACACCAGCAGCAGCAGCAACTGCAACAACTGCAGCATTAGAAGTTGAAGTAGCAGTAAAATGCCAACATCAGCATTACATGCGGCAATTGCTGCTGCGGATTTGCAGTTTAATGTCGATGCCATCGTATTGGAAGCGGAGATGGAAACGCACGTGCAGCAGGCGATGGCATTGGTCATGGAGATGGTCATGGCAACGGCAAAGGCGATGGAAAAGGCAGCGGCAACGGCGATGGCAAAGGCGATGGAAAAGGCAACGGCAACGGCGATGGCAAAGGCAATGCCGATGAAGATGGAAAGATGGAAGGTACGAAGGATGTATGGGAATAGGAGAGTCCATGTTATGGTGTGGTTTTTCCATTGTCAACAGGAACTGTGTTGGATTCCTGATTAGCGTACCAATTGGCAAGGCGTTCGTTTGCAGTGGCAGCTGCAGTTTTGCTACCTCGAGGGTGTCCTGGGCGCAAATGACCTGCAACCCCAAAGCCGGAGGCCACCTGCCGCAAGAGTGCCACATTGTGAGCTGCAGAAAATGTGTAACATTGTGGGAATTTATTTTCAACTTTAAGAAGGGGCACTACACACATTTAATCATCAAGTTTTTTTATCCTTGCTGAATGAATAAACGTATCCTTTACCCAGACCAACTCTTTGGTTACATAAGAAAAGTAGCGGAATATCCGAATACTTCACGTGCCTGAAATGAATTCCGATTTAGTCCTTTGAATGCACATCCATCCATTGTTGTGGACCAACTAGAGTACTCACTCCTTTTCCTCTTCCTCTTCCTTTCCCTTTTCCACCTCCTGCCACTCCTTCGCTTGTACGTGCTCTACCCCTACCTCCCTCCATTCCTTATCAAACGCATTGATTTGATTTCAAAAGCTTGCAGCATTTACATTTGCCCGCTCATCGCTTCGCTTGACTGTCTGCTCGTTAACAGAAGATACTTACACATGTACACGTGTATCTTAAGGATACTCGCCGGCATTCGCCTTACGTGCGAGCTGGCGGCTGGGCGGCTGGGTGGGTGCGCAGGCGGGTAGGCGGGTAGAACCGTTAGCTGGCTCGTTGTGCCACGTTTCTTATTTTCTTTTGCTTGGTTAGATTTAAATGCCAAAATTTCCATGCTGCACACACACACACACACACATCCACAACATCCCCACTACCACACCCACTCCCACAAACAGCCCCAAGGACATATGCACGGCATTGTATCCAGCGGCGCAGCGTTACGACTCGATTCGATCCAATCCAAACCAAGACAAGCCAATGCTATGGGATGTTAGTGTGTGTGTGTGTGTGTGCGTGTGTGTGTGAGTCTCTTGTTTGAATTGCGGGGAACACGTGAAGGTGTAATCACTTGTACTTAATATGCAGATGATGACAATGTGACAATCAAAATGATTCCAGGTCGCTTGATACTTCGTCTCCACAGTGGCACACTCTATGTGTCTATGTGTACGTGCGTGTGTGTGTGTGTGTGTTTCCGTGTTGGCTGACGTTATGGGAATCTGATTATTATTATCATCGTTAGAAATAATGCCTTACACCCCTTCCACAAGCCCAAGCCCATCACATGCCCTTACCCCCCAAAAACCCAACTCCTTCCTTCTGCCTTTCCTCCTCCCGCCGATCATCCTTTGTGCATGCAAATCGGATTTTCCTGCGCACATTTCCTCCAGGCAGGCAACGCATTAGGCACTTTGAATTCTAAAAAGGCAATTTGTTTTTATTTTATGGATTGAATTGTTTGCTTATGTATATTTCCCAGCACCCGAGCTCTGGATCATTTCCATTTATAGGCAAATTGGTGGCTCCGCGTTGGTCCTTAAAACATTTAAGCCACGAACCTAATTATCTCGCAGCCGTAAACTATTTAAAAGGACACACCTTGGAAGTAAGTGAAGTAAATATTTTTGTTTTTAATTGCATTTAATTTATATGCCAATTAAAAAGTCATGATCAAAAAAGTGCCGCTTGTTTTCCCCACTCAAATTGCATGTGAGTCGCAGGACCTGAGGGTTGCCCGGGTGCAAGTGCTTAACTCCATTTATTTCTTGTTCAGTCATTAGCTACGTTTAATTCTCAGAACACTACGAATCTTAATTCGCTGTATTAAAATTTTGGAATTTTCCTGGTACTTCATAAACTTCATAAACTGAAGGAGCGAACGAAAAAAAAAAAAAAAACAATTCACAAGCCAAAAAGTTGGTCATGGAAAATGAACAACCCGAAACGAATGTGTGTACGTGAGTGAGTGAGTGTGCGTGTGTGTGTGGAGGGGCGGGTGTTTTTGCAACTCAAGAATCCGAATGTGTGAAAATTTGTTGCTCTGCAGGAAAAAAGACGAGGCACCACCATAGACGAGGCATAAAAGCGAAAAAACAGTTGATGAAACTGCAGAAATGCGCGAGCAACAAAAATCTGAAGGCGGCTTAAAATGCAACAGTAGTTTGCGTGTCGATTCAGAAGTGGCAACAGTAACAGCAACAGCAACAGCAACAACAACAACAACAACAACTGTAGTAACTGTAAAAACAACAATTGCAACAGGCAGTAAAAACATCGACCCCCAATAACAGCAAGTGGCAAACTCCTGAAAGCTGCATGTGCGGGGGGGCTGGTCACTGGTCGCTGGTCGCTGGTCCTCGACCCTTCGCTTGGGTGCGCGTTCATCACGTCAAGATTGGCAGTTGGCGGAACGTTGTGTGGTGCCAAGTGGTGGTGGTGGGGGCGTGGGGGGTTGGCATTTCATGTTCATGTTTTGCCCTTTATGGCCTGCAGCGCTTGGTCTGTGGGCAAAGTCGTGTGCGGTGCGCTTTATTTATACCGCCAGGCATTGCCCCTAATGAGACGTGTCGATGACTGACCCATGGAACAGTCAATGGGCAGCTGTCGGGATCCGATTATCCACCGATGGCGATGACGATGACGATGGCGATGCCCGTCGTCTGGGCTGAAATTGTCGCCTGCTTGTAAATACATCAAATTGAATTTACAACCAGTGGGTCGGCGTGTCAGTCCGCACATATATCATATTTGTGTTGCTCATACGCACAGTTGAACGCCAAGGATATTGCTTGTCATGTGTTGTGGCAAGTTGGGTCCTGGCACGGAACCAAGCGCCAGCTACGACAAGCGGTGCCACACAACCGCATACAAATTTTGGTTAACTGTTCAGAAACTGAATGTTTTTAAGCATTTTCCACCATTTTCCCACCTCCCTCTCTCCCTCCCTCTCTCTCTCTCTCTCTCTCTGTCGCTCTGTCGGTCTTCTTGTGGTACTCGTTTCTGGCACTGAAACACGAATTACCACAAATGTGTGCACAACTTTTGGCTCTGTGTCAGAAGCTGTTTTCTATTCAAAAATGTTGTATCTTCCGAGCTGCTGTCCCCCCTTCCCTCCCCCACCCATCACTACTCCACACTCACCACTCACACCGCATATCTCACCCTCTTACCTGCTCAGGATTATTACCCAGGATATTTTTTGGGAACTCCTTAAATTTAAATTCCGTTATAGAATTTAAATTGAATTTAGTTCGTTTTTAAATTTCGGTTAATGGAAAATAATTGGTACAAAGTTTAAACTTCCCGGAAATCACAATTTTAAAAAATTTAATTAAGTACTTTGTTTGTTTTTAATGATAATTAATGTTTTTATAGGCGATGCCCACATATGTTCCGACTTTAATTGCTTTATAAAACCGCAAAACAAATGTTGCGATGCTCACCGAAAATGAGGACATAAAAGAGAGTTAAGCTTGAAGGCGGCACAAACAAGACACAACACAAATTGTGCACACCACACACACTCACACACCACAGGAACAACCAATACACCGCAGACACACCCAGCACACACCCAACACACACACGCAAAGAGAATAACTGACAGGAACATCCCGAAAGGCAATTTTAACTTTTCTGTGTACCTCATAGACAAGACATAAGAGAAGAACATTACAATGTAATGTAGAAAGGACCTATTCCAGACACTTGTGTCCTTTGTGCAGTTGCTTTTAAATAGACTAAGCGCGTACCACAGCTGCCACAGGACACTCTATGAATATTATAAGTCGTAACGCTTCAAATCCATTGAATTGTTTTTAATTTAAATAAAACCGTTTATAATTTTAATACAATTCATCCCAGGACTAAACTAAGCTTAAAACATATAATATTAATCCCTAATATCCTTGATATTCCACAGTTGTTTTTATGCACCGCAATCTATAAATTTTGCCCATTATTTTAAAATTTTAAAATTTGATATGTGTCTTAGTTATGTTTCTTATAAAATCATATCCTTGAGATAATCTTCCCTCATCTCTATGCGAGCCAGAACCAAGTAGTATAAATTACAGTAACAACAGGACACCAAGGACTCCGATTTAGTCATCGTCAGGGAACAGGGTGGCAATATTGGCGCAATAGGCAATCACCGTATTATCGGAGGAGTCGGGAAAGATCTGTCCCAGGAACTCCAAAAGGGCGGGCTGATTTCCGACAACCTCGTTGTACTCCTCGTACGTTATGATCCCATCCTTGTCCAGGTCGAATTTGCTAAACAGGAACTCGCACATGTCCTGCCAAAGACAGGAAAAAAAAATATTTGTTAATTATTTTATTATTAATATTTTATTTAATTTTTATAATTTATTTTATATTATTTTTACAACTATTCCTATTGATTTGATATCGATATTTTATGTAATTTAAAGATATTTAATACTATTTTTATAATTAATTAAATCTCTCATAATTTTGTATAATTTATTCAATTATATTTAATTATAATTATCTTATATTATTTCTTTAATTTTTTTATTTCTTTATTTCATTTTCATTTATAATTATTTAATATTGTTTCTTTAATTAATATTATTTTAACTATTATTATAATTAATTGAATCATTAATAATTTTATATAATTTCTTCAATTATATTTAATTATATTTATTTTATATAATTTCTATAATTTCTTTATAATATTATTTAAATTTATTATTATTTAATATTAATTCTTTAATTAATTTTATTTTTAATAATTTTATATAATTTCTTCAATTATATTTATTTATAATTATTTTGTATTATTATTATTATTATTTATATTTATATTTATTTAATATTATTTCTTTAACTAATTTTATTTTTAATAATGTTATATAATTTCTTTTATTATATTTATCTATTATTTTATTTATTATTATATATTATTTCTTTAAATATTTTTATTTATAATTATTTTATATTAATTCTATAATTATTATTTTTTTTTATTATAATTTTTTTTTACACTTACCGCCTGCAATTCTTTGATTTCGTCGTCATCGTCACCCACAAAGAATTTTTCAATGGCCAGTCCAACCGTCTCCCTGTTAAGTTGGCCTGAAGAAGACGAAGTGTAAACCTAAAGAAGGGATGTCCTTTTTGTATTCATAAGATTTACGTATGGACATCATTCACATACCCGATATGCGAATTGCATGCGCTTCTCCAAGTCCTTGCTGAGGAATACAGTGAAGAGCTTCATCCATGCCTCGGCACTGACGAAGGTCACATCCGATGTGATGTTCAACAGGATGCGTTCTATAATATTCATGTCATAGACCCGAAAGAGGACCAGGAATAAGTTGTACATTTGCTTCTTCTTCATCTGCTTAGCGTTCGGTCCATTCACCTGGACGAACTTGTAATAGAGGAGCAACAAGCAAACGACTTCCTGGTTGCTGAACTCGGTGTTCGCGGTGTACTGCTTGATTAATCCTCCATAGATGGTCAGGAACTTGGTGTTGGCCATGTCGTCCATTGTCGTGTCTATGCGATTCATCTTGGCGGTCCTTGGATTCGATTACTCCACCTACTCAATTATTATTTTATTTAATGTATCCTTTAGTTTTGTATTCTCGGTGTGCAGTGGATGATTTCCCTCTATGCGTGTGTGTGTCCAAACTGTGCGTCATGTAATAATTTTTATTTATTTATTTAGTGTTTAATATTGTGTTAAATTTATTTTGATTTTTCATTGAATGTCTACTATTTTTTATTTAATTTTTTATTGACTATCGTCGATCTCACGAAAGGCTCCCCGTCTATGGAAATGTTTGTCAGAAGTCGAGCTGCCGCCAGTTGAATTGCTGGCGATGCTTTTAAACACAAGTAAAAATATTACTTATACACACATAAATAATTTATCATTTATATGTATTTGTGTGTATAAATATTTAAAATTCTTGACACTCGCAAAACTCGGAAACCTAAACAATTTGTCATACTTAAGAAATCGGAGAGTTGAGTCCGTTAAAATGCCAAATGCAAAATGTATCAATCAAAAATGTACAATAAAAATCCTTTGGCATTGGAATGTGTATGTGTGTGTTTGTATGAGTGTGTGTATCTGAGTGTGTATGGGCCGTAGCTGTAGCTTTGCAGCTGTAAATCCGCTAACTCTCCGTGTTGTCAACTTGCCGACATTAAGGCGCGTGAATCTTTTTTTTATTGTTATGTGACAGAGCGTGAGGGACAAGGGACGAGGGACGAAGGACGATGGATGAAGGGTGAGGGGTGAAGGGTGAGTCGTCGCTGTGTGTCATGTGAGCAGGGGGAAGAGCCAAAGGAGCAGAGAATTCTGTGACATGGGGCATGAGGAATGGGGCATGAGGCATGGGGCATGAGGAGTGGGGCATGAGACATAAGGCATGAGGTATGAGCCATGAGGCAAGGCACATGTGGCATGTGGGGGAGGGCGATGGTGGTGAAGGCGTGTGGCATGGTTGTAAAGCCGCATGTATGACAGCATCTGTGGCATACAATTACAAGAGCCTCTTCAAAAAGAATGCCAGCATTTGTTACCCCAAAAACAAAATGGCCGCCCGCCCATTTTTGTTGATTTTCATGCCTCCCGCCCGTCGCCCGTCGCCCGTCGCTCATCGCTCGGATTATTATATTCGCGTTTCTCATGCGAACAGCTTTAAACATATCCACATTGACGTATTTATTTCAAAAGAAGAAAAAAATAATAAAATGGAACCTCTTACATACACTTGTGCACACACTCGCACACACACACGCACACTCGCACACACACACGCACAATGTGCGAGGACTGATGTATTTTTTATGTCTTTGCTACTTTTTATTGCTTTTAAATTGCGCTCGTTACATATTTGAGGTTACTTCCAAAAATACTTGTAAGCAGGCAAAAGCCAAAGGGGGAAGAACCCTTCACATTTCCCACACCCCCTACACCATTTATAGAGTCATCTCTCTGGGAATGATGTGAGTGTGTTTCACCCCCAACTCTCCATTTCTTAACTGCTTCATCTATTCATCGCCCCATCTCTCTCTCTCTCTCTCTCTCTCTCTCTCTCTCTCTCTCTCTCTTTGTTTTTATATCCATGTTATTTATGTTTCACTGTATCCAACGATTGTTTATGATTATGTTTCCCAGAATTTGAATAACACCCACATTTAAATGCGCGTCAATGGTATCGATGGCATCTGGAAGAGTGTATAGTTACCTCAATCATTATACAATTCATCCATCCAGATGCTGACCCAAGATTCTCACCGCAACGGGGGGGAGTGGGTCCCCGCTTACCTCAGGACCAATAACAAGTGGCTTACCTTTAATTATTCCGTTTTGTGGCCTGCGCCACTTACACTCAACCTAATTACACGGGAAGCACACATATTTATATATATAACAGATATATATATATTATATACATATATACCCGATTCAGTGGCCACATAGCTTGTGGAAATGTCGGTTAAGTAGCTCATTAACTTCCATGGATTGAATGCATTTCATGTGATTGAATCGCATCGCCAAACAATGCGATTCCAATGTACAGCAGGTCCACAATTTTGTGCAGCACAGTGTAGTCCTTAGGGACTGGGCAATTATAGCACGTGTTGTACATTCGTTCGTCCTAACAACTCAATTGCTTTCAAGAAGAGCCGTCACTAATAATGATAGTCCTTCGAATGCTGAACCCAATCTCTTTGTATATCCTTGCCACATATTTAAATTAGCAAATGATATCTGATTCAAGGATACATTAGTAACATATCGAGTAAAAATATATATTTAAAATATTCCTATTAAATAAAAATCAGGAATATATTTCCCATGGATATCCTTTGAGCAGGCAACTGACATCTAACATATTTCATGTAATCCTTTCATTCGACCCTACAGCTAGAGTACCCTTAAAATGGAACTACCCTGTGATTTGCACATTTGAATTGATTACATGGAGGCCACGTACAGGCCCCACCCTCTACACGGTCTCCACTTGATTGACCGCTTCATTTGGTGAGCTTCTATTGCCAGTGAAGGAATTAATTATCGCACATAGAAATCATGCAATGTCTACGCACAGCATTTGCACGGAGGAGTTTCAATGATCCTGGTCCAACCCCAAAGGACTCAGCTGTTGACTTTATGGCGGTACTTGCACCTGCCGCACTCCTGCGGGCGCTGAGTGCATAGTTATGTTCATTATAAGCCGCTTCACTGCGATTTATAGTCCTGGGCCTGCATCCTTGTCCGAGAGCAAGCCCATCCAAGGAGGCGTTGCAATGAGCGAGTGATGAATTGCATTAGAGTGTGTAATTAATTGCAATAATAGAAGGACTAGTGTCCTGGATGTGGGTCATGCCAGAATGTGGGGCTGGATATGTAAGCACAAAAGCCAACTCAGCCATGAACAGGAATAATAATGATTCAGTTACTCATTAAAAAAAATGCTTCAATTCCTCGACTGCTGACCAATTTGGTCCTTGCGTTCCTTGCCTTTCGTTCATCGATCATCACATTAAATGCGCAATCCTTAATTAAACCCTTAACCGTGACAATTGCCTTCCTGTCGCCTGTCGCCTGCCGCCTGCCGTCTGCCGTCTGCCGCCTGTCGCCTGTCGTCTGTCGCCTGCATCCTATCTCCTGTCGCCTGTGTCCAGTCGCCTGTATCCTGTCTACTGCCTCCTTTCTCGGACTGAAAAGACAAACAACTAATTTGGCTCAAGTTACAATGCAAACTGAGCGGAAAAGTCAAACTAAACTTTTCGCAGCACAAATTTTCGATTAAAATTCCAGTTGGCGATTCAATTAAACTCTAATTAAAGGACATTTTTCCGTTCGGCACTCACAGCTTAGGGCTCATAGCTCGAAGTCCTTTGACAGGGCCCTTTGCCTTATCCACTCGCTGCCTCAGTTCTCAGTTCTCAGTTCTTTTTCTCAGTTTAGTTTTTTTCCCATATTTTCTTAGTCTGGCAGCTTGATTTGGGATGCAGTTCCAACTATTCAAAGGACCAAAGCAGGTTTACGGCTCTAAATGGCTGGAAACAGGATAAGGCAAGTCGTGCAGTCGACAAGGAAGCCAGTGTTGAATAATGCCCAGGGGGTGGGGTGTGGGGGTGGGTGATGCGGTGCAGTGAATGTCATGAGGTAAAACAAAATCAAAGGCAAGCATTTTTTTTGCAGCAGTTTCCTTTCAGTTAAGTCCTTTGGCCTGCCTCCTTCCACGCTCCACTAACAAATGCGAATGGGTTAATTTTTTCCCCTTCAAAGTTGGGCCTGGGCCTGGCCCAGAGCCTGGGAATTTGCATTCCTTTACCTTGCACAGGGATATGCAAATATTTGTCTCCTGCTTAGGCGACTCACTTTGTGGGGGGAATTTTGAGGAGTGACTAAAAAAAACATGTTTAAAGTTGACAAAACAAAAGTCTTTAATATTGACTGAAGCTCAAAAGGAAGCAGCTGTTAAATTATCCTTTAATTAAAACAAAAAGGATGAGCAGGAGCCAAGCCTGAGACGTGACCGGCAAAATCTTCGATTTAATCGCGAAATTTAAGTCATTTGAGTTGGGAAAGTTTCAGTTTTTGTTGTTGGTGCCAATCAATTGTCCGGTGCTTGAAGGATGTCAAAATCACTTGCGCATTATAATTATCCAGCCGCATAGTTTACAAGGATAAATCCCACCGCTCATTGATGCTTGACACTGGAAGGCAAGTCACGAAGTTGCGAAGCGCTGAGCTGCTGCATCATTTTCCGGCTGCATGGGTAACCAAAGAGCCGCAGTGACAGGGTTGTCATGGGCAGCCGAGTACAAAATATCGAACGACAGGATGTTGGTAAAGTCCTTAATTGCATATCTCTCTAATTACGAAAGTTTTCGCGTATTCCGCACTGCAACACGATACGCCGCCGCAGTAGTTGCTACCAAGTTGCAACCCAAATCCAACCCACTTGCAACCCAGTTGCAACTCAGTTGCTACCCAATTGCAGGCCAGTTGCAGGCGGGTCATCCATTTGGCTGGGGGCGCTCTGTTTCGTTTGCATATCATTAAGATATCATTATGGCCACCCAGCGGCGTATGATTAATACAATAGACACGCAGGACCTTCGTTATGAGGCATTAACACAGAAATCATTTGCTCTCCCAAGCTGAATTCTTGCTAACCGGAAATGGTTGGAAAATGTGAAAATGGTGGAAAGGGTGGAAATGGTGGGAAATGGTGGGAAATGGTGGAAAATGTGAAATTGTGGCAAATGTGGGAAAATGGGGGAATGGGGGGAATGGGGGAAATGTCAACCGAATGACAGAGCAGTAAAAGTGATTTTGTTTTTCTTTGTTTATTTCAATTTTTAGGGTAATGCCGTAATCCGATTTGCGATTGAAATTTCATAGGATTCATTTTTACTTTGAAAAATGAAGAAAATCCTTAAAAATTCAATGGGAAATTCAAAAGGAACTTTCCCTCCAAGTGGAACACATATAATTTTAATAGCCGGAACGTGAATGTGATCGCCGCCAAAAAGAAGCAAAACGGAAAAGGACAAATCCGCATAAATTTCAACTAATTACAATTTCAGTGTCCGGTACAAGGCACACACCCACACACACCAACGCACACGCACAAGCACACACACACACACACACAAACACACACGTACACAATCGATGGGAAAACCATAACAATTACAAGTGCAAACAGAAATGTGGGTAACAGCATAACAAAAGGCAAAAGGAAAATGTGAAAAAGCCAGCAACATACACACACACACACACACACACACACACACATACATAGTCACAAAGGCAGCAAACAGATGACGGTTATGGCCACTGCGCTTAATGACTGAACGTGAATTCTAGAATGAGACCAGGGACCCGGGAACGAGTGAAGCTCCGGCCCCGGCTCCGGATTGGAGATCGGGAGTGGGTGTTGGCCTGGATGTGGATGCGGGCAGGGGTAGGGGTAGGGGTGGGGGTAGGGGTAGGGTACGGCTAGGGGTAGGGGCAGGGGTATGGACAGGGATATGAGCAGGGGTAGGGGCTTGAATCCGGACTCTGGGCAGGAGTAGCGGAATGGCCATTTTGTGGTCATGGCCAGGCCAATGGCAATTGCGAGGGTGCATTGGTGCGTTGTTCGCGTCTTTGTATTTGTATTTGTGTTTGTGTTTGTGTTTGTGCTTTTGGCTTTGTGCCGTTTAATCCATCGGCTGCTAGCAGCGCGGCGCGACCACAGTGAAAACTCATTAATTTATTCTTCTCTTCGTTTGTTGAACTTAAAATAACAGCGTTAATCCGCTTAGCGTCGCCATTGACTAAAAACAACGTCAACAACAACAACAACAAAAACACCAACGCCAACAACAACAACAAAAAGGGGCGTTCGGTTGTCGCCAAGTTTCACTCGTTGACGGAAACTTGTGACTGGAGCTTCGCGAGAGACGATGACGACGAGCAACGACGGGTGTTAAGGGGGCTTCGACGGATGGGAAGCAGATGGCTAGGGAGGGTGGGGATGGGGAGGTAGCTCTGCATTGCGGTTTGCTATACGATGATATCCAACAGAATCCCAACGCTGACAATGACTGTGACGACGCCCAGCAAACAAAATGAATTAAGGAAACCGCAACGACATAGTTACAGTGGCAAACGCACATTCAGACAATCAGCGACAAGCCCAGACACACAAACACTACCTCACACACACACACACACACACACATATACACACAGGCATACACATTCATGGGGAGATCCATTATGTCTCGATGCTCGCTGCTTGGTTGAACGACTTGCACTTGGCCATAAAGTCGGAGCACAAAGGAGGACAGGCCAAAGTTCTAAGGGCGTTTGCTAAAATGATTGGGTTTTGGGCAGAACGTGAAAGACAGACATATGTATGTGTGTATATATGTGTAAGCAATTACACAAACATACACACACACACACACACACACACACACACACACATGTTAGAGGAAGGCGCATGTTCATTCCTCAATTGATAATTCGCAGCTTGGGCTTTAAGTCTGTTGAGTTAAAGAGCGACCTTTCAATTGAGTTGAAATTCCCAAAAGGACGAGAGAGTACGAATTTTGAACGAACTAATATTTAGATAGGTAAAAAGTTTCATATTTATTCTGAGATCCAAAAAAGTTTTAGAACAGTTTCCAATTTCAAATATTATTTTTAAAAAATCGAAAGAAAACGCTGCTGCCTTCAGTTGGCCGAAAGTCTGTAGCCTTGAAGACAAATAAGGATGCGACTGTTAAGAAAATTTAATTGGAAAGGACTTCGTTATAAGCTATAAATTCATACATGCACACATACACATATACATACATACATTTATATCAGTTTATATTTGTATATATCAACTTATTCCAAAAGTCTATTGTTTTTTTTTAGCCCCTCAGATGTCATTATTAAAAGGACGAGGATATATATATGGTCAGGATTAGTGATACTGATCAGGAATATATATAAAAATTAATTAATTAAATTAAAAATAAAAATTAAATAAAATTATATATTCACATATACATATATTAATTCATACATGTGTATATAGAAAGCTTCTAGTTATTTTTTCTTCATTATTTTCTAAGAGAATTGTTCAAGAAACAAGAAAAAACAACAATTTTTAAATAAATATATTTTATTTTTAATATTTAAACAAATTCAAAATTAACATGAAAGTTAATAAATAAAATGAATTATTTTTAATACGGTTTATATATGGATTGGAATATAAAAAGATATTCAACTGAAAGCAGATATTAAACTAAAACTAAAACTGAAAGTCAAAGCAATCAAAATATTTGAAAATCTGTCGCAGTCACGATGTCTTTTTCTTTATCGATTATTAATCGAAAGGAGTAAAATTAATCGGACCAGCTTTTGAATTGCAGCGCTTTACGGGCTTTTTTTTTTTTTTTATAACAAGGACTTTATCTTGGGTTAGCAGTTGAATTAAATTTTGGAGCCTTTTAATTAACTTTATATGGCATTTAATTATTCAGCGATTTCAGAGGCTAAAAACTTTATCGACTTTTAATTGAATAAGTTTTTATACTTCGTCAATCATTTATTTACATACATACATACATATGTATAAGCATGGATGTAAGGATACACACACATACTTACAGACATACATAAATATATACATATGTATGTATATATTTTTATTCATTCATTCAATCATTTATTTACATATATTTCATTTATTATATATTAATATACATATTTATATATTTATATAGATAAGTTATTCATACATTCATTCATTCATACAAAAATATATTCATACATAAAATTTATATTACTCAAACATTTTTATATACATAAATTAAATATATATAAATTTGAAAAACTGTCGGTGATCATGTGGGGATGCATCTCTAGTCGAGGAGTCGGAGATATTGCATTCATTGAAAACACATTGAATGTCCAGCAATATCTCCAAACTTTAAAAACAAATTTGCAACCAATTGCGGCTAAATTTGGCTTTATTAGCAACAACAAGCCAACTTTCAAGTTTTACCAAGATAATGATCCCAAGTATAAGGAGACCAATGTGAGAGGACTTGGATGTTGTATAATTGTGGCAAAGTCATTGACACACCAACCCAGAGCCCTGAACCCTACTGAGAATTTGTGGGCCTATCTAAAAAAAACTGGCTAAAAGGCAACCAAAAAACAAAAAAGAACTAAAAGATGCAATATTGGAAGAGTGGCAAAGTATTCCCAATGATTATGACCTCCCAAAGGTGATAAATTCAATGAAGAAATGCCTATGCCAAGTGGCAACAGCTAAGGAAGGTCATACTAACTATAAAAATTAATATAAGTTAGTAAAAGTAAGTTAAATCTTAAGATTTAGAGTATTATAATATTTTGTGTAAAGAGTTTCTTGACAATGTCAAATATGTGTAAACACGGTTTTCGTTGAATTCTTGTTATTTGTTTTTAATTATTGTTAATTTTTTTTTTGTTAGTCAACTAAGAATATATGTCTTTATAAGTTACCATAAAAAAAAATTAAATTATGTTGATTAAAAGTTATGTTTTTCGCATCGAAAGTCAAAAAATCGTATTTTTTTTCAGTGTGTAAACAGTTTCTTGACAAACTGTACCTTCTTTTATTCATTTACTCATTCATTCATTCATTCATGTAAATCTTTATTTATTAACTTACATAATTATATATTTATTTATACTAATCATTGATACATCCGTTAATACGCATATTTCATTCATTCATAGATTTATATAAATATATATATAAAAATAATAATAATACTCATACATATACATACACACAAATACATTCATACATTCCTTTATACACACATCATATTATTCAATTCAATTTATTCGGCATATCGAACTTGACGATTGCTGAAATGTGGCATGAATCTATAAGCTTACATATGGCACATGCAAACACATGCATATGCAAACACATGCATACACACACCCGTTCATCATGTATGTGTATGTATAACCTATAAAGCACGTGGTTCGCTTGGCAGTTTTGAGTGTTACCAGCCCAAAAGAAGTTACAATAGGAAAATAAATAAATTATATTTTTAACTAAATTAAGGGACTAATCAATTAAGATTAATTTGTTATACTCATAAGAATATTAATAATATTAATTTAAATATAAAAAATATAATTTTCTTATAATAATAATTCGTACTCGTCATTTACATTTGGCAACACTTTTTCCTACAAAATCAAATTTTACGCATTTTAAGCTTTGTCATTCAAAAGCGAAAGGAAAATTGAAAATTAACTGAAAGGAAAAGGAAGGAAAAGGAATTTTAATTATTTATTTTTTTTTTTTTTTTTACAATGTCGAGTAAGTATTTTTAATGAATTAAAAGTCATAAGTATCGATATATTTGTTGCCTCTACAAATTAACATTAGAAAAGGAAACGAAATGCGTGTGCGTCAGAGGATCTCGTACCTCGTTGACGGTCCAACTGAAGGATATCAATGCGCCCACCTCCGTTCAGGTGCGCAACACTTTGCGTGTTTGCCTACACTTCATGCGGGACGATGTCGAGAAGGTCACGCAGCTGATGAAGGAAATGGAGAGGCACAGATTTATTCACATTCTACCCTGTTTGGCGCCGGAGGAGGTGGAGCGATTGCTGCCAATGATGGCGAATCAACTGAAAGCCATTAGCCTAGAGATGCAGGACATTACGACGCTTCTGAATTTGTTCCAAAAGCTAAGCGTGGCAAGCCTACCGCTGATACAGTCCTGCGATGTACTGAGCTCGGGCAGGCCCAAGGTCAAATCGGTCTGCCAGTTGCATCTTCTCACCGAACTGATGCCACAGCTGATCCAACTTAGTGTACATGTGCGCATAACTGCCCCCTTGCCCAGCAACTGGAACAACTTGCGCGTTCTCACTATCTGCCACTGTACCTCTCAATCAATCTTCAATCAAATCTGCGATAGGTGCCCCAAGCTGCATAAGCTTGTTCTGCACAACGAGACGCACCCCAACCCCATTTTGGACATGACCAACTTATTGAAATGCTACCAGTTGAAGGAGTTGCACGTGCCACTGCTGATGAAGGCACCAAAGACACTGTGCCACCTGAAACATCTAGTAGAGTTGACGCTGCAACGTCTGCAGCTCTGGCCAGGCATGGACTGGATCGGTACTGTCAAGGACATCATTAATGCAAAACGTCACGAGCTGAAGACACTCTGCGTTGATGGCACTTGGCTAACAACGCCACTGAATTTCACGTCTTTGGGGCTACACAATTGCTGGGCCCTCAAGGAGGTTTTCCTGAGCAACTGCAAGCTGGCTGATATGAACTTAAAGCGCGTAAAGTACATAGGAGTCCTGCCCCTCAGCTGCCAGAAGCTGAGCTTTAAAAGCTGCTCCTTGCACTGGATTCTTGGCTTTCTAACAGGTGCCAGCCAACTGCAGTCCCTGGACTTCTTTGATAGCCAGGTCCTTGTCAATAAGAAATCCTTTCTGCTGCAGGTGAGCAAGTTGCGCAAGGTTCAGCCCACGGTGGTTCCTCTTCTCCTTCGCTTCAGCCAATCGACGGCGATACGTGGAGAGCTCAAAACCTTCACTAAACGAAAACGCAGCAGCTTGACGGAGTGGCTAGAGGTTCAGGAGCTGGAGGCACATGAGGTTATCTATGACCAGCCACTCGGTTCGATCACCATGAAGTTTGGAAGTTCCATTGCCTATACACCAGATCTTAACAAGTGGAACGACCACCCGGAGCCAACTCCGGCCGAGCTGATGCAGGAACTTGGCATTTCCATAGATTGAAAATAAAATTTCTCATCCTTGAGTTCCACCGAACCCTTGACTTTGATTTTTTGCTTTAATTTGAAGTTAAACTGTTTCTTAAAATCCAATTCCATAAATCTGTAAATGTGTGGGTGGGTGGGTGTAGGACGGAGTATTATCCTATAATCAATTTATAATGACATACAAACTCGCTCGTCACTTATATGACCCTTGGCCGGGATTGGTAACGTCCCATTCATCCTCTCAATGAACGTAACTTCGTTTGTTGTTGTTGTTTAGTGGCCTAAGCCCAAGCGTGAAATGCCGCACCAGCACTCCGCCTTCCCGAATCCCTGGGGGCAAATAAGACAATCGAAATTCAAGGATAACCAACAAAAGGCAGGCCAACGGCAATGATTGGGTCGGCGTCGCAAATCTGTCGCCAAAAGATGCGGAAACCCGTCCAAACAAACTGCACATCCCAACTGCCCAGAGAGCTGCTCCAGCTTTGAAATTCGATGACAGCCCAAAGGAGGAGAAGGAAAACAACAAAAAAAAAGAAAAGTGAAAGCCACAGGGAAAAAAATGAGAAAATTTCTAGAAGAATATAAAAAACAATGAAAATGCCCCGATGGCATGTTAAATAGAGGATTTACGTAAATGGATTTCCGGGCATTTTCGCATTTTCCTATTTTCCCTGGAAATTGAATATAAAATGTGTGTGTTTGTGTGTGTGTGTGTGTGTGTGTGTGTCCTTTCTAAGGCATGTATTTGGTTTCTCCTCTGATTACAACATGCGAGTGTTCGTATGTTAAATGTGCGAGTTTGAGTGTGTGTGAGTCTGCATGGATATGTGTGAGTGTATGTGTGTGTGTTGGTGTGCGTGGGTGTGTGGGGTGTGTGTGCGTTTAGAACAAACCATGTTAATAGGCAAAGTTTAGGCAAAGATCTCATTTTATTATGTGAAAATTTATTAAAGCCTTTGGGCCAGATTCTGGGAATTTAATCGTTTTGCATTTCCTTTACAACTTTTATGTCCACTGCCAAAATGTCCTTGCGGTTTTTGTTCCTAGAAAGATGTTGTTCTTGCTGATGTTTAGTTGTTGCTGTTGCTGTTGCTGTTGTTGTTGCTGGTCTTGTCATTGTTGTAGTTGTTGGTTAAAGTGGCATTGCCGGTAATGCTCTGTAAGCATCATTTCCTTGAATCCTTGAGCCTTGGATAAGGTATAATTAGATATGTTTATAAGTTGTACCCAATTTCTGGGAAGTCCTGAAGTCCTTGACAGCTTCAGTCTTAGGTTGAGCCCCAACTTTGGGCGTAGCCTCAGGTGCAGCAGCAGCTGCTGGTTCTGGGGGTGACGTTGACGTTATTAGCTTCCAAAATGCTTCAAGTTACTTGAATGACTTCGTAAGTTTTCGCCAAAATCATCTTGTTATTTACCCAAAAGCGAAATGAACTACTTCAGAAATTGGAACTGAACTAGATCGAAGCTGCTAAAATTATTGATATTTGAAAATTCTTTTTATTCCATGGGTGAGAAATGCAGCAGGAAATGTTTTGAATTATTTAAATTTAAGCAGTTTTAATTGTTGAGGAAGTCAACTTTAAGCAATCAATAAAAAAAAATGAATAAAATAAATCAATAAAAAAATAAATTTGAAAAATAAATGTTAATTTTTAAGAAAAATGAAAAAAAAGTTCCAGAGATCGATTAAGCTAATAAAAAAAATTGAAAAATTAAAAATTTCATTTATAATATTTAAGTATAAATAAACTTAAAAAAAATTACATTTAATTATAGAAGAAAATTAAAAAAATAAAAAATAATAGTTTTTTTTTTTAAATTAAAATATATATAAAATAAGTAAATAATAAATATGTATAAGAACATTAATTTAATTTTCACAAAAATAAAATAATAATTTCTTAAGATTTTGACATCGCTTCATTAAATAAATTAAAAAATTAAAGGGAATAAAACAAATAAATTAAATAAAAAAATAATTCAAATATTTGAAAGCTTATTTATATTTTGTATTACTCAATTAATATAAAATAATTTAAAAGTGATATGTTTAAAATAAATATATAATTGAAATACTTTAATACAATATAAAAATATATAAAATATAAAAAATATATAAAATACTAAAATAATAAAATAATATAAATAGACTCTCAAGAAATAACAGCACAGAGTAAAGTTTTTTTTTTTTAATATTAATTAAAAAATTAATTTGAATAAAGAAAACTAGTAATAAATATCTGATTAATTAATATTCAACAATTAAGATAATTAATTAATATAAATATATAAATATATAAATATATATATAAAATAAATAATAAGCTATAAAAATAAACATTTTAAAGTTTACTGCTAATAATTAAGTCAAAAAATTAATAATTAATAATTAATAATAATAATAAATTAATTATTATAATAAATAATAAGGTAATAAAGATAATGACTTTTAGAACTTATTTAAAGCCGTAATTAAATTAATAATTAATTAAAAATATGCTAGATTTAATTCATCTATTGGCTTGGTCTTAAAACACCGTGAATTAAATTTGTAAAATGTTAACTGAGTATCCAATTTCGTCCTTAGACAATTTCTATCCTATGCTTGTGCTCAGCTCTCGAGGATATCCATTGCGTAGGGGATTGAGAGCTGTTGATGTTTGTGTTTGTTTACTGTATTTCAGGATATTTTCAGCTACCCTTCTCCCAAACCCATGCCCAACTCCAATCTCTCCTTTCCTTATCCTTTCATTTTTCTGTCCCTCTTCATTTCTCTGCTTTAAGCCAAGTTATTTAACCAGTTCCTTTGCACACAACAAAGGGAGTTGTGCATGCGAAAAAATGTTAGATGTTTTCCTTTTATTCACTTTACTTCACTTCCTTGTTTAGTTGTTAGCTGTTTTAACTTCCGTTTTAGCTTCTGGCGCTTTTCAGTTCCATTTCTCATTGCCTTTTTTACATGCGCTTTCTTCCTTTAGTCCACTTGTGGGCTGGTCTGGTGCGGGGGGCTACAGGGCGATTCCTCTGCAGTTCGCCTGCAGTTGTAGTGCTGAGAACTGCGGCGCGCTTGGCATGTCGGTGACAGTTACCATTGGGAATTAGCGCGGTCTGTAATAAGGATCGCCATCGCCCCCATAATCATTGTCCTGTGTAAACCTGCATTTAGCTTGGTCATTTCGCCTTGGTCAGTGGAAGCGGTGTCTGACCAAGCTCTTGGGGCTGGGCCTGGGCATGGGCTTGGAATTGGGTTTGGAATTGGAATTGGTGGGTTTCGTGCTGCCGAGCAGCGGGTGCATGGCACCTTGTCCTGCTTTCCCAACGTTGTCCTTTCGGCTGGATGCCCATACTGACGTATTCTGGCACCAGCTCAAATACTTGGGCGCAAATGGTTGCGCGCTTTGTGCGGCTTCCGCCTCGTCAGCTAATACCCAAATGGATGTTTAGTGTAAGTCGCCATCATTGTCGCTGCTCCATTGTTTAGGGCGTCGCTTCTCAGTGGCTGTATTGTCATTTCCTTGTATCCTTTCTCCCTTAGCCGGCTTTGTGGGCCTGGATTCGCGACTATGTCCGGGTCCGTGTCCGTGTCCGGGTCCGGGTCTGGGTCTCTGTCCGTATCCGAGTTTGTATCCGGGACCGTGTCCGTGTCCGTGTCCGTATCCGCCCTTGCATCTTCTCTCATCCCCGTTTCTGGATCGGTCATGGGCTCGGGTCAGGGTTTGGATTTAGACTTGGGATGTGGAACTTAATTACTTTACTTCTTGTCGTTGTTGCTGTTGATGGAGCTGAAGCTCTACCCGGTCAGAGAGTCGAACTCAGAGTCGGACTGCCGGGAGTGGGGAGCGGGGAGCGGAGTCGGAGTCGAAGTTGCACATTGTTGCTCATTTCTCTGCTTAAAACTTAATGACACTTTCAGTTAATTATCGCGGTGGATTTGCAAAATTAAGCGATTTGGGTACAATTACGAGGGATTATGTGGCCACCACTTTTTTCTCCTTTTTCCACATTTTTTTTTTTTTTTTTTTTGCCTTTTTCCTGCGAGCATTTCATCCTCGTATTAACCGAATCAGTGGCAAAGCCAGCCAATTGGTTGTGGCTATCAAATCAGAATCTTTAATTATTTCAAGTACTTAAAGAGGAAATGTTTTAATCTTCTTTTTTTTAAATACCTTCAAAGTCCTGGAAGAGGATGTTAATGAACATTTCTGGGTTTTCCTTTAGGCTCCAAAGGAGGCAATGCTAATGGAAATTTATTTTATTTAATATAAAATTTAAACCATGGAACTGAATGGATGTTAGGTTTGTGGTTTATCCTGTTTGAAGTCTGAATTTCTAAAAGTCATACGTTCTTCGCTTATATTTATTTTATACATGTCCTTGAACTACTAGTCTGACGCACAGAATCATATACTAGCTTCATCCTTAAGCCTTCAATTAATTTGCAACTCAAGAAAAGTGCTCAAAGTTTTCGTGTGTGAGGGAAACATTTTTCATCCTTTTTAATATTTAATGTAGAGTTTTTCTTGGCTTTAATCTCTCACCTTTGCCGTGAGAGAGGAGACTGCAGGCTGGAGGCTGGAGGCTAGAGGCTGGGACTAACGTGAGCAAATAATTTGTGCGTTGAGCTAAGCCCGAAAACCAAATACAACCGCACAGAAAGTTTTTAGACAACAGTTTTCAAAGTTTTTCAAGTGGTACAGGAAAACACATAGCACGAGGGAGGAGGGGGGAAGGAGTAATGGTGGATGGTGGATCGTGAATGGTGGAATAGAAGAGGTTGGAGGATGTGGGAATTGCAGAGGCAACGCCAAACGGCGATGCGGCTGAAGTAACGCCAACTCGTATTTGCCCACTTAGGGAAGCAAAGAGTTAAAATTTATAGGTATTTCGCCTAAAATCCTGCAAAGTATAAACCACTTAGAGGAAGAAGCGGACAAGGCTTGCAATTGTCGAAGAGGTGTGGTAAAGGGGGAGGGGTACATCGGCTTTGGCGGCGCAAACACTTTGCAATTTTGTCTTGGAGTCTGGCAGCAGATTTTTTTATTTGTTGTTTACGTTGTTGTTGCACTTTGAACGCATAAATCAGCCATGAGGAGCCTCAAGTAGCGACTTGCAAGTACCAAGCACCAAGCACCAAGCTCCAAGCACCAAGCACCGAGTACCGAGCACCGAGCAGCAAGTACGAAGTCACCATATATCCAGTTACCCGCGTACCCATCTAGACATGTAACCACCCATCCAACTACCCAATTTATATCCAAAGGATCCAATTCGTGGCCGCTGCACCTGTGCATGTGTGTGAAATCCTTGCTGGTTCAATATCAGCAGCAGCCAAGAGTCAGCCAACAAAAATGCCCACGTGTCCTGTAGCCATAGAATTCTCCATGGGCTTCCGTGTATTGTGCGTGTGTGTGTGCGTGTGTGTGTGCGTGTGTGTGTGTGTGTATAAAGTTTTATTCTTCAACAAACTTTGTTTATATTTTATTGTGTTTTTCACACGGCTTTGGCTTTTAAACGCTTTCAAATCGTCAATTGGAACCACAAGCTCGATGCCAAGATATCCTCCATCCTCCAACATCCTTTCATCCCTTTTCACGTCATATTTCATTCATCAACTTCTGAAATAACTGAATGAATTTGAAATGAACTCTTGCAATATTTAAAATATTTCTATTTCAGACACTGATTTTTATTTATGTACCCCCCAAAGGGTATGCCGGGACACGGTCAAGACTTCTCTGTAAAGCATCGCCCCAAGAGTCCTCCAGTTTTGGCTCGTTTAAAAAATATTTCATTTAATTTCCGTGGGCATTCAAGTGAAGTGGTCTGACTCGCATCTCGAGTACTTCGAGTGGCAAAGGAAAGCTTAAACAAATATGTTTGCATCCCCAAGCATTGAGCGACTATGAAATATCCTTTAAAAAAAAATATAATGTATAAAATAAAAAAAAAAGATGAAAATATAAATATGAAAATAATTATAAAAATAAAATAATAAAATTAAATGTATTAATATATATGTATTATACTATTAATATTAATATTATATATTTATTATATTTTAATTATTTATTATTAATTATATATTAATTAATTAATATTTTTTAATATTTTATTTTCTGATTTATGTTCAGGTTTAAAGTTTAGTTTCTTTAGAGGTAATAAAACTATTAGACTTCAAATATTTATTTATATATTTATACAGATATTTCTTAAATTTAAAAAAAGCAAACAAATAGAAAAATAAAATATACTTTAACTTAAAATTAAATAAATTGGCTTGTGTATAAATATTAAAAATAATAAAAATAAATATAAATAAACTACGCTTCTTAGAAAAATATTATACAGATATTTGCTTCATTTTATTATTAATTTAATATTAATATTACATAATATTAATATAAAATTTTTTTATATTTAAATCTCTCTCAAAAATTGTGCTTTTATTTAATAAATAATATTTAATCTAATTTATTTATTTATTTTTTTAATTTATTAAGTCAATTTCTCTGCAAAAAATTAAAAGAATGTTAAATTTATTTTTATTTTTTTTACTATAATTTATAATATAATTGAAAAACTATTTTTTTATTTTCCAAGTTTTTTTTATTAAAAACATAAAATAATAAATTTCTTAAATTTTATTTGTTGTTTCTCATTTTTATTTAAAAATTTCTTTTAATAATTTCTGAGCCTTTCGCTTTTAAGTTTTATGAAATGCTTTTATTTTGCAGCTGAAAATAATCATATTTCAAATATATTTAATTTATTATTTTTTTTATCACTTCTTGTAAAAATTTGTAGTTTTATTTTTAAAATTTTCTTTTAAATTACAACTGTATTTATTTTATTTAGTTCTGAGCCCTGTAAAGCTCTATGGTAATAAAAATATCATCAATCTGCGTGCTGGAAGGACTACTTGATTTAAGAGTTCAACAAAGGACGACCCTCTGAGGAGTTGGGGGACAACATCTGCAGTTGAAGCTGCCAGCAAGAAAGTCTTGCAACATCCTGGCAAAAAGACTTCCGCCTTTCGTGCACTTCTGCTGGTGATTGGATGATTGGCAGCATTTCACTGCAAGGCACGCAGCTGCGGGACTTCGCCGCTGCATCCGCGAGTCTCAGGCGGCAGAGTAATGCCAATGACGTCTGCTACTCCGCCTCGAGCACTTGGGGGCAGCTGAGAGGTGGCGTTACCTAAGGAATCTGTTAAAGGGAAAGTCCAGTTATGTTTCTCTTTAATCCCTAACAGCTGCCATTAGGCAAATATTGACTTTCAGGTCAGGTTCAAAGTTCAAATCATAAATTAGCATTTTTTTAATTAATTCGATTGAAACTAAGAACAGAATTTCCACTGGGACCGCACGCCTAATAGGCAGGAAATTACATTGAGCTTGCAACATCTTCCTCAGGTGTCAGGGGCTACTTACGTACTGACCATTTAATGCCAGGATGAAGCATCTAAAGTTCCTGAGTCATCTTCTGCGGCTTCTTTGCTCAAGGGACTTCCGGAGAGATTTTTAAAATTGAATTTTGCATTTTTCGATTTTTCCATTTTTCCATTTTTCTATCTTTCTATTTTTCTATTTTTCTATTTTCCTGTGGGGCGCTTGGAGGTCTTTAATAAAGAAAAGGAACACTCAAAGCTGAAATTTGGACGACGTCACTCTAATCCTGGTATTTGGTCAAACGGATGCTTCTGGGCCAATGCGTTGGGAGCATCGCGTCTGATAGTGGGAAAACCGGCGACCACTCGGGTCCTCGCATTGAAATCCAGCGAAGCAGAAATTTGGCATATCAACCGGATGCGCGAGGGGCCCTCAGGCTGAATGCCCAAGCTAGACTCATGCCTACACCCACCAGGACCAGGACCAGGATCCGGCACATGAGGAGGCGCTCTGAAGACGTTTTCGGGCTTAAGTTGGCGGAAATTGTCTGTTGTTGCGATATCCTGCTGTGTGTTATTTTCACGTTGCGAAGATGAGTGCAGGGTGCACCAGAGGAGGGGGAACGAGAGTAGTAGGAGAGGGAGGAGGTGGAGAGAACGGAAGATGGGGAAGGTGATTTCAATGGATTAATGGCTGCCACGTCTGTTGCATGCTTTTCTCCTTGGGCTCAGACACATCGTTGGTAACTGTTTTAATTCACCTTTGGCACTGCCTTTGCCTTTATCGTCTTTATCATCATCCCCCCCATTCACCTCATCCTCATTAACATCATCATTATCATCATTATCATTATTTTCAGCGTCAACGTAATTGTTTGTGTGTGTCTCCGTCCGGCTTTGTTTTCCACTTTGCGTGCTTCGGAAAAGTTTTAATTAATTTTCATATTTTATGATGAAGTTCATCTAGTCGACGATGCTTTGAATGTAAATGAAGCGGCGACCATCGGCCCCTCCGTGGGGACCATCATTACCTTCAAGGACAGATGCTGGAGGCTTGTGTATTTAATTTGCCACAGCTTCTGATTATTTAGACTTCATTGGCCATTTTTCAAAGGAATCTATTTATCCTTTTAACTATCTGTGGAACGCAAGGAACGAGGACGATACCGTCTCCCTTTGAACGCATTCATTGAGCATGGAAAATTGCAGGTCCCTTACAGATATTTTATGTGTGTGCATCCTTTGAGCATCAAAGTCACCATCCTGCCAGATGTCCTGCTTGTATTTGGGAATCATGTAAAAATATACATGCATATAAGTGTATGTGTGTGTGTGTGTGTGTGTGTGTGGGTAAGTTTGTGTGCAGAGTGAATGCAACTGGTGCACTAATGAATATTTATAAAGCAACTCAGAAAGAGAGTCTGCTCCCTTTTGATCCTGTTTCCGAGCTCTGGTCAAAGAGACCCATTTTAATTTATTCCTTCACACGACTTTCATTTGTTTCACTTTCAACATGCAATTCCTAAGTGGAAAAACTTTCGTATGGCACCCCATAAACAACCCTAGACATCCCTTAGACAACAATCAAGTGACAACAAGGAGCTGAGTGCAAGGCACAACGAATAAAACTTATGGGGAGGCGAGTGGGCAGATAGGCGGAAGGGCTGATGGGCTGATGGGTGTAAAAGGAGGGAGGGGGAGGAAGGTTGTGGAATGGCTTAGAAAACTACGAGTAGATAAGTTCTAGAGATTTTCCAAGAATTTTCCACTGTTGTATTTCAATTATGTGTTCTGCTTTTCACATCAACTTCGACACTTGAGGAGCTTTTCTAGTTATCATGAACTCTATTTGCTTTATTTGGATGCTGAGGGTCTTTATGTATGCGTGTGTGTGTGTGTGAGTGAGAGTGAGGTGTTTGAAGTGTTTTCATATTGCAATTGCAATTCAGTGGAAACAACAACAAATATCCAAATTTCTAAGCAACACTCCTTCAAGTTGTTTTCATTGTGCAATTGGAAGGATTTAAGAAATTGATTTGATTGCCGTTCAAATGTTTATGTTTTATACCCTTCAAAAGGAACGCATCCAAAGGACAACATCGACCCCAAACAAAGGAGAAACGTGAGCTGTGCATGCCATCTGCGTCTTTAGGGTATCTCATAGTCGGTCATGCTGGAGCGCATAATTTATTTTTATTATTTATTTGCTCCTGCATGCAGGAGAATTTGACGAGCATCGAGAATTTTCCTTCTCCCCTTCCCTGGAGAAAACATTTTTAATTGAAATAAAGAAATTGACTTTCGAATTGTATTTATTTCTATTTTCTATTTTCCATTTTCATTTTTCCTATTTTCCCATTTACCCATTTTCTATTTTCTATTTTTGATTTAATTCACATTTTTGCGGCTCCTTTTTTGGAAAATGAAAATTTCTATTAAACTTCATAGAATGCAATTATGTTGGATTTACACCTAAAAGTTCTATCACGTTTATGATTTTCATTATGTTTGATTTTCCTATTGTCTTTCAATTTGTTTCCTTTAAATTATAAATACTGAATTTAATTAAAATCAAATCCCTGGAAATTTTTATTTGCATCTTACTCAATGATAATTGATAATAAATTGACGACAGCCACAAAACCGCCACCGCCTGTTGAATTTTGTTACCCTGGACTTTACTTCGCCCACTTTTGGCTTTTTTAAAGCTAGATGAAGACTGAAGATGGTAAAAAGGACCCAGAACATCTATATACCTATTAATTTACTTATTAATCTAAAATTAATTATCTCAGCTTATGGTTAACTGATGCAAGATGTATGTATCTTAAGTTAAAAAATAATTTAAATAAATTTTAAATTATAAATAAAATTTAATTTTTATTAATAATTGGTATGGCTCATTGGGGACCTTCTTAGGGGAAAGGAAACAGAACTAAGCTTTAAAAGCCAAGTTATTGATTGATGTCATTGCATTAGCCAGGACTCTTCTGTTGTGATGATTGACCCCGTTTCGCCGTCCCCGTCCCTGTTTCTATTTTCGTTCCCAGTTCCATTTTTAAGGGTCCTCCCTGTGTTCAATGAGAAGTGAGAGTGCTTTCACTTTTAGGCGATGCCATTAGACTCAAGCGCCGTCCATGCATTTACCTGTATAACCCATTTTATCCTCATAACGAGTGCTGGATTCCACGCAGGATCCTTACGAGTCTGTGACTCCGTTTAAGATATTGTGATTCCTGACGCAGTTCCCTTCAAGTGCTGAATAAATAAATATAAATTCTTGAAGATTATAAATCGTATGCAGTTGTAAACAATTGTAGACTGGTGAATGGTGATGGGGGAGCGACACCAGGGGGAGGTCCTGGCGCTGGCGCTGGGACTGGGGCTGGGGTGATGTGCCACAGTTGCATAAAATTGCATACGGAAACTGCAGACCACAATTTCTGGGGCAGCGTCGATGTCGATGCCGTTCCTGTTGCCGTTGCCGTTGCCGTTGCCGTTACTTATGCGGAGCGAGGAAGAAGGCAAGCGACCAAGCGGTTTCCTCGGTTTCCGCCCGACAGTCCAGAGCGCACATGTATATATGTGTGTGGATCCTTGGAGGACATTTCGGTTGCGAGGCACGTTTTAAAGGCTTGATTTATGCGCAGTAACTTGGATTTTACAGCGCGCTTGGCACTAGTTTCATCTGCCATCGCCTCTCTCAACTCCTGCTCCTTTCGTCGTCGTCGTTCCCTGCTTCATTTTTTTTGCTCCTTTTATTTTGCGCTCAGCTGGTCTCTGGCTCGGGCTCTTGCTCCGGCGCCTGCACTGAAGCTGTCACTGTCGTATGGAAAGGATTATTTAGAGTCAGCAGCGGCTTGCAAGCGTCTCAAAGATAAGAGCCCAGGACTAACGACAATGGAAGCGAGGACCGCGGCTCCTGATGACGACGACGACGTCGACGCCGACAGCGTCTCTTCTCCGATCAACGATTCCGCTTCGCCAGTTGAATCTCAGTGCCAGTCAGCCGTTTGGGTTGGATGGCGGCGTCCACTAACCAACTGGATTCAGACACAAGGAGTGGGCGGAGGGGAGGGGAAGTGTGTCAGCTGCGCGGCCTCCACCAAAATATCAGCCACTTTAGCCACAGATAAAAATGTCGTTCTTTGTTGTGTGCGTGTGTGTCTGGGTGTGTGAGTGTGTGTGGGTGTCTGCATCTGTAGCCTTGTTGAGTGTGGGTGTGGGTGTGCGTGGCGGAAGGAACATCATAAAATGCGCCTCGGCAAATCCAAACGGGATGCGATTTTGGAGTCAGAAAATTTTCTACATGTGCGCATACATTTTCGCCTATTGAGCTTCCGGTTGTGGGTTCCACTGTGGAATCCATTGTGGAACCCAATGTGGATCGTCTTGGCAGCAAGCAGTAAAAGGCTTGCAGGAAGCGTCTTCATGTCGGCTTTTATCTTATCGAACATAAGGATTATCTTCGCTTCACTTTTGCTGCTCGGTCGGAGGGGAGTTCGAGGTCAAGGATGTGGTTGGCTTTAAGAAGCGAAGCGACAGTGGAAAAACTGCTTGAAGTGAAAAGTTGGCTTAGGGGAAAATAAAGATTGTTTTAAGGAAACATTTCTTGCTTTCTGGTTGTAAAGTCTTTAAGATCTTCAAGGATATAAATTTCTTTTGGATTTCGAAGATGAAAAAGTTTTTTTTAAATGTTTTTTCCTTTTTCAGTTTGAAGTTTCATCCTTTCCATGCATTAATGTTTTTATTTATGCAAGTCCTTCATTTCAACAGCTGTTGAAATGTCCTGAAAACATAATGCAGAAAATTCTTGACCCGCGATCAGAGATGGACCAAATATTTGCATCCGTCGTTCAGGGAAGTCAACGGTCGGTGGGTGCGCAGGGCTTTATGGAATCATAAAAGTAATTAATTGATGTGTGTGCGTGAACGCGTAATTGCCGCTCCAGACAAATATGGAGGACACACACAGGATAATGAAAGCGATACAATTTCTGCCATTTTTCAGGCTCTGCTGTTTTCCATAATCCCCAATGGCATAACCATTCACCCAGCTAGCCAGCCTTGCTCCACCCTTCCACCTACTACCTCCCAGCCACTACCCATCCCCTTCCACCCCCTCCCACCCCATCCCACCGCCCACATTGCATTCATAATGAAACTTAACAATTTTACATGCAGCGAGGGTTGAATTAAATTTTGAATTGTGGTCGCTTTTATTGCAACTGATAATTGCGATGTAATGACATTGGCGATATCCATGGATGCGGGTCCGAGCTTTGCATTTCGAGGATGTGCCAGGACATCGGCCTTCCAACTTTGCAAACGCATTTTAATTATCCCATTGTGTGCACGTAAATGCCGAGTCAACATATTGAATGCAATCGCTGTAAAATTGTAAACAAATCTCGCCGAGTCGCTGAAGGACGAAACAGCTCAAAATTAAAATAGTTAAACGGATGTAAGAAATTGCAAGGCGCACACCTATAAAAAGTTCATCAAGGATGGGGACAAACAGTTGTTTACAGCATTGGCAGCTCGATGGATAAATAATAAACTTCTATTCTTGCTCCTAGTTTGTGTCGTAAAGTGAATTTCCCAAGAAGGACCTCCACTTAAAATTTATTGCCCAGGGAGACTGTCACGTTGTCTACTCAAGTGTCGCTAAGCTAAGGAAAGAAATGAATGAAGGGAAAAGAAATAAAGGAAAGTCGGATAAGCCGGTAAATTTACAGGATTGCAATTAACAGTATTTCTTGCTAAATGCCAAATGAGGACATGCTGGCAATTAACAGAGTTTGAAAAACATTCCCAATTTTCAGCACTTATAAAAAGGATCAAATAAATAGATAAGGGATAAGTCACTAGGTATAAGTGATAATTTAAATATGATAAAGGATAATGATAAAATAAAATACAAAAAATAAAATAATATTATAGATTAGTTTTATAATAAGAAACAAAGAAAAGGACACGTGATAAGAGACCAGAGCTTAGAGATATGAAAAAAGAGATTACACATAAGTGATAAGAAGTGTCAAGATGTGATAAGTAATAAGTGGTAAGTGATAGGTAATACTTGAAATATGATAAAAGATAATGATATAATAAAATATAATAAATAAAATAATAACAGGGATAAGTTTTATATTAAGAGAGATATTTAGAGAGAATCAAAAGAAGTGACAAGAAGTGATAAAATTTGATGAAAGATAATTGATAAATAATAATTATAATATGATAATGGATAATGATATAATAAAATAAGGATAAGTTTTATATTAAGAGAGAAAAGAAGGATACGAGATAAAATACCAAAGATCAGATATATGAGAAATGATAAATGATAACACATAAGTGAAAAGAAGAGATAAGAAGTGATAAATGATAAGTAATAATTAAAATATGATAAAGGATACTGATATAATAAAATACAAAAAATAATATAATATTATGGATTAGTTTTATATTAAGAAACAACCAAAAGGACACGTGGCAGAGATCAGAGATATGAGATAAGTAACAAGTGATCGGTAATAATTAAAATATGATAAAGAGAAAAGAAAGATACGAGATCAAATTCCAAAGACCAGATATATGAAAAATGATAAGTAATAAGTGATAAATAATAAGTATAAGTAATAAATGATAAGTGATAAGTAATAACTAAAATATGATAAGAGATAATAATATAATAAGATATAATAAAAAATATAATAATAAGAATACGTTTAATATTAAAAGGTAGGACATAAGTGACACGTAATTTGAAATCAGAGATAAGAGAAAAGAGATTAGACATAAGTGACAAGTGATAGTTGATAAGTGATAAGCGAATGGTGACATGTGATTATGATAATTAAAAATGATATAATTAGGAAATTAAAAGAAATAACTGATTATAGAGATTATAGAGTATAAAACCTATTTGAATGGTAACAAGAGATGCGATTGATGAAGGATAAGTTAATATAAAATGATAAGGGATAAGTTATAAGTTGATAAACGTGATGAGTGAAATAATAAAAAGGATGAGTCTTAAATTAAATTTTAATTTAAATTAATAAGCGATAAGATAGTTAAGATATATAGAGAGAGTTAAGGGATAGCACATAAGGGACATAAGTCTTAAGTATTAAGTGATAACTAAAATGAGATAGGATAAAAAACTAAATTAAATTTTAAGTGATAATTAATTAATTAATTATTATTATTAATAATAAAGTTCTTAAAATTTTTTAATTAAAGCTTACTTATTTATGCAACTCTTAATTTTACTGGACTTTATCGGTCCTTAAAAATGTATACAAACGCATTGTAAATAAATAATAAATTAAATAAATAAATAAATGCATAAAATTTTTCTTTTCAATTGTAAATCCTCAATTCATAGACATAATCCTTTATCCTTTAAAAAAAGCCAACTAAATTGAGTAAGAACTGTTCTAAGTAATAAAGTTATTGAGCTTTTTAATTAAATATTAAAGAAAATTATTACTAAATGAAACAATCGAAAATCTATCAAATTTATTAAAGCTTTAATTACATTTTCAATTTTCTCAAACTTTTCTCGCTTTTCATCGATTGTGAAACTCACGTAACGTCCATGTCGAACCTCACACCAGAGGTTTTTTTTTTTTTCTGTTATTCAATTGAATTATGAACATTCGCTTGTTACATCCTTTGAAGGATTTAAAGGGAGTAACTGCATAAATATTTATATATATATATATTAAATGTGTGTGCGTGTGTGTGTGTTTGTGTGTTTACATATATTTAAATATTAACAAGAGTCTTAAAAAAAACTCTTTTGAAATCTGAAATGAATGAAAATTCCTCTTGTGGAGTCTTTATAATAATGCACTCATCTGCCTTATGGAGTATTACGTATTGTAGATAAACAATAATTACGCACACTTAAACAGACACAAATTAACTTCAGTTCATATGTGTGAGTATGTGTGTGTGTGTGTGTGTGACTGCTAAGCGTGGTTTGTGTCGTGGCTGGAACAGCGTCAGGGCACTGCAAACGAGCACTTATCTCGGTACTAACTGTCCTGTTGTATGGTTGTGTGTGTGTGTGGGTGTGGGTGTATGGGTGCATGTTACGGTGTATGTATTTTGCGGGCGGACTGTCAGAAAGCTGTTGTTGAGTGTCGGCTGTTGGGTGCTAGATGGGTAGAGATTGCAGGGTGTAGGTCAAATGCAGACTGTTGCCGGCTGCAGGGCATAAGCTGTAGGCTCAGAGAACGAGTGAAGGGTGATGGGTGCGGGGGGTGCGGAAATGCGGGAATGGGGTAATGGGGGATTGGGTGATGGGTCATTACAGATTTATCGCATCGCAATGTAGGTGTGCAGGATTTATGAACAGTTTGCTGAGAGCGACAACAGTAACGATGCCAACAAATCACAGTCAGAGACAACAACAGCAACAGCAACAACAAAAACAGACGAGCAACAACATCTGCGGCAATAACAACAATAATGATTATATGGCATTGGCATCAAGAAGCGCAACAGTACCAACAACAACAAAAACAACAAAAACAACACAAGCAACAAGAACAACAAGCAAATGCGAGCAAATGGCCAGTGGCAACAATGCGGACAGACGCCAACTGAGTCTGTTTATGTGTGTCTGTGCCCTTTTGTGGGTGTGTGTGTGTGTGTGCTTGTGCCTGTATGAGTATATTAGCGGATGTTTGGGTGTGCGTGTGCTTATGCTTGTGTGTGTATTCATGTGCGTATGCTGATTACCCACCCATAATGTGCGGCAGACCAGACGGCAGTTCCTTCTTGTGCTCTGCACCACCCGTGTCCTACAGTCCCACAGTTCCACAGTCCCACAGTCCCACAGTCACTGCTACACTGTCCTATGCCCACTGTCCATGGGCGAGGATGTGCGCTTTTGGATATAGCGTATCACTTAATGTGCGGTCAGCTTGAAGCGGAAACGGAAACGCCCCACAAATCGTGGCCTAATGATCAGCTCTTATTTAATTAATTGTTGATAACAGTTTCATGTCCATGCGGAAATTTCTCCGTGACAGTCCTGACCGCCAGATGGTAGCCCCAAACTCAATCTGCATGATAAAGTGTGAGCCCCGACTCGGTTTCTAATTACGTTAGACACTCGACTGGTCGGATACGTACCTCTAATTATAATTAGGGGGAGATTCACTTAAGATTTACCTCCACTTGGGAACAGACTGAGCTTAGGCCAGCTGCAAAATGGGAACAGTTTATTGAAACTCAGTTGATTTGTAGGTGGTAGTGAGTTTTGCGTGTTATAAAAAATAATTACGGAACGAATGGGACTATTTAAGGTGTGGGGTAGGATTAAAAACTTATTTAAAATTATTTAAGTAATTATAATAATAATATTTATTAGATATTATTTTTTAAAATTGGCTTAAATAGAACAGAAAATACTTATCGAAGCCTATAGCTATCTGCCTCAAGGTGGGAACAGATTAAAATTGAAAAAACTGAGTTGGCTTGCGTCGCTGAAGGCTTTCTATTCTATTGCAGGAAATTTCCGTAAAATTAGTTAATAAATAACATTTTAATTAAAATAAATATTTAAGACAATAATTGGTTTTATTTACCTTTAATCAATTTACCTTTTGAGAGGAATATTTTGCTTCAATTTTTAATTAATTCACCTTCTAAGTGAGAATACTTTTTGAGTGGGAATTGTTTTAACTGCATCCCTTATAAATGGTACTTTCTAAGTGGGAACAGATGAATCTCTATTTTTAATTAATTTAATTTCTTTGTGGGAACACCTATGTCGCCGTTTCGAACCAATTCCATTACCTGGGAATAGTTTTAAGAAGATCTTTAGCATCTATTTATTTTAATTGAATTACCCTCTGCGTGGGAACAGTTTTGTCTCTACTTTTAATTAATTAACCTCCCTAAGCATCGAGTGAATTCATAGCGAGGGTTACCCCACATGTTTCCCGATTCATCGTATAACCATCGGCAGCTCCTGTAGCCGTCCAACTTTAGTCGAAGTTTCCCCCCGCCCCTTGCTGCACTCATCCCACTCGATGGTTGTTAGAAAGTTTCGTTAAACAAGTTAAATTAAATATTGCAAGACATTCCATGCACACACCTACCCCCCCGCCCGCCCCGTGCACTTAATGTGTTTGCACTTCGCAGATTCCGCCAGCCATAGGGCGAGTAATTAACTTAACGGTTCTTCGCTCTTCATATGCATTTGCTGCATGTTGCTTAGCGTCTTCATTTAATTTGCGGTTCGCTGCTGGGGAAATGTGCGGGGCGTGCGCCTCGAGAGTTGGGCGATCATTGGGCAGGGGCAGGGGCAGGATCTGTGTGCGGGGTCGCTGGCGAAGCTGCAACAATTTGAGCGTTGCATCAATTGCAACTTTTATAAACTGTTCAACTCAAATTATATTTACGAGCGACCACAAAAATTGTGTGCAGGGCGCAAAAATTGACAAACTGATGCGTCGCAGGACGAAAGACGGAAAAAAGGGAACACAGTTAATGTGCCAGGGAATCGAAGGGAGCAAAGGAAGCAAAGGAAGTAAGGGAAACGGGGATCCAAGGAAACTATTCAAGGAACCAGATGCAGCTCCAATTTGCTATCTGCTTATGGGAAGGCAAAGAGGCTTTGGCAGAGAATCTCGAGTATCCTGGGTATTGGCGCGATTGCATGCGGCATCATTAAGCGCACCAATTTCGGTACTTAAAACTTTGTGTCGTTCCCTGTTGGTGGCAGTTACAACAGTTGCAGCAGCAGCAGCAACAACAACAACAACAACAGCACAACCCGCGCCCAGTGAAAGAGACGTAATTTTTAATAGTTTCGCAATTAAATCGTAAAATTTAACAACTTTGCGCAGTTCTTAACGAAATTGCGTTGGGCGCGTCGCACAAAATCTGACACTGATGCATTTCCGGGTGACTGTCGCCTAACTTTGACAGCGCCAGCAGCCAACCACCCAAACACGCCCCTCACCCAGCGGCAGCCTTCGCACCGCCGGAACCACTCACAGTTCCCCCGTTCCATGTAATGAGCACATTTCGAAGTTTTCCGATTCTCTCCTGAATCCTGCATCAGCGTTGCTCCTTCTATGACCGACTTAATGTTTCCGTCATTCATATCCTTGAAACGAATCGTATTTGGAATGCGTTTACAAATTTAATTATCCCTTCATTTGCTAAGTAAAATACAAAGTCCTAGGAAAATAATTTTCGAAAAAATAAATATTCATATTTTGTTTATAAATAAAATGTGTGCGGGTCCTTGATCTGAGTCCTGGCAGACTCAGGCAGAGCCTGTTTCACAGATGTGCAGGTTGTACATCTTGTGACCGCAAATGTTTTTGCCAAGAATTGCTCGACGAGAACATTTGGGATTGGGTCATAATTTATGTCCTCAATGCCAAAGCCAAGAAGGAGTCGAGCGAATCCTTTTCAGCGTCTCCTCTAAAAATTGAACATTCAAATGTCGCACAGACAGTGACATAGAAATGGATCGTTGTTTTTTTTTTTTGTTCTTGTTCCCTGCTGCTGCTGCTGCTGCTCCGAGTCCTGGTGCTCCTGGTGCGCCTAGTAGTCCTGGTGCTTCTGGTGCTGTTGTCGTCGCTGTTCTAAGCAGCAGGAAGGTACAATTTATTGGAATTCCATCAATTCTGAGTCCATGCTCTGCTCCAATTTCAAATCGAAGGCATCCAACTGTGCTCTTTGACCCGCACCACATGGCAGCGGGCCTAGGGCAATGGATAACGGCCAATGGCCAACGGGCAACGACCAAGGAGCGACGAACCGGAGAAGAGGACTTGGAATCATGAGGAACTCAGAACGGGGATCTGCGCGCCGGGAACTGTGAGCTGGAAGCTGCGTGTGCTGGGCAAGAGCCCAACTCCAAGGGAGCAGCCTGTCGCCTGGTAGCCCTTGGAATTGTATGGAACCACCACTGGGGCTGGTGGTGGGTGATCCGCCCGCACAACTTGGCACATGACCCACTGCTCATCATAAATACAAAGCAGGCAGCGCTTTGTCAGTTTCCCCCATTCTGACACTTTTATTGGCTCTCGTGTCGCTGAAAGGTGCTTACCACCGATATGCCAGCAGCATCCTGCAGCTGCTACTCATAGCTCCTCCCCAACCGCCCCATCCCACTGTCCAGCATTGTCCGTGCCCATGGAGCTGCCGGACATGGCAACGCATTTCTTTGTGCAACGCAAATGAAATTGAAAATTTTTATGATGCCGACGTTGGCAGCTCCAATGGGGCAATGGGGCAGCTGCCCTCTGACATGCCACTCCCCAAGGTATGGGGTATGGTTAGGGCAATCCTGGCTGCTCTTGGTTTTCCGGAATGCTGCAAATTTAAGCAGCTGTATAAAGTTAGTTAATCTGCTGCTGATTAAGATGCGCCAACTTCTTGGCATTTACGGCGTTGAGGGTTTGCCCAGTATAATTTTAATAGCCGCCGATGGGCGATGGGCGATGGGCAATGGACGATGGGCGATGGGCGGCACGCGTCGCCTTCAACCTCTAACCTCCAGTCAATGTATACCAAACCAGCTGCTCCAAGTGGTGTTGGTGGTGGTGGTGGTGGTGAATGTTTATGAGCATTTCGCTTCCCAACAAAACTGCAGCTTAAATATTTTGCGAAAAACTCAAGCAGAGCGAAGCGAATTTCCACGCGCTGAAAGTAGCTGCCAAGTAACCAGCTTAACCGCAAAAGTTTTAAATAAACTTTGCTGTTGTTATTGTTGCTGTTATTATAGTTATTATTGTTGTTGTTGTTGCTGTTGCTGTTGTGTTGCTGGCAAAATATTTCAAAGTGCGCCCGCGCGAGCGGCATAACTATAACTTCCGATTCCGTTGCCAGCGGAGTTGCCTGTGGGTGGAGGAGATGGGGGCGAGGGTGAAGTGTGGAAGAGAGTCAGAAGAGAAGGGGAAGGGTGAAGATGAGGGTGAGGGTGAGGGAGAGAGTTGCAGCATGTAATACAGTTAAATATAAATTCAAAAAATATATATATATATGGAGCTTGTGCAACTTTCCTCGTAGCCACTTTTTTTTTTTGCAACGTTCTGTTCTTTTTGTGCTTCTTCTTCTTCTTGTTGGTTGTGCAATTTGCATGAGCGGCAAACACCCACGAACAACTAACAAGTCCTGCTTGACAGCAGTACCAACACCAACAACAACAAGTAATACAAACAACAGCAATACGCAGCAGCAACAACAACAACAACAACAACAACAACAACAACAACAAAAATGGGGAGTGGCAAGCAAACTTCCGGCTGATGAATAAGTGTCTGCGTGGCCATGTGGCTGCGCCTTAGTGGGTGGGTCCTTGACGGTAAGGGGGTGTGGCCGCGTGGCGTGTCTATTGCGATAGCTTGTTGTGTGTTGTTTGTGTGTATATATACGTGCGTGTGTGGTTATGGTTATGTGCGTGTTTAGTTTGCTTAACTGTAAAAAATAATAAAAACAACTTCCTAATTGCAAAAATAAAAATCAAGAACTGCCGCAACAGCAGCGGCAACAACGGCAACAACGGCAACACCAACAACACCAACAACAATAACAACAATAACAAATATAATAATAACAGTTACTGTGAATAACAATGGGCAACAATCGAGACAACATTTGGGACTTTCAAAACTGAAACCTTTAAAAAAATATGAAAGCCTCAAAATTTATTGTTGGCATTAAGCGGACTGTGAAGATACTCTAATAAATCCTTTGGACAGGAGCCATAAAATACACTTAGGTTGCATGCAAGGATAATGGTTTTTTGCATAAACTAGATCACGGCCTTGCTTAACTAAGATAAATACTAAGTAAAATACTAAATAAAATAAAAAGATTAATAAAAAACACAGGTTAAAAAAAATAAATTATTAAATCGATAAAAACAATAATAAAGTCAAAAATAAAAAAATATAAAAATAATAAAAAAAAGAAATAATATTTAAACAAATATTAAATAATAAAAATTACTGAAATAAATTAAAATTAGATAAAAAATAATATTAATTATAGAATAATATATGAATAATAAAAATATAAATAAATAATAATTAAAGTAATAAAATTAAAGAAAATCTAATGAATATAATTAAAATAAAAAAAAATATGCAATAAAATAAAATTAAAAAATATATATTTTATTATATATTATATATTTATTATTATATTATAATATTATTATATATTATAGTTAATTATTTATACTTTTATTATATATTATAAAAAGCAAAAAAAAAAAAAAATTAAATAATATTAAAGGTGGCTTAAGAGCTAATAAATAAAAAAAAAAAAAAAAATATGCCGACTTAAACTAAAAAATCTATTTAAAAAATTAAAAAACGCGAAATCAATTCAGATGTTGAATCTCGACTTCGATTATCCTTCTTAATTCGACTTTAAATAAGAGTCCTTAAAGCATTATCTCCATATTTTCGTTTTAAATATGTTTTTTATTTTTACAATTTAAGCAGCTTAAATTATGTAAAATATAAGTTAAAATATTCTCCAGATTAATTTATCACATATTTTTTGGGCTCCTGTCGCTGGGCGTCTCCCATTGTAACCCGTGGCTGGCATTGAAGGAGCGCCAGAGTCTGGCATAAATTTAACGCAGAACAACTCGGACTTCCGCTCTGACTGTACGCCATGTTGTTATGCAGCCTGTGCGGACGTTGCGGGTCCGTATCTCTGTGTGTGTGCGTGAGTGTGCGTGTGAGTGTGAGTGTGAGTGTGCGTGTGAGTGTGAGTGTGTAAAAATACGGTTTAACAAAAAGTAAGTGGGTCCTGGGTCCATAACAGTTTCAGCAAACAAACAAACCAAATGAAGTTATACAAGCGCTGATAGCATCGGCCACAACAACAACAACAGCAGCAGCAGCAGCAACAACAACAACAATAGTGGCAACAGTTGTAACAACGATAACAACAACTTTAAAAGTAACGAGTCCTCGAGCCTAAAAAATGTCCACTCATATTAATTTTGGCTATCTGAGATGACGTTTAACATGCGTATAGCGATTTTGAAGTTGTTGTTGTTGTTGTTGTTGTTGTTGTTGTTGCAATTGTTGCTATTGTTGCTGTTGCTATTGTTGACATTGTTGTTGTTGCTATTGCATCCATTGTTGTTGCTTTTCGTTAGCGTGCGCGAGTCTTGCAATAAATTTGATTTGTTTACCAATTTGTTGCATATCGCATTGCGCATACGCCCCGTGCATTCATCTCCATGCAGTCACGTCTGTCGTCGTCGTTGCCACTGCCACTGTAACTGCTGTTGCTGCCACCGTCACTGCTGCTGCTGCTGCTGCTGTTGCCACTCTGCAATTGCTGCTCTGCTGCGAATGCTGCAACTGCTGTTACCTCCCACTACAGCCCGTTAGACTCCCCCTTCCACCCTCCCTCCCTTCATCCACCTCTTCTTGTTGCCTTTGCTCTAACGATGAATAACGCGTTTTGCTTTGTTCCTCCGCGATTTTGCCTCCGACTGCCAACTTTATGCGGCATTTTATGCACTACAACTGACAATAATTTATATTGAAATATGTCTCTATATCTGCTGAAGTGCATCAGTCTGGGCGTGTGTGAGTGTCTGTGTCTGCGTATGTGTGTGTGTGTGTGTGTGTGCGTCTGCCAACATATTTGTGTCTTTGTTGCCTGTGTGTATTAAAGTTTCAGAGCGCACATTGCGTATACGCAATGTATGCCATGCATTTCATTATAAACACTTCTCAAGTCTATAGATACCGTTAATTGCGGGCCATAAGCTAATTAATAACAATTAAATTAACAACCTCAATGTCCTTTGGACGCTTGGAGTGCGAAGTGAAATTGAGTTGAAACAAGTTTAATACCAACAGAAGTGGAATGAAGTTGATGGCTTCTGAGAGTCCCAAAAGTTGCTTGACAATTTAATCCTTTTTGGTGTATCCTTTTGAGTTTTGTTTGTGTGCAAGGATATTTAAGCTGGAGTAAAATATTTGGCCAAAATGGATTGGACTTTCCGAGGAAAAAAAAAGTAAAGTAAGGAGAAGAACTTCGCTGACAAATGGCTCACTGCGGCAATTGGCAACACTTGTTCCCTGGTGATGAGTGGAAAAGAAAAGTCTTTGAATGCGCCAAAAATGCAGTGGAGGGTTTTTTGGCACTTGGCAGGATGTCAGCTAGTGTCTTCTTCGCTCTATGAATATAAATAATTAATTACAATTTAGCATGCACTTTATTTTAATTATTACTCAATTAGGTCACAGTCGTTACAACTTAAGCACCGACCAACGGCCACCGACCAGCCACCATCTACCGCCTACCGCCTACCGCTTACCGCCTGCCACCTACCGCCTACCATCAAGCACCAAGCACCGTGTGCCGAGTGCCAGGAATACTCGTAATTAGAAGCGCGTGTAATTAAACAATTTTCGGTCCACTGGTGGAACGTTGTTTTCGTCCTGGTGGGAAGCCGCGCCTGCCTCCTGGTAATTCAGTTCGGTTATGTGAACTTCTATTGGCGTTGTCATTGTTATTGTTATTGTTGTGACTGTTGTTGTTGTTGTTGCTGCTGTTGTTGTTGTTGTTGCTGTTGTTGTTGTTTCTGTTGTTGTTGTTGTTGATGTTGCTGTGGTTGTTATTGTCGCTTCTCGGCCGCGTCATTAGGGACGCTTTGTGTGCAAATTTGATTTCATAACATTTTCTCAGTGCTTCGCCTCGATTTGCCGACTTTACGATGCACATAAATTTTACGAGCAACTTGAACTTATAAATAGTTGACGAACTGTCACATGGCCGTCCCCAATGAATCAGCGTTGCCCACAACGAAGATGAAGTGACGATGACGATGATTGTAAGGATCTTAGCAGCGAGTCCTACGCTGTCCTATCGACTCTTAGCTAGCGCCAAGCATCAAACTTTATTCTGCTATTCATTTCAAAGTTTTCATATTTTATGAAAATTTTAATGAAATTATTACACATTGAGGACTTTCGATGTTGGGCCACAGCACAGTGAAAAGTCCTTAACCCAAGGAAGTTATCTGCTGCGATTGCTCTAAAATATTCTCAATTGATTGCCCAGTGCATAAAGAATTTCTTTTCTCAACTCAAGTAAAAGCAGCGACTTTAAGTTCAGTTCTTACTGAGGCTTCAAAATTGGGCAAGAAATTTTGAAGCCTCAGTAAGAACTGAACTTAAAGTCGCTGCTTTTACGTTTTGATTTCCAATATTAGAGGAAAAGTCGAGGTGGTAAAATGCAATTGAAATGTCATTAGGCGGGAGACAAACAAGAAAAAAACTCGAGCTCACATATTACGTTCATAGGTAAGCATTCATTTGCATGTGTGTGTGTGTGTGTGAGCAGCAGATTTTCCGGGCATACAAAATGGGAACGCGGGAAAAGCAGCTAAAAAAAAAAAAAACAGACAAAAACCGACAGCAGACAAAGGGAAGGCAGCGATGACAGAAACAGCAAAGCACAAAAGGATATACAATATGCGAATAAAGAGAAATGTATAAATAAATAAAACTTCATATCTGATTGAATAATAATGTGTGCTTAAGGATTTAATGCGCTCCTGGCAGCAGCTGTTGCTCTGGGCGGTGGCTCAGGACGTGGGAGCAGGGAAGCTGTTCGTGTCTTATTTGTTTAAGCTTCTAACGTATGTGTATGTGTGTGTGTGTGTGTGTGCTACTTACTCTCTATCTCTCTCCCTATCTCCCTCTCTCCCCCACTCGCTCTCCCTCTCCCACTATCTGTCTCTTTCTTTGTTGTATGTCTCTCTTTCTTTCGCTGGTGCAACTTAAAGTAAGAAATGCAAAATTACACAAACAGCAAGCTACAAGGCATCGTTGAGAGGCAGAGTGCCGTGTCCTCTGCTCCTTCTGCCCTACCGCGAGGGGGCGAACGGGTGACTCGATGGCCAATGGGGAATTTGTTGTTTGCCTGATGCTGATTGCCAAAAAGCAAGAAAAGGCACGTTGAAACCAAAATTGGGGAACTACTGAAAAATACAAGGAATCCTCACACCTTAGTTCCCACTTACACACACACACACACACACACACACACGCACACATTTACTAACAGCAAGAGCAGCAGAAAAAATTGAATTTTCTTATCGCACGTTTTCAAATTAACCCAAAACAGCGCCAAAAGCAACCCCTCAGGTCCACAAGCCCCACGGGGCTGCGTGTCAAGCTTATTTGAATTTCTAATACCATTTTTACCACTACACCCACACACCCATTACAAAGCTACTCACACACACACACACACAGACACACACACACACGTCCCACTTGCGTTTGTCGGCTATCATCATTAGCAGCACATTCAGATAGACACCCACATGTGAGATCTTTGGCACTTACTCCCTGACAAGCCGCCAAGCCGCCAAGCCGTCAGAGCACCAAAAGGACCCACAACAAAATATATAAGAAAAAGTTCTGCAAAAACAAACAGAAAGCGAGCGAAAAATAGAAAATAAAAAATGTAAAAAAAAGTGCAAGTAAAAACGGGAACACGGAAAGTGGAAAATGGAAAATGGAATAACGGTAAAGATATCACATTTGCTTCCAGTCGTGATTTTTACTATCGGCTTCACAGTCACTTGATGACATTAATGATAATTTACTGTTAAGTAGGGTTACTTTGCCCATTTTAGGGGCCTCCTTTAGTAACTCGTCCACCACTTGCCATACCCAACACTAGCGGTGAAACACTCTATTCCGAGTGTCCTTCAAATCACACATTCGATATGCTAAAAATTTTAAGATTTTTAAACTTTGTATTTCCACATTTTCAACTTTTGGTATTTTGCAATTTTTCAAAATTGACAACTTGTCCCAAAGCAATCCGAACTCGATCCCTTACAACCCTAACTAACTGGCGTCGAGCCTAGCTGAGCCACTAAGATCTCGTAGATTAAAGAGAATACATCCCACCGATCTCCCTACTCGATGGATATATTAATAGGATTAATAATTATATATTATATATATAAAAAGTTAAGTTAATGTATATATTAGGTTAATTAATTATAAGGCTACTTTGTATCCATACCTCCTTTTCCTTTTTTAAGCGTCTGACCGAGTTAAAAAAACTGAACAGTTTTCGGCGAAATAAATATTTGTAAAAAAAAAAAAAATCCCTTACAATTATTTATGAGCTTAAAAAAATATGCTGCCTACTTTTGAAGGCTGCCACTCAGATTAGAAACGATTCAACTCGGCCATATCCGGATTTTGGCTTGCTGGGAAAAACTCAAAGCTAAGCCTACCAAACAAAATCCTGGTTATAAAACTATCATAATGCCAATATGGACGTATGGTATACAATTTTGGGGAACCACATGTATGTCAAACCAACTGATCATCCAAAGGTTCCAAAATAATACCCTGCAATTCCTTACTAATGCCCACCCTTATCATGACAATGCTGCCATTCATCAATACCTCAACATCCCGCGGGTGAAAGAGGAAATTACAAGGCACAGCGTGAGATACGCCTTTCGTCTCCACAACCATCCCAACTCCTTAGCAGTTAATATGCTAGACAACAATCAAATTGTTAGACGTCTCAAGAAGCGTCACCCACTGGATCTAGCAGGATAACGTTCCTTACTTACTAGGCAGCGCAACTGTGATCACTTCCAATGAAATATCCCACCCAAGGCCCCCACCACACCATTAATTCATTGTCATCCTGACAGAACGGAAGAAGCAACTCTGTTGAATGGCATTCAAGGAAAATGGGCTTATCTAGACTTCATTGACTTGGGAAAAAACGTCACCAAATCCCTGATATCTCAAAATCCGTTAGTCAAAGCCTAATGTCCTTTGGTCAGATTTAAGTTCTTTTTTATACAATTCGCCTAACACATAATTGTCCAGAAACCGCAAGGACATACCTGAGATATGGCTCGTTTTTAAATTAATTAAATATCCTGCACTATGGAAGTCCTTTACACGGTTTAATCAGATTTCAGAGCTTAAGCCGCACATTTGTGCCAAAAGAATTGAAGAATGTCTTTGAAATGGCCAAGTTATAACCCGTTTTGTGTTTTTATAACAAATTTTGCATGCTGCCGCCTTGTCAGAAGATATTTAAAAACTTTTTGACAGATCCTGTAAATTGTGGAATGCCATTCGATAAAGCGGCTCCTCAGAAAAACAAAAATGGGTTTCCTTTTTAAATCAAAAATGATATTCAAGGACTTGAGCTCGAAAATGTGCCATCTGTGAGTAAATTGTACAGCATATTGACGAAAACTCTTCAAGGACTCTATTAATTGAAATCGAAGTAAAAGGTAAACGAAAAAAACCAGGATAATGCTTATCTATATTATTTTATTACACTTCATTATATTTTCTAAGTACACCGAAGCATCAGTGGCTCTCAAACTACAATGTAGTAATCATTGATCAACAGTTATATATATGTCACAGGTGTTTTCACCGCCAGGATAACAGAGCCGACATAACATAAAAACCGACCGGACATACGGCTTGGCAGGATGTTCCCAAAATAATCGTACTGTATAAAAACATTCACGTAACATGAAACATTAAAACAATTTCTATAAAAATGGGCATCCTTTTTAAAATCGAAAGGATATTCAAGGACGAGAGCTCAAAAATGTGCCATCTTTGAGCCAATTGTACTGCGATTTGAGGAGGATTTTTAAAGGACTCTATTAAACGAAATCGATGAAAAAGGATGACAAGGTTGACCAGGATAATGGACGCAACACGATGAAGTAGCCAAAAAGGATTAAAATACAAAGTAAATTATATTATATTATTATGCACTTCGTTATTTTTTCCAAGTGCAGTAAAAACCCAGTAGCATTCAAACTGTAAATATTATATTAACATGCAGTACCCATTGATCAACAATTAAATAGACGGTACAGGTGATTTGAGCGATAGGATAGGATGACATCAGAACCGAGAGGACATACGAGTGGACAGGATGTTACCAGGATATGTATGCCAAAGTATATTCAAGGAACAAGGACATTTATTATTTAAGTGTTTCAGGAATTTGCAT